>BSBK01005063.1:665000-1265000 GCA_027943335.1 Chamaecyparis obtusa | reverse complement strand
TAAGATCATACATCTTTTGATAAGATGGTGGATAATGCTATCAAAATCAAAAAAGTGCTTGTGAAAAAAGGAGAAATCACACTTCAAAAAGACAAGTACGAATCAGGATCCAGTACCAAAGAAAAGAACAAAAATTGGAAAAAGAACAAAAGCATCATCACAGATGGCATTGTTGACACTATCCATGCCCCATCAAAGGCACCAGCCTACAATCTCACTCTTGGCACCCAAGCCATTAAAGCTTCAGAAAAAAAGTCTTTTGAACCTTCTCAAAAGAAGCCAGAATACAAAAGATGGGATAATAAATGAAAGTTCACTCCTCTTGGAGAATCTTTGCAATCTGCTATGAGAACTCTACTGGCTAATAACATCATCTCTTTTCCTGAGATCTGACAAAATGATTAGGACCCTAAACTGAAATGGTGGAGAGAAAATGAATTATGTGATTTCCATCGGGGTAAAGGTCACAAAACTAATAACTGCTTCCACTTGAAACATATTATTCAAGATTTGATCGATAGGGGAGACATCACAGTTGACAATCCTAAGAGCAATAATGATCATACAACATTCACAGAACCATTTCTGAAACATGGTCAAGAAGTTTCAACTTCTCAACCTAATATGGGGGCAAAAGTCAATTATGCTTACCCTAGAAATAATGCTGTCATCAATATGGTTGAACCATGTCTCTCTGAGAGTTGCAATGTCATCACAATTGTATGAAGAAATAGAGATCATTCCTCAGCTAATGCAGTCACTCGATCACAAGCTTAAGCACATTTGAAAGGACAAATCCCAGATTCATCAAATGTCCCTAAGGTGCCCTTCAATCTTTCATCTGCTTCTAAACAGAAGGCTGCTTCCAAATCTTCTAATCCAAAGGATACAAGGCCTACATCTTATAGCATTATTCAACAACTCTAGCACACTAATGTAAAAATCTCCATGTTTGAGTTACTTCAGATCTCTCTAGCTCATAGAGTCATTCTAGACAAAGCTTTGCTCAGTTCCAATGTTCCTGATGACCTTGATTTAGATAGTTTCCAGACTATGGTTGGACATCTTACATCTCCACAATATATCTCCTTTTCAGAGGAAGATGAAAACTCCTTGAGTCACCCGCATAATCAACCTTTGCATATAGAAGTCTTGATCCAGAACCATAGAGTCAAACGTGTGTTGATAGATGGGGGCGCTGGCCTAAACATTTGTTCTTACAGCTTGATCACGCAATTGGGATTTTCAGAATTGGCTATTGATCCTCGAAAGAAGATAACCATAAAAGCCTATGATGAATAAGAAAGATCTTCTAAAGGCACCATTGTCTTACCCATCTGAGTGGGTCCTGTTATCAAAGATACCATCTGTCAAGTGCTTGATCTACCTTTGGCCTACAACATCCTCCTAGGGAGACCATGGATACATGAAATGCAAGCTATTCCTTCTACATACCATCAATGTTTGAAGTTTCCTTATGAAGGAGTAGAGGTTAGTATTCCCACATATCTGAAAAGCTCTTAGGATACATAGTTTCAAAGAAGGGCATTGAGGTTGATCTAGCTAAAGTCAAGGCTATAATAGAGATGCAACCTCCCAAGAATATCAGTCAAATGAGGACATTGCAAGGAAGAATTCAATCTTTCAGAAGATTCATATCACAGCTAGCGGACATATCACAACCTTTTACAAACACATTACATAAAGGTGTGACCTTCACATGGAATGAAGAATGTGAGAACAACTTTAACCATATCAAGAAGTATCTATCTAATCCTCCTATCTTGATGCCTCCTATTCATGGGAAGCCTTTGATCTTATATGTCTCCGCTACAGATACATCACTAGGGGCATTGCTAGCACAACACGATGAGAACAAAAAGGAAAGAGCTATATACTATATCAGTAGAACATTGGTTGCATATGAAAAGAACTATTCAATGATTGAGAAAGTTTGTCTAGCTGTGATCTTTGCATCATAGAAATTGAGACACTACATGTTAGCTCATACCACACAATTGGTAGCTAAAATTGATCCACTCAAGTACCTACTAAGCAAAGCTGCCCTCACAAGTAGGTTAGCTAAATGGGTTATGCTCTTAAGTGAATTTGACATTGAATATGTGGAAAGAAAGGCTATCAAAGGACAGGTTATTGCTGATCAATTAGGAGATGCACTTATGATTGATAATACACCAATGCAAATGGAATTTCTAGATTCCTCTATCATGACTCTTTCTTCTAGAGAATGGTAGTTATTCTTTGACAACTCCTATACATAGAATGGATCTAGAGCAAGCATATTGTTCATAACTCCTCAAGGATACTCAATCCCAAAAGCATTCAGATTAAAGTTTCCTTGCACAAACAATATTGTGGAATATGAAGCCCTTTTGAATGGTATGAAACTAGCAATTGAGTGGAGAGTGACAGAGCTACACATTCATGGAGACGCTCAACTTGTTATTCATCAAGTCAATGATGTTTACCAAACTAAAGATGACAAGCTCATTCCTTACAAGAGAATGGTAGATGATCTAAAGAAGTATTTTCTATCTATCACATTTGAGCAGATACCTAGAACAGAGAATAAGGCTACTGATGCAATGGCAACACTATCTACTTTATTACAACAGCCTAAACATGAGCTATGCTATGAGTTCTTGGTGGAAGCACTATCTTATCCTACATATGACTCCCCTGAAACCCACATGATTTGTACCATTGTAGGTCATGATTCATCCAGATACAAAAACCTATTTTCCTATCTCCAAGACCAAATCATTCCCAATACCTTCAACCGCCATGAGAAGAGATACCTTATCTCTAATGCCTCCCGATATGTCATCATTGGTCACAATCTATACAAATGAGGTCTAGATGGTACACTATTTAGATGTTTAGAATGGGAAGAGTCTCAACCTGCATTAGAGGAAGTCAATGATGGTATTTGTGGGTCACACTCGAACAGTTTAACACTAGCTCGAAAGCTTATTAGGGCAGGGTACTATTGGCCTGAGATGGAGAAAGAGGCTATCAAATTTGCTAAGAATTGCCAAAAATGCCAAGTGCATGGCAACTTAATTCATGCTCTAGGGAGAGATCTAATTCCCTTTACAACACAATGGCCTTTCCATCAATGGGCATTTGATCTTATCGAGATGATTCATCCTCATTCTTCTAATGGACATACCCATATAATCACAGCTACAAATTATTTTACAAAATGGGTAGAAGCAGTCCCTTTGACATAGGCAACTGGAAAGCAAATATGTATGTTCATATTGAACTATATCATATGTAGATATGGGATACCTCATTCCATAATCATAGATAATGGTGGACAATTCAAGAACAAAGACCTCGATGATCTATGTGCCAAATTCAAGATCACACAACATTGGTTTTCTATCTACTATCCTCAAGGGAATGGCCAAGCTAAGGCCTCTAACAAAAATCTATTGAAAATCTTGCATCAAACAATTAATAAAACAGGAAGAGACTGGCATCTCATGATCAATCCAGCTCTCTGGGCCTATAGAGCAAGTATCAGAATGCCTACTAGGGCTACACCTTTTGCTTTAGTTTATGGGTCTGAAGCGGTACTGCCTATTGAGGTTGAAATCCCATTACTAAGAATCAAAATGCATGGTCTAGTAACTGATGATGACTATAGAGTGTCTAGGTTGCAAGAACTTGAACTACTAGATGAGCGCAAACAAGTAGTGTATGATCATCTTAGAGTATATCAGAAAAGGATGTCTAGAGGCTACAACAAGAAAGTCAGACACAGAGAATTTTAGGTTGGTGATCTAGTCTTGAGAGAGAATCCTAAAAATCAATCATATAGAGAACGCAAGGGGAAGTTTGAACCCAAATGGCTAGGTCCCTTTGTAATCACTGCTACTTTTGGCTCTGGTGCCTATCAACTCTCAATGATTGAAGGAGAACAGCTCCAAGAACAAGTCTCGATCTGAAGAAATTCTATGCCTAAGACATTTAGTCTATGATAAAATGTCATGAAAAAAAATCTTAAAAATTGGAAAAAGTCCTGAAAAAAATGATCTTGGTGAAAACCTAGCAATAGGTGCCTTGATGATTCACAAAAAAAGTAAAAAATATCAAAAGTACAAAAAAAAAAATTGAAAAAATGAAAAATACAAAAAAATGAGAAAAAGAAACAATGCCTTGGTGAAAACCTGGAAATAGGCGCCTTGGTAGCAAAAATAGAATCTCTGCCAAGATGGTGAAAATGTGGCAAACAGGTGCCACTTGTTTCAAAATGCTCCATCTATCAATGCAATCTTGGTCTTTCCCAACTTTTAGTCTTGCTTTAGTTTGTACATATCTCCTGGTTTGTTTTTACATTCTTGTTTTCAATAAGTCGATCTATACACCAATCAGCTCCAACGTCTATATCCTATCAATGCTTAACACTTAGGGGCAATCAATGTCAAATCCTATGGTCTCTAGTATATCTTAGATGTATCATATCCAGTCAGAGTCCTTTGAAGCTTCATGTGAGTCAGTCAGTCAGTCTTGTCTCCAGAAAAGATTTTGCATCTACAACAACGCAATCAAACATCAAACTGAAAACAATCTATGCTTTTTACATGCTTTTATCTCCTTGTATGCTTACTGTTTCACATTGAGATTTTTGCATATTGTGTCCCTTCGAGCTCTTCAATGATGTCCTTTACAGGATTTAGAGAGTGATGACTGGGGGCATAATCTTTTCTTTGTCTTTTGCTTATATGTGAAAATCTAACAACTTTGGAAATTTTGGATTGAAATGGTGTCCGACTATAAGAGCCTCTATCTTGAATTGGATGGCCATGCATACCTTGACCATTGATACCCAGAAAATTCAAGGAAGTTTGATCTAACTATTGTCTTTTTTGAGTGATTTCTTTCTCCTATTGTGAAATGCGATCTTACCTAAGGATGTGAACGATAAAGGGTCACTACAGGTAATTCACATTGGATTTAGAATGATCTCTTGACTACTTGATGTGTTTGTCATGCAAGGTGTATTTAGGTCATCATGACATTTATGTTTTGATGCTTATACAAATTGCTATATCAAAATAGACATGATATTCAGGTCATCCTAGCATTTGTGCCTTGGTGCTTATATCTAATCCGACATTTCGAAAACAAAATCAATATTCATATATCCATGGTTGTCATAATCAGTGGGTGTTGTATTGATGCTTGCGCATACAAATTGATATTCATACATGTATATGGTTTCATAACTAGTGGGCATTTTATTGATTTATCTGATTACCTAAAAGTTCAATGATGATAACAAATCGACACATGATCAGTGACTAGGTCCTAAGTCTTAGGTTGCATTTCATTCTGCATGTTTCTTTGCATTTTGCATGTCTACATGATCTCACAAATGTTTGGAAACACTTCAAAGCTTAAACAATTCTTCATATAAATTCTTCACATCTAACAAGAGCTAAGTCTCACTCGAAGGTCTCTTCACTGAATCGCAAGCAATAACTCTCCTAGGTTAAATATCCTTTTGACATAAGACTGAGTACTTGTCTTCATCAACCTGAAAAAGATATCATGTGTATCGTTGCATTTACATATCATATCATAATCATTGTATATCATAATCATTTTTCACATCATAATCATTTGCATTACATCCATTGCATAAGCATAAATCATACATACATTTTCCATAATCAATTACATTTGCATACCATCCATACATATAAAAGAAATCATTGCATTGCATTGATCCATACATGCATTCTACAGTACTCATAGCATAAACATCACATGATATCATCATAAAATCGAAACATGACAAGTACAAATGAAGTCACGATCCAAAATATCAATCTCATATATATCATCAACTCGAAATGTGTCAGGGGTGCACTACTGGCACAATATACAAAAGAATGAGCTCGAGAGAGCTATCAGAGTCAGAACAGTATATCAGTGATAAAAAAGAACAGAGTATATCAAAACATAAGAACATGAATCAACTATCGGCATGCTCCTTAGTATCTGGTGGAGGAGGGGGTGGTGCATCTAGTATAGCCTTTGCTCTCGGTGCCCTAGCTCCCTCTGAGGCTGCCATATACTTTGAATACGTGGGCACTCTTTGTGCAGCAGGGACAACAACATAATATGTAGATACATAATATGAAGCCCATGAGGTCTAATGAGTCACCTCTATCTGTAGTCTCTGAACCTCTGCACGAAGCTTTGTACGCTGCCTATCTGCCTCTATATACCTCTCCTCCCACCTAGCACTCTGTACCTTTAGGTCCCCGACCTGAGCTCTAAGATGTTTGATAGTCTCTGATGAAGTAAGATGAATAGTAGGATCTACCTCAGCTGCTGGCATCTCTGTGTCTTGTGCTGGCTAATCTGGCTATTGGTCAGTGGTGTCTGCTCTATGCACCTTACGGTGTCTAGCCTCAACTCCTAGATCAAAAGTGGTATCTGTCTGTAAAGGATCTACATCACCACCTACAAACTACTCAGCTGCTATGACATCATCTGCAAAACCAACACCGCCCAAGGTACCACTCTCACCCCTGGTCCATCTCTGTGAACCTGTAGATGTACCTATTGTAGAAGTAGAAGGATGAGGGGGCCTCATCTATTTGGATGGTCTCTATGGTGGGGCCATCGCTCTGGGTCTCAGGGGTGTAGGCTGTATCATTGGACCCTGTGGCATAGGAGCACCTGTAACATCCATCACCTCCTCCATGGAGGGTATCAACTTAGTGGGATCTGACAATCTATGAATGGGGTGATCTACACACCAAGCAATGTATCCATTTATGACCCCTGCATCAACTACCTATGGATGGTAGTCCCAATCTCTACCAATGATCCTACTGTACTCCTCTGAATATAAAGAATAGGTGAGCCTCTGTGTCCATCTGAGCCCAATCTCATGAACAATGTGAGCATATGTAGTATACTTCTATGGGGCATCCTGTCTACGTCCATACTGACGCCACACTCTAGTAATCAAGAATCTCTCCAAAACGGTGGGAGACTGGCCAATAAGTACCCAACTCTAAAAAAGAAAACTATACTGCTCCCTCGCAGTAGGCCATGCCTCTATCTGCAAGTAGGGTCTCCAATGCACAAATGTCATATCATCCAAACATCATCTAAAATACTCGGTATGACCCATGTGGACTTGTGTGACATAACCAGCATACGTATATATCACTGGCTCCTATGGCTGCCGCTGTGACTAGAAAATCGGTCTCAACATTGGGATATGCTCCCAGGCCCATATCTGTAACACAAGAGCTCTAGAAGTGAAACTCTTGCAATCCTAATACACAATCTTGTGCATCTCTGAAAACATATGTGCCAATAGGCACTGACCCCAGGCAAGCTCAGTGGGAGTGGCCATAAGAAGGGCTACCATCAGAGCCCATCCCATCAAAAAGCCATTCTGTTGACAGCCTGGCATGATGAGCTCACCGATCATCCCAGCAATAATGCACTCTAAATGGTGCATCTGACCATATCTCTGTACAAGGGTCTCCCAAGAAATGGACCTCGTCAACTGTGTATCATCCCCAAACAGACGCCTAAAGGCATGAAGACCAGTTTGGCCGGAACTCACATACTCATGACGTTGACTGCTATGGAATGGAATGCGTAGTATCCTGTAAATATTCTCTGGAGTCATAGTCATCTCTCTAGTCGGTAAATGAAATGTCTGTTTCTCAGAATGGAATTGCTCAATTAATGCAGTCAAAAGGCCATGATTTACCCTAATGTCGGGTAAATGGATCAAATGCTCAAAACTACATGCAACAAGATGAACCCTCATAGGGTCAGGAAGCGAGACACATAATCTTTGGGTCGTCGGGTATGAATGTCAGACATGAACATCTGGATATGTGACCTATATCATACAAAAATAGGGAATTCTATTAGAAATTGGGTTCAATAACAGGCTAATAGTACAAAAATTGGACAGTGAGGTACTTCAGAAGGTAGGTCAAAAGGTCAAATATCAGCATCAGAAATTAGAAAAGTCAAAATTTGGCCCTAAATATTAGTTTTAAGCTCACAGTTTTCCATACGACAGTCCAGACTGGCACCAAAAGTCGTACGACACTCCACAGAAGCCCATATGACAATCCATGGTCATACGACACTGGATTCAGTATCATACGAGTTTCCAGGGACCCGATGAAATGTCGTACAACACACGGGTCCCCTTCATACGACACTGGCTAATGCCTCAAACGACAAATGAAATACAGTTCAAATGTCGTACGAGTCTGGGATGGGACTCGTATGAGTTTTCACACATGCGAAATTC
Organism: Chamaecyparis obtusa; assembly: GCA_027943335.1. NCBI lineage: Eukaryota > Viridiplantae > Streptophyta > Pinopsida > Cupressales > Cupressaceae > Chamaecyparis > Chamaecyparis obtusa. Next base: position 1,256,665 of record BSBK01005063.1, on the reverse strand, counting down.
AAAAAGTAAAACATGTATGGAAAAAAATAAAAATGCTATAAAACATGAAAATTTTGCATTTTCAGAGGGGCACAAAGGTCCACACACCGGATGTCCATATTGTCGAGGTCTGTCATGTCTCCGACTGTGCTCAAATCGATGCGAACTCATAGGAACCTTCAGATCTCACTGTTCTACCATTTTCTTGCTCAGAGGGCTCCACAAAGTCTCCAAAGTCAAATGGTTGAAATGAATTGAAAATGACCCTTCAGGCCTTTATATAGCATTTGACCTAATTCTCAAAAGTGCTCTGTGTTTCATGAAAATTGCACCCCTGGCTAATTTTGACGTTTTGAATCCATTTTCGGGATCAAAATTCAAATCTGAGATTGTTTATTATGTCAAAATTGCGATTTAAAATTTTTGGGCCTAGGATGGTCTACTGCTTGCATAATTGACCTTCACTCATCACAGAAATCCAGTATTCAACTTAACTGATTATCTTACATCAAACTATCAAAATTTCAACTTCATTAGCCATGGTCAACTCATGGTCAAACCTAGTCAAGCTTGGTCTCCAAGACCTCCAAATGATGCAGAATACATTCTCGAACGTATATAACCACTTCTCAAATCAATTAACATGCTTCTAAACTATCAACGCTGAATTTTCTTGTCAGATTTCAATTTTAATCCCGAAGGGGGCATAGTATTACATATCATTCAAAGTCTGTAATCTAAAGCTGAAATCAAATCTTTCCTCAGTAATCAAGACAACAACCACATTTAGTTTTTGATTCATCAAAAGTCCTCATCGCTCAGGGCAAATCTATCATTTCTTGGGGCATATCAGATTCATCAAGATCCATATCAATCTGGTATTCTCCTAATCTTGTAAATTGTATCAGTTTTTGCAACTATCGGTTCAATTGTGTTATTTCCTTGGTTCTTCGGTAACTGAAGGGTTCAGATGTGATAGCTATGTGATTCTTCTAAGGACAATCGAGTCTGGAATTGGTCACTCACTTCTTCGCAATCATAAGGTTCGAAATCAGGTGTTTTGACACTTTTTCGCAATCATCTGTTCATTTACTTTTATAGTTAACATTATCTTTGATCATTCATGACCTATTATCTTCATATCAACTTCAATCAATTTATGTCTCATATCAATTTCAATTTCGAATCAGTTTCATATCTTTATCAAACATAGACTATCTTTGAACCACTGCGCTTTGCACAGTAATTCAAAGAGGGGCAAAATGTAATACCCCAAAAATGGGCTATAAGTTCATTAATCTTCTATATCGACACATCGAATGAAATTGACATTGAAGTCCTAACCTAAGGCACATCTGAACATCATTGAATCCTAGTTGATTATCATAAATTCTGCATCGGGGAATATTCCTAGTAATATTCCTATTTATCATAATTATCTTTACTTTAATGATTGTTTGACGATAAATCACATTTATCCTAAAGTTGATTAATTGAATATGATGAATATTTAATTAATTGATTTAATTCTACCACTTAATTATTTAATTGTATTTATTCCTAAGTATTATTATTTAAATTTGACAATAAATCAAAATCCCATGAATAATTGATTAAATTCTTATTTAATTAATTAAAGCAAGTTGTCATATTTGATGATATTATTTTTGAATAAAAGTTTGATTAAATGATTGATTAACCCATAAATCAATTATTTTATTTCAAAAATCAGTTAAGTTGAAGATAAATCACTTTATTTATTTATTAATTCATAATTATCCATGTGCACAATCAAAGAGCAGTTAAACTCCAAATCAAAAAATCAATGCAAGTTATTGACTTTTTGGAACTCAACATCATTTTGAGTTTTAAAGTTGATCTAAACTTCTAATTTGAGTTAAACTCTTATTTGCATGTTTTTGTGAATTAAATTATCTTTATTTCCAGATAACTCAAAAATCAAGTTGAGTTAATCTAAGTGATTTATGGCTTTCTTTCATGCACCTCCAAAGCCCTAGATTTCTATAAATTAAGGCTTCAGCTCATCTCAAATCATCTCATAATTTTGCAAGCTTACTTTGCCAATATCGTCTACGAATTGCACAACTATTTTGAAGAATTGAAATTTGGAGAATCAAAGCTTATTGGGAATCAAGGCTATTGTGAGATCAATTTGGTTTTTACATTCATTTAGATTCTTTTTCATATCATTGTTAGATCATTTTAGCATATCAATTTCCATATTAGCATAGATTTCATATCAAGTTTTCATCATATCATTGCATCTAAAATCCAAAAAAAATAGATTAATTGCATTCATATTTCATATCAGTTTTGCATTCAAATCTTTCATTTAGGTGTCGTCAAGGTCACTGATCTCGATAACAATCTAAGAACATCATAATCACACCTATTAGAAGGCAGTAAATCGCCTGGTTAGTTTAGCTTTCAATTCATTGCACAATTTTGATTTTTGCTAACCTCTAATGTTTTACTGAAGTGTTGTGTCTACAGACCAGGTACAAAATTCACACACACAAATAGTGTTTGTTGAGGGAAGGGGGATTGTAAAAGACTTGTTATCATTGTGTTGTGTATTTTCAATATGTTTGGATGCAGGGCAAAACAAGAGAATGAAGGATCACTCACTGATTGCATGATAACCCGGATTTGAAGGGTCACTAGTTGAGGGGATAGTCAAGGTCGAGATGTTGATAGTGTTCCTTGAGGGAAGGGGGATTGTGAAAGACTTGTTATCATTGTATTGTGTATGTCCAATATGTTTGGATGCAGGGTAGACCAGGAGAATGAAGGATCACTCACTGATTGCATGATAACCTGATTTTGAAGGGTCACTGGTTGAGGGGATAGTCAAGGTCTAGATGTTGATAGTGTTCCTTGAGGGAAGGGGGATTGTGAAGGCCTTTTCATCATTGTATTGTGTATTTCCAATATGTTTGGATGCAAGGAAGACCAGGAGAATGAAGGATCACTCATTGATTGCATGATAACCCAATTTTGAAGGGTCACTAGTTGAGGGGATAGTCAAGGTCTAGATGACTGGGCCATTCGAGGACCCTATTTCTTTGTATTAATTGTTATTCAAATTGGATGCATGGATTTCTTCTGAATATCGGCTGCTATGTATCCTGCAACTGCATCCGTAAATTTGCATATACTTATCTAGGGTTGTAAGCCACTTAGAGGTCAAAATAGAGAAACTAACTCAAAATCATTATTTGTCCTATTTCCTTTTAACAAAGTCTCAACTATCAATGATATAACAATACATTTGATGCCCTAAGCTATCAATACAAATGGAACCTAGCTAGAAGCTCACGAGCTGTCCATTTGATAACCATAGTCAACATTTTAAAAAAATGGTTATCCTTGAGCACAAGCGCCAATAACATCAAATAATGGAGTTAAAGTACTAAATCAAAATTGTTCTTTGTCCTATTTCCTTTTAACAAAGTCTCAACTATCAATGATATAACAATACATTTGATGCTCTAAGCTATCAATACAAATGGCGCCTAGCTAGAAGCTCACGGGTTGTTCATTTGATAACCACAGTCAACATCTCAAAAAAATGGATATCCTTGAGCACAAGCACCAATAACATCAAATAATGGAGTTAAAGCATGGGCTAGGGCACGACACCAGTAACATCAAATAATAGAGATAAAGCACCGACTAGGGCATGACACTAGTAGAATGTGATCATTTCAGAGAGAATTCATGATCAAATAAAATGCAATGCATATGAAATTTGCGGTCGAATATGATGCCAGAGGCTCGAAAGATGAAGAAATCACATACCTTCTCTCACGTGCACCCATCTTGTTTTCTCCCACTCCTTTCCTATGCTAATCAAAATAAAAATGATTTGGCACTTCATTTTTTTTTTATGTATACCAGAAACTATCAGAATTTCGATGGTGATTTTAAAACCCATCGGAATACCGACATCATCGGGGCCTTTTTTTTATAAAAATAACAAATTCATTAAAAACAATTTACCTATCAGAAGTGTCTGTCAAAATTTGGCCCCAAATGTAGTAGTGGGTGAAAGGCTCTCCTTTGTTTCATTACTTATATCCCTTGGAAGAGTAAATATTAAACTCGTCCCACTTTTCTCCCTACTCTGATCCCAATGATTACACATGTCATTCAGTATTCATCTGCAAATGAGATGTTTTGATCCATCTGTCTGAGTTTATGTTCAATCCAATGGGAGCCAGCGTACTCACTATGGAGTAATATTTTTTGAATCGCTCAACATTGGTTGTGATGGGCATCTGAATTAAAGTCGTCCATCCTCCTATTGATATGATCCGCATTCGATCTCCTTTGTATATACGTTCTAATATTCCCATGATCTAAGATTTCTCCTTCGTACCTATTTGTTTGTGACCACTATTCTATATTCTCCAGTCCATGTAGCTTTCTTTTATCAATATATGTATCTTCTCTATTTACACTATGTTGGAATGAGGAGTCACAATGTCTTTTATTGACTTGTGCCTCCTCTTAATCACCTCCATCCATGACAGATAATCCAATATTATTTTGACTCTTTGTTTCGGTATTTGTTGTTTGACAAATCATAAGTTCATGTTTATATTATTATATTATATTAATTATGCACCATTATATATTAATGATATATATTATACTATAATAATATATCATTTCGTTATTGGTTTATTATCATTAATCTATTTTAATTTGAATTGTTATTATTTATTTTAATATTATTATATTGTAATTATATTATTGTTTATCTATTTAATATTATCATCTATTTATTTATTAATATTATTTTATTAATTTAATAATATTTTATTATTATTATTATTATTATTATCAAAATAATATTTGTCCATTAATTTATTTGATTATTAATTATTAAATCTTATTTAAGAATGGGGACATTACACTTACTTTGTTGCTTGATCTCTAGGTGTTAGACAACTTAGCTTCTACTTCACAAGATTGGGAGATAACTGCTTTGCTAGATCATTGAACATTTAGAACTAACCATCGAACATCAGGAGATTTGGAGATAGAACATCGACATTCAAGTCTTTACTTTGTCGCCCAATCTCTAGATTTCTCATACTTAACAGCCAACCTTACGAGACTTGGAGACATAAAGGAGAATAACATCCACATGCAGAAAAAGAGGAACTTAAGTGACATGAAAAGGTAATGTGAAAACATAAGAATCAAGGCACAACTTGACAAATTGCAAACATAAAAACCCTAACAAAGACAAATAAGGCCTAGGGTTTAGGGTTTCAGACATTTTCGAAGCAGAATTGCCTTGAGACACAAACATTCTTAGAAATTTTGAAGGAACATTTAAACTATTAGATGCAGAGGCATGACTTATTTGTCACCAAGAATAATCTTTTGACACTTCTCAGAAAATCTAAAACATGACCCGACAGGGAGCTCGGTGCATACTAAGAGACTTGATCACCATAGACATAAATACTAATGCTCGACACCAATTATGCATATTAACTCTTTTCTCATTTCTTGCCTCAAATCTTTCCTAATGCATCTTGACTTATGCAGATATGGACTTTAACACATCTAATGTTAGGAATTGGTGTAAAATATAGCATTTGAAATACATTTCCTTACATACCTTCTTTGTTTAGTGAGAAGTAGTGTGATCACCTGATCCATCGGATTGGTTGAGCTCAACTTCATTGGTTCCACTACTGTTTGCTTCTTCTTTCTTTCTCCATGTCTGATTCATATGGTTCTTTATCTGATCAATAATCTATTCACCTTTATTTTGTCCATTATTAGGTGTTGGTGCTCTGGTCCCCCAATCTCTTCTTATATGACCAATTTTGTGACAATTATAATAGACCAAACTTCCATTCATCTAACTCTTGGATTTACCTATAAAGTGTTTCCGTATATAGTTTTCTCCAATATGACCATATTCTCCACAATAATGACAACTATACCATGTATTGTAATCCCAATTGAATGTGTTACCTTTCTTAGGTGCATTTCCTTATATCTTGGTTGTCCACTTAGATTTTGTATTGGATATGCAGTCTTGGGCTCTATGACCATAATTTTGACAATGGTAACAATGACCTTAAAATAGAGTTGCAGTAGGTGTATTGCTAGCCTTTGACCTACATTCATGTGCCTGATGTCCATGCTTTTTACAGTTAAAACATTATCTATGAATTTAGACTTAGGATTGGACTTACCATTTTTTCTTCTACAAATGTTTCTTGTGTCTTGGTTTCCCACAGTGATGACATGTAGGTTTGTTGTTCATTGGATTTGTATTCTTCTATTCTCCACTCTTTGATGATTCTCCTTCTTCAGTAGATGATAGGTGCTCAATATGGCCTAGTCCAGAGGTGTCATTGGATCTTCTTGGTGATCTCATCAATTCCTCAAAATATCTCACAGCTTCATTAGGTTTTTTCATCCTCTCAATGAGTTCCCTTTCAAATCTTAACTCATTTTTTAGTTGATTGTTCTCTGATCTTAGATTTGTAATTTCCAAGTCTTTCCTATTTAACTCTTGATGTGCAAGTAACAGTTGGTTTACCATGTCCAATTGATTATTTGTAAGCTTTTTCACATCACATGTCCTTTCATCAAGTCTAGTAGCCATTTGTCTCTTGTCTTATTCTACCATTATCTTGTCTTCCTCAACTTTCTTTTTCTCTTCAATCACTTCACATAATCTTACTAATTGAATTTCTTGTTCTCTCTTTAGACTTCTGACTTCTTCATTCAGTGAATTATTTCTCTAATAGATCTGCTATTGCTGCATAACTTTTTCTAGAATTTCCATTATCAAGTAGACCTTTAGTTTCTTCTTCTTGACAATTAGTGTCATTCCACTGGATTGCCAATTCTTTCTTTCTCTTTAAGGATTTCTTCAATTCCTCTCTTAATGTCTCAAGCTGGTGCAATGCAAGTTGGATGTCAATCTTATGTTTCTCTATGATCTTTTCCAACTTATAAGCCTCCATCTCCAAGATCTTAGCTCTCAAGTGGTTAGACTTCTTCTAAGAGAACAAAGCTCTGAAACCAATTTTTGGAAGTCTTATTTAGAATGCAAGATACTGAGAGGGGGGGGATGAATGAGGATTTACTAAAATTTTACTTTTTTGAAAAAAATTTAACATGTGTATCATGAATCACATAAACATTAACTTCAATGCACTGTAATAGTTCCAAGTGCTAATTATATTCATGAAAATGAAAGTAAATGATCAACACACTAACACAAAGATTTGGTAACCTAGAAATCCTTAAGGTAAAATTGGGTGGAAATGACACCCACAAATCTTCACTATTGCCGCAATAAAGTGTTCCTATTAGGGCTACAAAGTTTTGATCACTTTTGGTGATCTACCCTGTGAGGGGTCTGCCCTGCTAAGAACTTACAAAATGATATTATCTACATTGATTAAAGGATTTAAAATTACAACAAAGTAAGCACTCTTGTTAGGAGATTTACAAAGGTCTGTTAGGACCACTCTGTTAAGAGATTTACCTTGATTTACTTACTAGAATGTTTCAGTACTTGATCCTTCAGTTTGTACTTCAAATGCTAATAAAAAATCTCCTCTTTCCAATTCTTATCCAATCTCAAAATCTAATATAACTATGTTATGTCCTTCATTGCTCTGTTGGGTCACTTTGCTTGATCTTAGCTTCTAACATCCAAAACACTACTTCTTTCGCATACATGTGGGATCATCTCTATTAGGGTTTTGATCTCACCTTAAATAGATAACTGATGAAACTTCTAGATCAAGATCAACGATCTAGATTCATCACTTTTGCTGCTTTTACATTCCTTTTTTCTTATTGGTCACATCTCTTACATAGGGATTAATGATCACAATCATAACGCGTAATCAACTCTTTAATTGTCTCAACGATCATTAAATTATACATAGAAGTCAGTCAAAACAATTTACCTAAGTGTTTGTGCCATTCCAAACACATATACTAAAACTAGCTTACTCAGCATATGAACTCTCTGCTAGTGCTCGGTCAAAACTTCTATCCATATACTATCGCTCAGCACTAACTATTCTATCTATCTCGACATTCATATTGCTTGGTAACTATTGGGGTGATTGGGGACCACTGACTTAATTATACAGTAACTACTGCTTGATACATAATATTTATACAAGTCCAATACATTACTCGGCCTTAGTAGGATGGCTTGGTCATAGTGATGACCGACCAAATCTGCCTTGATAATGACTAAGTATTTGACACTAATAGGCAACATGAATTGGAGATCAACATGGCTTATATCAATGTCATCCAGATTTGTTCTTTCTAGAATCCCTTCTTCTAGCCCCCTCACTTTTAACCACAAGGCCTTGAATTTTGTTTTATTTATAAATTCATTAGAAATGAAAACTTGAGTAGTCAAGTTCTTTCATCATCCCCATCCTCCAAAGGAACTTGATTATCTAGGTTTATTTCATCTTTTAGCTCTTCATTTGATGGTCATTCTCTAGGAGGTGATGCGAATGGTTGTTCCACATCTTCCTCATTGATATTGAATTTCACTAATATATATTTTGCTTCCTCTATTTCTTCTCTAAACTAAGAGACTTCATAAGGTGTAGTGCCTCCCTCATTTTCCTCCTCACACGAACATCCTAATGGTGTGGTTTTGACTTTCACACTCATTGGGTATGATCATGTTGGTCCCTTATGGGGGTGAATCCGCCTAGAGGATTGTTTTTGGAGCATATTTTTGATGCCTTGTGGGAACTTGAAAATGTAGGGTGTGGTCTTGGATCATATTATAGTGACCCTTAGGGATAGGGATGAGTTGGCCCTGAGAAGGGACTGATTGTTATCCACATTATGTTTTATGATAGCATCATGGGATGGACCTAGTTCAGCTTTGTCTTGCATTAATTAGGAGGTTAACATTGGGGTTGTGATTGATTTATTGAGGGACCCTACCCTGGTCCTATCATTTCTTCTATTTGTAATATAGACTCAGTATTTAGATACGCTATGTTGATGCATTATTTATTTATATTCTGATGGACACTGGTTTGACCACACTATTTTGTGATGTACTCTTTTTCATGTTGCTTATGTACTCATGTCAAAGTTTCTAGTATGCACTATGTTTGTTTGAGGGCTAAACAAATTCAACTAATTTTCTTAATAGAGCAATAGAGTACATGTTTTGAGGGATTTTTATGGGAATCAAACAATTTAAATTATAATGCGTTGAGATGTAAATTCTAATGAAATAAATGATGTTTTCCTTGTGTATGTAATTTCTAGTAGAAAATGTAGTAGGAAAGGTGTGTAGAGTCATGAATTAAGTAGGTAGAATGTACCCTTTATGAATATTTAAATGTTACTATTGGATATGAATGCTTACATAAATGACCATTTGAATTTATATTATGTTGAGATGTGAAGTAATAGAAATTTGATTTTAGGTCTTGATGTTAAGAAAGATATTTTGAGTATAATGGTTGATTATGATTCAAGAAATGTAATTTGAAGTGATTATGAAATCTATTGAAATGTTAATATTATCTTGATTATGAAAGGGTTTTTGGTATGCTTGTGAATATTGTATTCCTAGAGATTTTGTGGTGAAGGAAAATAACAATGGATGAGTCAAAATTATAGAATGTTATAAAAATATTTTTTGGTGATGCAAGATTGCTTTCGCCACCCAAGTCATCCTACTTTCTCTTCATAAATCTATGTATTATCTTTTTGTCTCATCCCTTTCCATTTGATTGGATATTCTTTGTACACTTTTCACTTGGTTCTCTTTCTTAAACACATCTTAAATATGCAATATGTTGTTGCTTCCAATTAGCGCCACGTTGTGAGGCCTCACCCCATACCATCATTTCATAGAAAACTTTATATACCTTATGATTATCATGATGATATATTATTTTGTTATGATTGGACTATTTGGACAGAGATTTTATATTTTTTATACTATGAGATGACCTATGATTATGTGAATGATGATTTAGGTTATAGTCCATGTTTGATTTTTAGGTCTTGATGATATGGTATTTGAGGAATTATTTTATTTTGAATATCATGCTTTATTTTCATGTTGATGCAAGAAATGTTTAAGTGACATGAACCTAGTTAATGAATTAGGTTATTTGATTTATACATGTGTTCTTGAAATAACTTGTTAGAAATTAAGAAATGCATTTTTGAGATTTAATGAATTTCATATGATGTTGTGTAGATGTAGTTAGATTATATAATGTATTTTATGTGATTATTTATGATGTAATATTGTGAGGCCTCACCTTGTGCCATCATTTCATAGCAGTTTATTTTCCTCTTATGACTATCTTGTTGACACTTTATTTTATCATGTTGGACTATTTGGACAAAGACATTATATTTTGATACTATGTAATGACATATAATTATGTGGATGATGATTTAGGACTTACTTTCATGCTTTGATTATTAGGTCCCAATTATAGTATTTGATGAATCTTTAATTAGAATATGATACTTTAATTCTATGCTTATGCAAGAAAAGCTTATGTGAAATGATCATGGTTAATATGTTAGGGTAATTAATATGTCATTGTGTTTTTGGATTAAAATTCTTTGAATTTTCATGCAACACTAATAAAACTAGTTGAAGTCAAAAAATAAAAAACTGGCGAAAAAGTTTTGGACTGCTTGTGAAAATGCAAAAAATTAGACTTCAAAGGAAAATAACTTTGCAGAATCATCAGGTCAAGCTAGGACTTATTCATCATGACCTAGCGAAAGCCAAAAATATGGATTCTGCCTCAGCGAAATTGTCCTCCAAGCCTACTCAATATTCGGATACCAGATATTCTAGCTTGGAAAAGGAATTCACCAGTTATTGTTTTAATTGTTGGCAATATGGGCACAAACATACAGACTGCAAACTTAGGGATGTCTGTCATCTCCATCCCAATTACGATCACCTCAATGAGTTCATTGCGAAGCAGAAGGCAAAAAGTTTGCAGGATGCTCAACAAAATGAGCAATCTAAGGGCAAGATCATCACTTCACATGTTAATTCAGTTAATCCCCCGAACAATGGTTACAAAGAGCATATCGCTAAGAAATCTAATAAGTGTTTAGCAATTAAAACTAGGGTTTTGGAACCCAGTTCTAAAAACCATACTTCCAATGGCTATTGGTTCCAAAACAAGATTATGGAGCTAAAGGTTTTCTCTGTCAAATCACTGGATGCACAAATGAATTTTTTTGCTAAAACCAAGTATGCGAATTTGAAGAAAAATAATTCAGAGATGGTAAGGGCAAAGTCTATTGAGTAGGTCTCACTTCAAGCTAGCTCCAAAGTGGGGAAAGATGGAGTGGCACCTTCTCAAAACATTACCACTCACAGTTTGTACAAATCCTATCCACGGCTATCAGAAAGTAAGCAGTATGATCACCCTGGGACCATAAAGGCTCTGTCATCCAGGACATCTCCAGCCAATGAACCTCTATCTGCTGTGAGGGGAGGAGGATTGATAGAGACTAAGGCATCTTTCGGTGGTGGCAAATCAAGAAAAGAGGAATGGCACATGGTCAAAGGCAGGAAAATGGTAAAATCTTCTCCTATAAATCACAATAGCAGTAATATTGTTCTTAAAAATTCTTTTGAAATTCTAAGCAGGGATATTAACCATAGTAACAAACTTACGCACTTAGTAAATCATCAGAGTAGTAGGGTTTTGGGAGGGGGAGTAGCTCCTTGGGGGAAATCACATCTGGAAGGTGAACCTGCACAACCCGATATGAGAAATTCCCCCCTCCCCCTGTCCAAAACTCTAGGCATGGCACATAGAACTTCTAAGGATATTAAAGATCTAGCTTTTATTCATAGATCCCCAAATGCTTACAGCCCTCCTCATCGAAGGAAGGAAAATATGGGTTCTATGAACAGGAAGTCATATAATATGGTTAAACCCTATAATGAGGGTAATTCATCTCATGATAAGTGTAATGATAGCATTTACACCCCACCACATAGGCGTGTAGCTAACCATAGCCATTCAACACTTTCAAAATATGGTAGTCATGGTCCTAATCATCTTAGGATAACATTGGATGAAAAATACATTGTGCAAAATCAGCATGTTTATGTAGAAACAGGTGTCATATGCAAATGGATGGGTACAGGTGCCCTTTTAGAGGATACAATCAAAGGTTTGGCATCGCTTCTTCCCCTGGAGGTAAGTACTACTATCATGACAGATAACTTTATTTTTGTAGATTGCAAGAGTAGTAAGCTCAAAAATGATATTTTAGAGAAAGGTTATCTAAAATTCAGAGATATTCCCTTTTTTGTATGCTCGTGGTTTCCCTTTTTTAATCCAATAAAAGTAGCGAATTTCCAAGTAGAAAAAGCTATTTTATTAAGAAATCTGCCATTAGAATTTAATCATCCAGAAATCATTAAAAATATAGGCAATAGAATCAGAATTTTTAAAAGGATAGTTAAAACTAAACATAACAAAATAGATGTGATTATCATAATTAATTTAAATTATCATGATAATTACATTCCTCCCCTTCAGTTATGTTTTAACTCTAATTCCATAATTATAAATCCCCAGATCTTAGATAACTACATAGAAGATTCTGAGAAAGGAGGAAATCCTTTCTCACTTACTCTTAGAGATTGCTCAGATTTTCAACATGGCACAGATAATAGAATAAAAGTAAACTTCTTAAATAACAAAGGGGGTTTTGAAATCCTAAATAACGAAGAGGAGTATTCTAAGATTCCTCCTCCCAATTTGTATAAAATCAACTCTCCGGTTATAAATGACACTCCTCAGGACTCATCCAATGCTCATACTTCTTTAAGGAGGATAGAAACCAAGAAAACATTGAGCCTGAACATGGAAAATATAACTGAGAACGATAAACAAAAAAGTTTGGACTATGGCTGTAAAATTAATAATACAAACAAATCAATACCCGATCAACACCCAATTAATTTACCTATGGTTAATCTAACAAACCCCCAAATATCTGAAGCAATGCTTCCAATAAATAATAACCCAGTTAACATTATAAGGCAAGAACCATATGAAAAATTCAATAGGGAGAGTAAATCAGAACAAATAGAACTTGGAACAAATAATAATAAAATTTGTTTTCAAGATGAAGGTAATAGGACTGAACTACCAACTAACTTGATTTTAAAGCTGGAATGTGCTAATGCAGTAGAATTAGTTGAGCAGGTAAATAGAACAGAAGAGGAGGTGAATCAAATTATTAATTACTTAGGAAAATCACTAACGGACGAACTTATGGACATGTTTCTTGACAAAACTTGTGACTTCGATGAACTAAAACTCCAAAAGGAAATACTAATTAAACAAATTCAGGAATGCATCCTAGAAGAAAATAAGGAACAAAATAATAGTCTGAATTAGCATCTCCTTCCCTCTTCCCCGGAAAAGGAAGCTTCAGAAATTGCACTTTTGGATAACCCTGACAAAAATTCAGACCAATCAGATAAAAAAATCAGTCAAGAAGCTATAGACAGGCATAACGCAAAAGAGAAAAATATAAATGATAAGGAAAACTTAAATGTGCCTACCTATGTTAATGGGAAGGAACTAGCTGTTTATATTCCTCTAGAGCTAGAAGCATTAAATCTGGATTTGGCAGGAAATGATGTAGATATAGTGGAAATTTATGGCAAGGAGATCATAGATAGAGATGAACCCCTAGATTGTTCCTTAAATGAGCAAAAAAACTCAAACAACCAGGTTAATTCTATAATAAGGTTTGATGGAGAAACTACTTTGGTTAAAGAAGCAATAGAAGGCCTTTTCAGGATCACTAATGAAAATAGAGAATTAGGCATAGCCATAAACAGAGGTAGTTTAAGTACACCCAATATTAATAAACTCAAAAAGAAAAGAGGTTGGAAGTCAGCTGTTGAGTTGAGAACGTTGGATGGTAATGCAGGTAACCAAAAAAAGATAGCGGATATTCTGAACATAGGGAAGGGGAAGTTCCTTCCCAAGGAACAATGAAAGTCACTACTTGGAATGTTAGGGGTCTAAATGCCCCTAACAAACAGCGATTAATCAAAAGATACTTAAGAAACTTTGACTCTGAAATCATTATGTTACAAGAAACTAAGCTTAATAAAGATGAAATTAACAAGTTTAGTAAAAGACTAGGTATATGGAAGTCAAAATATGTCCCATCAATAGACCTCTCTAGTGGTTTGGCAGTCCTATGGGATCCCCATAAAGTAATGGCCCAACTCACACCCATTAACGATAGATGGATGACATTAACAATTAATAGCCTAAAATCCAATTTAAAATTTTACCTGATCAACATATATGGGCCAATCCCTAATGAGGAAAAAAGAAAAGTTTGGATGGAAATACAAAATCTTCTAATTGAAAAATGAGAACATCCCTTCATCATCGGAGGAGATTTCAATGCTATCTTAAATCCAGAAGAAAAATTTGGAGGCTCTCAGTATATTTCTCAATCTCATAAAGACTTTGGCAAATGGGCTGAGGTTAATCATCTAATAAGCATAAATACTATTAATGGAATCTATACTTGGAATAATAGAAGAGCGGGCTTCAGCTACATAGCTGAAAAATTAGATAGATTCTTTACTAGAACTAATTCTGAAAACTTTAATCAAATAGTCAGTGCGGAGATACTTCCTGAAGCAGGATCGGATCACTTCCCTGTCAGGCTTACCATAATAGAAAATTCTAAACCCTCGAGGAATCCATTTAAATTTGAATTTATGTGGTTCCAAAATCCGGAATTCATAATCCTTCTTGAGGATTGGTGGAAACAAACCTCGGTCAAAGGATCGAAAATGTTTTGCTTAGCAGCTAAATTAAAAATTATTAAAAACAAAGCATTAGATTGGAATAAGAATCACTTCAATGACATATTCGAAGAGAAAACCAAGGTAGAACAAGAAATCTCTGACCTTAACAACATAGTAATAGAACAAGGTATGAACGATCTTAGTTTCCATAAGGAAAAAGAGTTGATGGCTAGATACAATGATATCCTTCTCAAAGAAGAAATCTTCTGGAAGCAAAAATCCAGGGAATCTTGGCTTAAGGAGGGCGATGGTAACACTAAATTCTTTCATAATACAACTAATTTTAAAAGGAGCATCAATAGAATAACCAAAATTAAGTCAGCTGAGAGACTTATTGCTGAGGATCCTATACAAATCTCAAAGTACTAACGAATTTTACAACTCCCTACTCAACACTACAGAACCTTCTGACCTTCATGCCCAAAATGAAATGCTTAAAGCTATTCCTAAGCTGATTACAGATTCTGACAACAAAATGATGAATAATAAGCTCTCAATAGAAGAGGTCAAAGCAGTAGTGTTTCAACTACATCCGAATAAAGCACCAGGCCCAGATGGTTTCCAAGCTAGCTTCTTCCAAAAATGTTGGCATTTCGTTGGAGAAGAAGTATGGCAAGCTGTGGAAGCTACTAGAAATTTAGGATCTTTATTAAGTGAAATTAATAATACCTTCTTTACTCTTATTCCGAAGAAAGATGAGTGTTCGAAACCAAGGGATTTCAGACCTATCTCCCTTTGTAATACCATATACAAGATCCTATCAAAATGCTTAGCTAATAGAATCAAATCCATCCTTCCAATGATTATCTCGGAAGAGCAGACGGGCTTTGTAGCAAATAGATCGATTCTGGATGGTATTATTATAGCGCAAGAAATAGTCCATACCACACAGATAACAAAGGAACCTAGTATGTTAATGAAAATTGACATTCAAAAAGCATACGATAAAGTAGATTGGAGATTCCTATGCAAATGTATGAAAGCGTTTGGTTTTTCTAAACAATGGATTAATCTTATCTTTAATTGCATCTCAACTCCCAGGATTTCTATTCTTGTCAATGGTACCCCAGAAGGCTTTTTCAGTATATCCAGGGGCATTCGGCAAGGAGATCCATTATCCCCCTTTCTATATGTCATTATGGTAGAAGTGTTGGGGAGATCAATTACCAAGCTTCATTTAGAAGGGAAAATCTTGGGATTGAAAGCCATGGAAAACGTGTCGAATATAACTCACCAACAGTTTGTGGATGATACGATTTTACCTGGATTAGCTAGTAGACAGGAAGCGAGTGCCTTCAAAAGCATTCTAAGTCTTTATGCGAAAGCCTCAGGTCAACATGTCAACCCTTCTGAGTCAGAAATTTACTTTATTAACACTATCTCAAAAATTGAAAAAGAAATTTGTGGTATGATGGGATATAAAATTGGCAAATTTCCGTGTAAATACTTAGGTATTGATCTAGATACAGGTCTCTTATCCTCCAAATTATGGCAACAAGTCACATGCAAAGTTCAAAACAAGAAAAGTTCATGGAAAGGAAAGTGGTTAACTAAAGCAGGTAGAACAACTATGATTAAATCTATCCTTTCAGCCATTCCCACATATCATTTGTCAGTCCTACCCCTCCCAATTTGTGTTAAAAAGGAATTAGACAAAATTCTTTGAGAATTCTATTGGCAAGGTCCTTCTGAGGAAAAAAAAATTGCCCTTATCAAATGGGATACTCTATGTAAACTGATTTCTAAAGGGGGCCTAGGCATTAAAAATCTATTATGGCAAAACCAAGCCCTCGGGGCTAAACTTATATGGAGAATGTTCAGAGAATCAAGCAGTAAGTGGGCATCAATTTTATTACATAAGTACATCCTTGATGCAGATCCCATCAACATCTTCAAGTCTCAATCACATGTTAAGGGCTCATGGATATGGAATTTTATTAAGGACTGTAGAGGGATTATCAGCAAATTCCTTTCTTGGGATGTAGGAGTAGGAGATCAAGCTTTATTTTGGGAGGATTCGTGGGCAGCCCTTCCCTCCCTTAACAAACTAGGTTTCTCCAAGGAGTTTATGGAAGAATGCAAAAGAGTCATTGGCCCTTACCTTAAGGACTACCTAGGCAAGATGGAAGACAATAAATGGAATGTTACAAATATAATAGAGGATGTTTGGCCAGAGAAGAACAACCTCCTAACAATCTTAAATGATAGAGAAGTAATTCTTAAAGATAGACCGGATACTTTAATATGGACAGGATCTAACAACGGAAAATACTCTGTTAAGGAGGGTTACAATGCAATTATTAAGAACCAAAATATGGATAACATCGATTTACCTTTGAACCTTTGTTGGAACAAATCCTGCCTCCCTAAAGCTGGATTGTTCTTATGGGCGGCATTACAAAATAGAATTCTTACTGTAGACAAGATTAATAAATTAGGATTCGAAGGACCATCTAGATGCCCGCTATGCGAAAACCATTCTGAGGATGCCAATCACATTCTCCTTAATTGTCCTTTTTCTCAAAATTGTTGGAATTGGCTTCATCAAAGTTTAGGATGGAAATCTGCTTCTCATTGTGATTTAATCAGCAACCTTAAAGCATGACCATCTCTGTATAAAGACAATCTCTTCAAGGACATATGGACAATAAAACCTTCTATATTAGTATGGGAATTATGGAAAGAAAGAAATAGAAGGATTTTTATGGACCAAAAATTAACTTGGAACTCAATAGCTAACAAGATAGAAGCATCCATCGTAGAAATTATTAACAATAAACTCAAGGACAAACAGAGCTATGAAGATTCCTTTAAGAGTTGGGATAACAGAATCAGGTGCAAATGGCCAAAACTAGCTATCCCTCCCCTCTATGGTAAAGGGGGATCCAAAACTAAAATGGACAGAGCATCCTGTAAATGGATACCACCAAAAGATGGTTGGTATAAACTCAACTTTGACGGAGCATCTCGAGGCAATCTTGGGGTAGCAGGTATAGGAGGGATCATCCGCAATTGGAAATCAGAAGTGGTAGAAAAATTCTCAAGACCCATTAGCCCTACAACCAACAATATGGCTGAATGTGTAGCGGCATTAGAAGGGCTTAAATTATGCAAAAATCTTAACATTTCAAAAGTAATTGTTGAAGGAGACTCCCAAATTATTATCAATGCCATCCGCACTAAAAAAAATCATAATTGGGTTTTAAATTCAAAAATAGAAGAGATTAATTTATTAATAGATAATATTCCCAATTATGAAATCAAACATACTTTCAGAGAAGGAAACACAAAGGCTGATAAGTTAGCGAATCTAGGTGCCAATGGAGTAGTAACATTGGAACAGTATATATAATAGTTTAAGAGGTATTTTAATGATAAGGTTAAGGCAGAGACCTTACCCTGTGTTAACCTCAGTAGGAAGATTGGGAAACTGACTCTCCTATGAGGATACAGGATCCTCATATAGAGACATTCTAACCATAGGAACCCTTCTTACTTATAAGAATATAGGAGCTCTTTGGGGAAGATAGCTTACTAAAGAATCATATGGGACCCTTAACTAATAATAAATTAGTTTAATCAGAGATTATGAGTAGGTTCGCAAACTTAGCCTTTTCCTTTTAGACATTGTAGCTCCACATTCCTTTAATCTCTTGTCCTTTTAAAATGCAATATTGAGTCTCTTGGCTAGTTCTAGCAAGAGAATGGAGCAAATTTTTAGCTCTGACCGAAGATAGACTGTAACTAACAATTTTGGTGTCTTTAGTTACTTTAAAGAATAGCATTATGTTAAGGAATAGTATATGCAAATTTGATGTATATACAATATCTACCTACAATTTTGATGTAAATACTATTGTCATGATTATGAGTACAACATTTTCATTTGTAAACAGCATATGCACTCTGTATTTAGTCTTAAGGTTAATATTGTCAGGATGCCTGCTCTATTTTTTCTTTTTGGATCAGGCCTCTTAATTTCTATGGCTTATCAAAGTATGTAAAGAAATCTCATTTATTAATCCACAAACAGAGCATAGAAACTAAAGTGGCTCCACTCTACTGGAGTTAATCTCCACATTCAAAATTAGGGTGGGTTTCTTTCATACAATAGACAAATAGAAAAGCGCATTAATAAGCCTATTCAATTTATAGAAATTCCCTGCAGAGATAGCCAGTTCTTTTAGTAGTAGATTCCTTTCAAGCCTGGTAAGTCTATAAAGCAGATACTGGATAGCTATATGCCTTAGACTAATAATTTAATGTAATTAGTTCAAGAATATATTCCTCAGTCAGTTCTGGAAGCATATGTGTCAAGCAATAAAAGGAATCTTTAATGCATAATTTATTCATGAAGCCCAATACAGTCTTAGAATACTATAAAATCAAGTCTTATATAAAGGAGCTCATGGTTACTAACAGCATGAAAATTCAGAAAAGTTTTTTGATCAAGTTGATCTGTTAGTCACCAATCTTGAAAACAACATAAATAATATCAACTTTAGATTGGTGATTAACAGGAGAACTCTTGGATCAAGCTAGAAATTGAAAAGAGTATATAGTATGTATATTATTTCATCTAAGTAGTGCAAAGCATTGCATACACTGTGTGGATTTTGGCATCTTATCTTATTCCGCACTATACATAGTAAAGGTATATATCATAGGCACTATGTTTTGATGTATAGATCAGCTTCTGTCATCAGTTTTAGATGTAGCATAGGATTTGTATGGAGACCTATAGCAAGAAATGTACAAATAAGAGTAATTAAATCATATTTTAAGGTTAATCTTCTTCCTTTCTGTCTCTCCCTAACATCTCCTTACTCAATGGTCGCATGATCACATGTGGTTAGAAAGCCGCATGTGATCATGCGACAAGCCTTTACTATATGTCTTCCTGCCTTGCAAGACACCTCAGGCTAACCAAAAATTCAAACTGCTAGCTAAAAACTCGCGCTTGAGATCCGACTGCAATTTTAACCCCAGCTTCACCCTGGGTTTATTTTCCCTCTTAGTTGCCAAGTTGCTTTACTTTTTCTTAACCTCGATTACATCCAGTGACCACGTGAAATCTCTTAACCGCGCAACCGCGTATCCACTTTACCATCCCTGGGCCCACCAATTGAGATTCTAATCTAACGACGGGTGCATGATCTCATGGGGTCAGAAGATCCCATGAGATCATGTGACTGTCGTTGATCCTCACTACATGATCATCACAAACTGAGACTCCATCTGACCCATGAGCCATTGAGATCCTCATCGGATGGTTGTCGCATGATCTCATGGGCTTGAAAGATCCCATGAGAACATGCGACAACCATCAGATTTTCACTGCACTGGATCGATCTCCGCACAGGTAAGGTAAGATAAGACTCAAAGTTATACACAAGTAATGCTTTCGGCATAAAAAATCACTATGCATAGTATCGGGCACTTTCTCCTTTGTGTAGATAAACTTTAACAGACAAGCATGAATTGACTTTCTTTAACTTCTGGAATTGCCTAGTTAACATCCGATTGAAGAAATGTCATAGAAAAAACAATATAAAATATACTGCATTTAATATGGTGGTTGGCAATTTGCAAAAGATGCTGGTCGCATGATCGCATGAATAAAATATAGGTCATGCGATCATGTGAAAAACATAAAAGAGGGGGCCCCACACTATTTAAGAGATCGTATAAAGTAAAACCCCGGGCAAATATGAGGCAGTCGCATGATCACAAGAGAGGAGAGAGAAGCCTTGCGATCATGCGACAAGGCAGATAGTAAAGGCCGGTAGGTGTGTAGAAGGTCAACGTCAGGGCAGAGAAGGCTGGTCGCATGATCACAAGAGAGGAGAGATAAGCCACGCGATTATGCGACAATGCATAAAGACTAAAATAAATGTCGTGTAGGAGTAGTTAATGCAGAGAGGTGGAAAGGTGTGTGGTCGCATGATCACAAGAGCAGAAAAGTTGCCTTGCGATCATGCGCCAAGGCATAAAGGAAGGCCTGGGGTAGGTGCGATAACAAAATAGAGGATCGGGAAGATTAAATTCTTTTCCCTGCTGGCATCCACATTCTCCTGGCATTCGCATTCTTCAACAGTTATCATATCTCCACACAGGTAAGGTAAGATAAGTTATACACAAGTAATGCTTTCAGCATAAAAAATCACTATGCATAGTATCGGGCACTTTCTCCTTTGTGCAGATAAACTTTAACAGACAAGCATGAATTGACTTTCTTTAACTTCTAGAATTGCTTGGTTAACATCCGATTGAAGAAATGTCATAGAAAAAACAAAATAAAATATACTACATTTAATATGGTGGTTGGCGGTTTGCAAAAGATGTTGGTCGCATGATCGCATGAATAAAATATAGGTCATGCGATCATGCGAAAAAAACAAAAGAGGGGGCCCCACGCTGTTTAAGAGATCGTATAAAGTAAAACCCCAGGAAAATATGAGGCAGTCGCATGATTGCAAGAGAGGAGAGAGAAGCCTTGCGATCATGCGACAAGGCAGATAGTAAAGGCCGGTAGGTGTGCGGAAGGTCAACGTCAAGGCAAAGAAGGCTGGTCGCATCAAGTACTGGTCACATGATCACAAGAGAGGAGAGAGAATCCATGCGATTATGCGACAATACTATCCAAATGAGAACATAAAAGTAACATCCAACATAAGGAATAACCGAAACTGTGGAATCATTACATATAAAGTCTTCACCCTTTCTCTCGAAGCTAAGCCTCTTTTTTAGAGATGATGGACATCTCTAAACAAGATAAGATGAAGGCTTTATTTTTTAGAGATGTCTATCACCCTTTACTTGTTTAGAGATGACAGACATCTCTGAACAAGTAAGATAAGATTGGTGACTTAGGTAAATACTATCAAGAATATTAAGCAGTATAGCCAATAGTATAAAAAAGAACCATAATTGAGCATAGCTAAGGGTATATCCCCCTATTAACAGTAACATATCTATATGCAGATAATAATGAAGAAATAAATATGGAAATCTCCCAAAGCTTTTCTTATATGATGATATTACTGTATTCTTTAGATTGCAACATTATTAGACTTACACCCCCGTCAATCTTCATTATATATATATGTGTGTGTGTGTGTGTACATATATGTATACATACATACATACATACATACATACATACATAATATATATATATATATATATATATATATATATATATATATATATATATATATATAATGTATAAAAAATATGCTCAAATATTATTTAGCATAAGCAATACTTGAAATGTTGAATAACATTTGAATACATATCCTGTGATGGGATAAACAAATTGATTTAGCATAAGAAGTTGATGTTAATCCAATTGATAGTAGACACATAATGCTCAAATACTAAGTGAACATCAAAGGAATTGTTAAGTAAGAATGGGAGTAGCCCTTTTGTACATATATGATATAATGGATTGTCAAGTTTAAGTTTTGATTAATCAAGCTTATTTATGCATTAACTCTTTCAGTGCAGCAGACACCTCAGAGTCAAAATAAAAGAAGGTAATAGTAATTTTTGTTGTCTTTACATAATCATTTCTTTATAGTAACCCTTAATCAGTAGGTATGGTAGAATTTTGCTGTATTTTTCAGGAGGACGCAATCAAGAAGCTACCTATAGCATCAGATCATATATATCTAGTATGGATGTTTTCAAATCCACATACTAAATGATGTAACAATAAAATGCAACACGTAAAAGCAAAAATGTAATAGTTGTATCTTTAAATACTCGATATTATCGAGCAATGGGTATGCCCATTAAAAGTTTGTATTTTGAATAGATATATGACTCTTCTTGTATAAGTAGTGAGAATGCCAACGAGGACTATGATACTATAAAATCTCAACTATGGTTGAGTCGTGGGTATGCCCATGTAAAATTGTATAAGTACAGGACCTCGGGTCCTAGGCTAGGCTGGAGGTTTTCTCCACCCCGCTCTTTCCTACCAGTGCCTGCAGTGAGCGAGGTCACATGTAAAATTTTTTTTGATAATATATTAATAAAAATTATACAGGGCCTCGGCCTTTTATCGATCAAAAAAAATAAAATGCTTTGAATTTAAGAAATGTATTATTGAAAATTATGCGATTATCATGTGATGTAGTTGGAATTATATGATGTGTATGAGTGTGATTATTGTGATGTATTTTATATGTATGTATATGTTATTTGACCTTTCATGAGCTATTGATATTTTGTCGAGTGTGCAGATAAGACCATAGATTAAATAAGGGGAAATTAAAGATGGATGCATGTAAAAATATTGTTAAGCCAAGGTTATCTCCAAGGGGAGAAATAACCTCGTTGTGATGTTTATTATTGTAAAGTAATGCTTGATTGTATTATTTAAGTATTTTTATTTTTATTTTTAAAATTACGTCTACTTGGCATGCCATGTGTGTAGTGATGTGTTGTACCCTTTTTGTGGTGTCAATTGACACGTGTTGTGATGAGTTGACATGGCCAAGTGCATTGTATATGAGTTTTCTTCCACCTTTGAGTCATTTTGTAGAATCTCAAGGTTAGGTATCTTGGTTGTTAAGCCTTGGGTGCGAATCTTTTTAAAAATTTCATGAGTCAACTCTTAGTGGACTTTTGAGAGGCAAAAAATAACCCAAAAGGTTAGTTAAGGTTAAAAATAGATTACCCCATAGGTCTACTTTGGGTTGGGGGTCAAATTTTGATCAATGAGATTATTTTAGACCATTTTTGCCCCTTCAAAATATGCCTTTTTGAAAGGTGACGAATTTGAGACGTGTGCCAAGTCTTCCTCTCTTTTTCAATTTTGAACTTTCCTATTGTTGAGAGAGAACCCTAAGTGAGTGTGCCCAATCATCTTTGAGGTTAGGTAGGGTTTTCCTTTTTAGTGGGATGGAAAGAAATTTGGTAGGTTGATTGCCCACTCTCCAACTTTGGAGACTTCTAGTGGACTTAGCAGGTTTGGTGGACTTAGAAAGGAAGAAAGACTTGTAGGAAAATGGAGCTCTTCTCAACCCTCTTTACCTTAGTTTGGAGTGAGGTTGGTGGTTTTTTATCATGGAAGACTCTTGTTTTTTGTTGAATGTAATATGAAGATTTTTATTGCTATGTATAATTTGTCAAGTTTTGTAAAGCTTTAAGCTTGTTTTCATGACTTCCTTATTATGTCTATTTTCTAGTTTTTCTTTTAGTGTTTATATTTTTTGGGTGTGCAATGCCAAACTCACCCTTGGGAGGGGAGAGAGCCTTGATGGGTGAAGGGCTTAAGTTGGGAATGTCCATATAGTGTAGAGTCCTTCCTCAAGGAGGAAGGAGATGATGCATGGATGTATGAGCTCCATATTGTCATTCTTGTTGTATTCTATTTTGGGGGTCATAAGGGTTGTATTTCGTGGAAGGAAATGGAAGGGTTGGTACATGTTGTTTTGGCCTTGTGAAGACAATGGTTATGAATTCTTGGCCTTGTTGAAGGCATGGTTTTTATTTGAATGACTTCTCCTATTTGGGCACCTTCCATGTTCACCCCTTTTATGGGTGCAAGGTGACCCATTGTGTGTATATCCATGGGATGAGAATTTTATGTGTTTGTATACTTACTGGTTTTTTATGTGTATGTGAAATGAAAAGTGATTGTAACCCTCATCCATCTTTGTTTCACCAAGCTCAGGGGTGGCCATGTAATGGCCTAGGTTGGGAGGTGAGCCTCCATGGTCTTTTGGTTTTCTTTTTGTAGATTTTATCAAAGGATAGCTTGCTGGTTTTAATGGAGTATATGAAGAGTTTGTCAGTTCCTACTTGTTATTTTGAGCTTTAGAATGACTATAATGTCTTTTGTAAAATTTTGAACAAAAGACCATGTAAATATCTTTAGCATGTGAAATGCTTGAAATAATATTGTATTTTGTTGTATAATGTTTCTACTACCATCTCTTAGATTATGGAAGTAAGAAAATGTATTGTTAGTGCATTCTTTATGCTTGAAAAATAAATGTTAAGTTGCTAGTTTGTTTCTACTTGTAAAGAAAAGAAAGAGAAAATTTCATTATTCTATGTGTGTAAATCTTCCTAATATGCTCATTTCATTTTCATAAAAAAAAATAGTATATTTGTTTATTGTTCTTTTGAAGAAAGATTTACTGCTTATTGTATGTATTGTTTTCAAATATATATATATAGCATGTATATACATCCATGTATATATACATAAGTATATATACATATATGTATATAAAGTTAGAATATTGTCTCTATTTTTCTATTTAGAAAGGAATAAATTTTCTATATTTCCTTTTTTTTTTTTTTTTTTCTCTTAGATGTATATACATTTAAGTATATATTAACTTGTGTTAATATATAAAAATATAAATATTTATATTTATATTTAAGCACATAAACATATATATATACACACACACGACATATATACACATATGTATATATATTGTGTATCTAGTAGATAGATGTGCATGAGTAATTCTATTATCTCTTTTTGTAATATATATATATATATATATATATATATATATATATATATGCATATATATTGTTTCTCAATAGATAAATATATTTAATATTATATAATACATATATTAATATATATATAATATTATATATATTAATATATATATATATATATATATATATTATAATACATAATACATATTTTAATATTAAATAAAAACTATATAATAATAATAAAAATTGAAAAAAGAAATTGTTATCAAATTTTTAATAAATAAATAAAAAAATTTAATTTTTTTCTTTTTTTTACCTTTTGGCAAACGAACTATGTCCACTGCCATCCCCAATGGGAATACGGTGACATAGTCACCATACCTGCGGTGGCCTGTCACCGCCACCCTTTGGGGGGACGGTGGCAGGGCTGTCACCCAATGAGTGCGGGCGACTACTCCCCGTACTCCTACCGAGGGGTGCGGTGGGTAGCTGTGTCGTTGTGTCGGGCATTGCAGGCCCGACCCGGACTGCTACGACAGTAGCCAAGTACGACCCCTGCATAAACCCTTCTACATACAATTAATTTTTGATATGCTAGTAAGAAAAGATAATCATAAACAATATTTATATTCACTGTGCACACAAAAAAGCCAGTGAATATTAATTAAAACATTAGCAAAGCTGGGTAAAATTATAAACATAGAAATTTATATTTTACCAGTAGCATATACAGAATAAATTATGATTAACAATAAAAGTTCTAACCCTCTTTTAAGATTGTCTAAAACAATAAGAAATCTATGTGATCAAACATAGAGCAAAATAGATTTTTGAGATTTAAAAACTGAAAGTTTAAAATAGATTTCTTAAGCCTTAATGTAAGCATAGAGACTTAAATCTTAAACACTCCTTTACCTTGATGATTTGTAGTGGGTGCCATGTAGAATTCTAAATAAATATGTTAATCAATCTTTCATTGATGTTATGGCTTTGCATATATACACAAGTATATATGAGTGTATATACATACTTATATGTATATATACACCCTTGTATACTTGTGAGTATGTTTTGATGTATTTTTCTTCAACCTAACCCATGGCCCAACCTCCAACCCAAAATAGAGAAATTAGAGTTTTGGTCATGTTTTTTTGGAGCCAAAATCAATTTTAAATTTTATTTTGAAAAAATATATTTATTTCTAGTTAGTTATTTTAAATATTGGTATCAATATTTAATGCTATTAACTTTGTCTCTTCTTTTTTTTTGAAATTTTGATTTTAAAAAAAATATTATTTTATTTAACTTTTTGAAATCCAAGATTTCTTTATTGGATATTAAATAGTTGACCATTAAATGTTACTTTGATTTTCTTGAACTTTAAAATGTTGGAATATTTAATTAATGAGCCTTTATATTATTTTATTATTATTTTGAGATTTGAGGTTTCAGATTTTTGAATTATTATTTTAATATTATTTAAACTTTTTTAATATTTTATTAAAATTTTGAGAAAATTAAATAATTTTTTTATTATTTTAATGACCTTTACTATTTTCTCTTAATAATTAAATTATTAAGGGAATAAATAATTTTATAAATCTTAGGAGGGACCTAGATAAATTATTTCACCCTAATAATAATAATAATAATAATATTTTGATTTAGTATTATAAATTTGTTTTAAATGTTTAAATCCCTTAGTTGATATATTAACAATGTTTATTGAACCTTAATTAAAATTAAATGTTAATCAAGGAATATATTAATTTTATTTCAATCAATTGAACATTACTATAAATTAATTAATAATAGTTTTAAAACCCTAGAATTGCATTAGGGTTATTTTCATGATTATGTTATATCCTTTTTACCATTAAATTGAATTCTACATTTGACCTTAAATGGTTTCCTATTATTTGTTAGGGCCATTAGTATTACAAATGAATTTATTTGATTTGTTCATCTTCAATTGAATCCCTAGGTTTTGATGACCTAATCATTGACCTTATTATATTTTCTTAATTTGGATTATTGACTTGGGTTAATTCCTTTTTTATATTTTCATGCTAAACTTAGTTAGGGTTTCATTTGGCTAATGTGGTTTGACGAACAAAGGATGTTGGAAAGCTAGTGCATGCCATGATCCCCTTTGTGAGTTGATATGTGTTGGTTGACGTGTTTCATTTCGAGTTGAGTACACCTTAGTGTGTAACCTAGTTGGTGTTTTGTGCTTGTAAAAAAATAAAATATTGTGTGTTTTGCCCTAATTTTTGGGCATGACAAATATATATATATATATATATATATATATATATATATATATATATATATATATATATATATATATATATATATATATATATATATATATATATATATATATATATATATATATATCATTTGATCTTTCATGACCTACTGATATTTTTATCTAGTGTGCAAAAAATTGACCATGGATTAAATGAGGGGAAATTAAAGATGGATGCATGTGAAAAATCTTGTAAAGTCAAGGTTAACTCAAAAGGGAGAAATAAAATAGTTGTTATGTATTAATGTTGTAAAGTAATGTTTGAATGTATTATTTAAATTGTGTTTATTTTATTTTATATTTATGTCTACTTGGCATGTCATGTGTATAGTGATGTGTTGTGACTTTATGTGGTGTCAATTGACACATGTATATGTGACTTGGCATGGCTAAGTAAATTATTTATTGATCGTCTTCCACCTTTGAATCACCTTGTAGTTTCCCAAGGTTATGTATCTTTATTGTTGAGCCTTGTGAGAGAATCTTATTTCAAATTTCCGTGGGTCAACTCTTATTGAACTTTTGAGGGGTTAAATGTAGCTCTCTAGAGGTTAGTTAAGGTTAAAATAAGATAACCTCCTAGGTGCACTTTGGGTTGAGGGTCAAATTTTGACCAATAGGATATTTTTGTCCCATTTTTTCCTCTTCTAAAAATACATTTTTAGAATGTGACAAAATTGGGAAGTGTGCCTCATCTTCCTCTCTTGAAAATTTTGAATTTCTCTTTTGTTGGAGAAAGAACCCTTGGATAGTGTGACCAATCATCTTTGAGGTTAGGCAGGATGTTAGGTAGGGTTTTCCTTTTAGTGGGATGGATAAGACTTTAGTAGGTTGATTTCTCACTCTCTAATTTTGGAGACTTCTAGTGTACTTAGCAAATTTTTGGTGGACTTGGCAAATGAAGGCTTGTAGGAAGGGAGCTCTACTCAAATTTCACTTGCCATAGCTTGGAGAAAGGTTGGTGCTCTTTCATAGAAGACTTGTGCTTCTTTATTTGTATGTTTATGCAGATTTTTGTGTGGTGTTTGTAAATAGATTTGTTAAGCTTCAAGCTTGTCTTTCATGGTTTCTTGCTTAGTGTATATTATTGATTTTATCTTTGTTTCTTTGTTTTGTTGGGGTGTGCAAGGGTAAACTCACCCGTGGGAGGGAAGAGAGCCTTGAGGGTGAAGGGATTTAATTGGGAATGCCCAAATAATGTAGAATTATTCCTCATGGAGGAAGGGGATAATGCATGGATGTATGAGCTTCATGTTGCCATTGTTTTGTTATCTACTTATTTGGGGGCCATACGAGGTTTTACATGTGTATGGAAAGTGGAATGAATGATATTTTTGTGATGGCCTTGTGAAGGCAATGGTTTATGGTTTTGGGCCATGTTGAAAGTATGATATTATATTTTTATGGCTTGTCCTACTTGGGTTCATTTTCTACCTTCACCCCTTTTATGGGTCCAAGGTGACCCATTGTGTAAATCCATGGGAAGAAAATTTTATGTGAAAAATATATTTACTGATTTTTGTATGTGTATGTGATGTTTGAGTATGATTGTACCCACATCCATTTTTGTTTCCCCAAGCTTAGGGGTGGCCATATGATGGCCTATGTTGGGAGGTGAGCCTCCATGGTCAAGTGGTTTTCTTTTGCAGATTTTTATTTGAAGGAGTTGATGGTTTTGTTGAAGGAAATAAGATTTTATCATTTATTACTTGCAAATTTTTACGTTGTAAAAGGGCTATAAAGCCATGTGTAAAAAAGTAGTGAAAAAAACTATTTAAATGTCTAAATGCATGAAAAATGCTTGTAAAAGTTTGTATTGGTATGTGTAATGCTTTCCATAATTTCCTATGTATTTCTTAAAAAAGAAAGTGTAAAAAAATGCTTCCTTATGCTTGAATGCAACAATAAAGCTTGCAGGTTTATTTACCCATATGCAAGAAAAATTAGATTTTCTTTATGTTTGATAATCTCTTCTCTATGTAGACAAAATTTACTTCAAGTATTTATTTATTTTTAAAAAGAGAAAAGTTAATGTAGATTTATTTTCCTAATTACCTATGTAAGAATAGATTTCATTTTAACATCATGTTAGTAAAAAAAATCTTGTATATATACTTGTATAATACATTGCTATGTTGATGTTTAAAAAAAATAAACATAGTTATTCTCTTTCCTCTTGTTGATTTTGGAAAAGTATATATACATAAATATACATGTATGTATATACACACCCTTGGTGTGTATATACACATGTATACTTATGTATATGCAAAAGTTAAAAATCTTTATCTTCTTCTTGCTCATTGCCAAACTTGCAATAACCAAATGAGAGATTAGGGTTTTGGTAGATGTTTTATTCTTAGTCTAACCCTAATTTTGAATTAGGGTTAGAAATGGTCTTTTGGAACCATTTTAAATTTTAATTTTTAATTAAGTTATCATTAAATTTTGTCAAAATTTTAATCTTTGATTTATTATAATTTAATGACTGTTAACTTTTCATAGTCACTTTATTTTGAATTCTATTTTAATATTATTTTATTAATCATTGAGATTTTAAAAAGATTCTTTTTTATTATTTAGTAAGATTTTGTTTGGATTTAAATCCCTTTCTTATTTTAATTTAATGACTGTTGACTTTTGATAGTCACTTTAATATGAATTTTGATTTATTTATTATTTATTATTTTCATTGAGATTTTGAAAGAGATTCTTTACTTATTTAGTGGGATTCTATTTGGATTTTAATCCCTGTCTTATTTTAATTTAATGACTGTTGACTTTTGACAGTCATTTTAATTTGAGTTCTGATTTATTTATTATTTTTATTTTCATTGGGATTCTAAAAAAGATTCATTTATTATTTAGTGAGATTCTAATATTTGTTTTTTGGAGCCATTTTCAATTTTCAATTTTTAATTATGATTTTTTCTATAATTCTAGCTTAGTCTTTTAATTTCTGTTTAATTCTATTTAATCATGGTTGACTTTGCACAGTCACCTTTTTGAATTCTGATTTAATAATATTATTATTTTATTCTTGAGATCTTAAACATATTCTTTTTTATTATTAATTTTGAGATTTTAAATATTTGACTATTGGATAACTGATTTTAATTTTTTTTAAAATTTAATAATATTATATTGTTAATTAATGGACTTTATTATTTTAATATTAATCTAGAGATTTGTTATTTTTAGATTTGTAAATTTAATATTTATTTCTAAATGAATATTATTATAGTTTTAATAAAAAGTTGGTGATAAATTTAATATTTATTATTTAAATTATTTTTATTACCTTTAATATTTAAATAGATTATACTAGGGGAGATTAATTAATGTCCAAGATGCGACTTAGGTAAATTGTTTCTCCCTTAACAATAATATTTTATTTATTATTAATATTTTTATAAGGTTATTAAATCTTTTTTAATGCATAAATTAAATAAA
The DNA here is from genome assembly GCA_027943335.1 of Chamaecyparis obtusa. Taxonomy (NCBI): domain Eukaryota; kingdom Viridiplantae; phylum Streptophyta; class Pinopsida; order Cupressales; family Cupressaceae; genus Chamaecyparis; species Chamaecyparis obtusa. Next base: position 1,225,532 of record BSBK01005063.1, on the reverse strand, counting down.
CAAATAAACTTTGGAGCTTTATAACTTATGTAAAAATATAACATTTTAATTTAAAATATTTGAGTATTATTATATTAATGGGTAATAATTTCTTGACCCTAGTTTTTGCATGGGGTTATTATCTTGGTTTTATTTTATCTTTTATATATTGAGGTTATTTTTGTGATTTCTAATCTAGTTAGTAACCTGGTTCGCGATAGGGCCACTAGGGTTACTAATGTGACTGATTTAATCATAATTTTTAAATTAACCCTTTTCGGATGTGTTGACCCAACCTTTAACTTTTTATTTTTATCTATGTTTAATTTCTCTTTGGTTTATCTTTTTTATTAACTCCTATTTAAACCCAATTAGGGTTTCCTAGAGACCTAGTTAGAATTTTTGCGTTAATTGATGTAGTTAACAATCAAGGGATGTTGATAAGACAACACGTGTCATGATACCTCTTGTGAGTTAACATGTGTTGGGTTATGCAATCATACTTGTTAAATGAACTTTAGTGTGTTAGCTTTGTTGTCATTTATACTTTAAAAAAAAATGTTGGTGTGTTTTGCCCTAGTTTTTGGGCATGGCATAAGGAAACAATGAGGGACCTTGATGTGAAGCCTCACCCCGTACCATTATTTCATAGCAGTTTATTTTTACCTTATGACTATCTAGATGATACATTACTTTGTCATGTGGAACTATTTGGACATGGACTTTATATTTTTGATACTATGTGATGACCTATGATTATTGTGGATGATGATTTAGAACTTATTTTCATGCTTTGATTATTAGGTCTTGATTTATTGTATTTGGTGAATCATTTAATTTAGAATATTATGCTTTAATTTTATGTTTATGCAAAAAAAGTCTATTTGAGATGATCATGGTCAATGTGTTAGGTTAATTGATATATCATTGTGTTATTGGATTAACTTATCTTAAATTTAAAAAATATATTATTAAAAATTATATGATTATCTCGTGATAAAATGTGGATGCAATTGGAATTATATGATGTATTTGAGTATGATTATTATGATGTATTTTATATGTATATATTATTGATCTTTCATGAGCTACTGATATTTTATCTAGTGTGCGGGAAATAAAAATAGATTAAATAAAGGGAAATTAAAGATGAATGCATGTGAAAATCTTGTAAAGCCAAGGTTATCTCCAAAGGGAGAAATAACCTCACCATTATGTATAATTTTGTAAAGTAATATTTGATTGTATTATTTAATTATGTTTATTTTTATTTTAAATTAATGCCTACTTGACATGCCATGTGTGTTGTGATGTGTTGTAACTTTATGTGGTGTTAATTGACACATGTTTTGTGAGTTGGCATGGCCAAGTGCATTGTTTAATAGTTGTCTTCCACCTTTGAGTCACCTTGTAGAATCTCAAGGTTAGGTATCTTGGTTGTTGATCCTTAGGAGGAAATCTTATTTCAAATTTTCATGAGTCAACTCTTAGTGGACTTTTGAGAGGCTAAAAGTAACCCTAGGGGTTAGTTAAGGTTAAAATAAGATAACCCCATATGTGTACTTTGGGTTGGGGGTCAAATTTTGATCAATAGGATATTTTTACATTATTTTTGTCTCTTCTAAAAATATCTTTTTGGAAGGTGACGAATTTGAGAAGTTTGTCATGTCTTCCCCTTTTTTCAATTTTGAATTTCCCTCTTATTGGAGAGAGAATCCTTGGATATTGTGCCCAATCATCTTTGAGGTTAGGGAGGATTTTCCTTTTTAGTGGGATGTACAGGAATTTGGTAGGTTGATTTCCTACTCTCGAATTTTGGAGACTTCTAGTGGACTTAGCAGGTCTTGGTGGACTCAGTAAGGAAAGATTGTAGGAAAGAGAGCTCTTCTCAAATTCCCATTGCCATAGCTTGGAGTAAGGTTGGTTGTCTTGTCATGGAAGACTCTTTCTGTTACTTGTTGGAAAAATATAGATTTCTTGTTGTATTATTATAATAGTTTTGTGAAGTTTTATGCTTTCTTGCATGGCTTCTTGTTATGTGTCTATTTGCTGATTTTCTTTTAGTATTTTTTTTATTGGGCATGCAAGGCCAAAATCACCATTGGGGGGGAAGAGAGTCTTGATGGGTGAAGGGCTTAAGTTGGGAATGCCCATTTAGTATAGAGTCCTTCCTCAAGGACGAAGGGGATGATGCATGGATGCATGAGCTCCATGTTTCCATTTTGTTGTATACTTATTTGAGAGTCATAAGGGTTGTAATTTGTGAATGAAAATAGGAGGGTTGGTACTTTTGGTTATGGCCTTGTGAAGGCAATGGTTATGGATTTTGGGCCTTATTGAAGGTATGTTTTCACTTTTGAATGACTTCTCCTCTTGGGTACTTTCCACCTTCACCCCTTTTATGGGTACCAGGTAATCCATTGTGTGAATATCCTTGGAATGAAAATTTTATGTAACTATGTGTTGCTGGTTTTTATGTGTAAGTGTGTTGAAACATGTATGTAACCCTCATCCATCTTTGTTTCTCCAAGCTCGGTGGTGGCCATGTAATGGCCTAGAGAGGGAGGTGAGCATCCATGGTCTTGTGACTTCTTTTTGCAGATTTTCAAAAGAATAAGCTTGTTGATTTTAATGGAGAAAATGAAGATCTAGTCTACTTTCTTACTTGTAGTTTTGAGTTGTAAATGGGCTAAAATGCCTTGAGTAGATAGTTTTACAAAAAGGTCATGTAAATGCCTATAACATGTGATATGCTTGTTAAAATCTTGTATTTCAATGTAAAATGTTTCTCCTTTTATTTCTATGCATATGAAGCAAGAAAATGTAAAATATTGCATTCCTTAAGCTTGAAAAGAAATGAGTTAGTTGCTGGTTTGTTTTCCTTTTTGTATAAAAAAAGTTACATTTTTCCTATGTATGCAAATCCTTCTCTTGTGTTTTCAAGTTTATTTCTATCATGTTATGAAAAGAGAAAGAAAATATAGTAGTACTTGTCTATTGCCTTAGTAGAAAAGTTTTCTTTCTATGAATATGTTAGATTCAAAAAAAATGTATATACACCTATGTATATATATTAGGGTATATATACATAGATGTATATAATATTTGAATAATACCTCTATGTTGTTATTTAGAAAGAAATAGATTTCCATATTTTTTATGTTAAGATTCAACCTTAAAGATGTATATACATCATAATATATATACACATGTGTATATGTATGAGAATATATATATATATATATATATATATATATATATATATATATATATTAGTCATATATACATATATGTATATACAATGTGTATACTTAGTATGGATATTCATGTTACTTTATCTACATATCTTTCCATATATATATATATATATATATATATATATATATATAACTATCTATGTACAACAGTATTTATTAGTCAAATCAGAGAGTTTTGATTAGCGATGTTCACAGAAGAAGGTTCAGTGCATTCACACTTGAACATGGATCATTATATGTATATAAAAGCCACATATGAGAGTGCAAGTTTGTACGACATGTACGGAAGAAGATATTAAAGATTTACAGAGACAATGTTGAGTCGATCTAAACAGAGCAGAAGACAGAATATGATCACAATAAGTTAAAGGATTATTTTGTTTATCAAAATAATGACTTAACCGTGTAGGGATGAGATCCTAGATGTTAACCCTAAGACAACATGAATTAATTTTATATTTTGGGAAGATTTTATGTATTGTAAGTCGACTGGAAGTTATTAATTGTAATAACTTGTATATATGTAACAATTATGTAATGTGAAATGTACACATGATACATATAGCAATGTTAATAAGTTGACATATGATGCGAAGTTGTATATTGTAAGAAGGAAGAAAGAAATAGCTGTGTGAAAGCGAAGAGCCTACAAAAATACATCAGAATAGAAAAGCTATTCAACAAGAAGTAAAAGGTTTTGTATTTTACCTTTGTATCATAAGCTATTATTGTATATGCATTTTTGGGCAGTGAGCTCATCTTGAAATCATTTGATTTTTAATAGAAACTCCTAACATGGTTGAGACTTATAACAAGGCCTAAAGTCCTTTAATCGGGACAGAGACACTATATGTATGTAATAGACTCCTAACATGATCAACATCCTTAATCAGATATCTTTTGATTAGTGGATCAGTTGTGGGTATCATCCCCACCAGGGTTTTCCCTTCACCATGGTTTCCTCGAGAACAAATATGGTGTTATGAGTTCATTTGCTTTATTGCTATGCTTGTTATTCAGTTTACTTAGTTTAGTTTCTTATGCAAGATTCAAGTTAATTTGTTATATCCATAATTGGGCAAAAGTAAAAGTTTGTGAAATATTGAGTCACCCCCCCCCCCCCCTCTCAGTATTTCTCATTTCTAACAATTGGTATCAAAGAATAGTTACTCAGAACAAAGTTATTTAGAGAAAGCCTAATAACTTAAGTAATATCTCTATGGATATGGATCAATTGTAGAAGAATCTTGAAGAAGCTCTTGAATAAATTGATATTCTTACTGAAGAAAGAGACACTCTAAAAGAGAAATACGATGAAGCAAAAAATTACATTGAGAAACTAAAAGAAAAGATGGAAGATATGAAATCAAAGAAAGAACCTACAATTCAAGTCAAGGATTGTGATGAAGTTTCAAAACTGAAGAAAGAAAATGAGATCCTTAAACATGAGTTAAATATTGTAGATCTGAAGTTAAGCTTGAAAGATGAAAATAACAAAGATGAATCAAATCTAAAATCTGAGAATGCTAATCTAAAATCTGAACTTACCAAAGTGACATCTAAACTTGAGAAGTACAATACAACTGTGAAAGGAGAACTAACTTAGTCTAAACAACATCTTGAGAATTATATTCTAGTAGTGAAAAGATTAATGAGAAAATGTCTTATCAGAAACCATCTTATGATAAAACCGGTCTTGGATATCTTGAAGATATGTTCCCTAAGAAGATTGAGGAATGCAAAGAACTAGATCTAGAACACTTTGAGAACAAAGATGAAAAAAAGTATGATGGAGCTAACAAATCTAAAGATATACCTAATCCACCTAAAGAAGATGAACCACCTAAAGATATGCAAAGAGAATTCAAAGGTAGATGTTTTTCATGCAATTCTTTTGGACACATAAAAAGAGACTGTACAAGTAAGCAATTTAAACCTATCTATGGTTATTGTTATAATTGTAATGGTTTTGGACATAGAGCTATTGATTGTAAGAAACCTAGATCTAATGATAAAAATGGTAGTAGAATGTTTAGAGATACTAACCCTGTAGATAAAAGACCTATTGGAGATATGAACAAAAGGAATGGAGTTGTGTGCTATAGATGCAACAAGATTGGACATATTGCCAGAAATTACAAATAAAAAATCAGTCACACAGGACCAAGATATGGAAACAATGGAGTAGTTTGTCAAATATGCAACAATTTTGGTCACACAACGAGATTTTGCAGAATGAATAACGTGAGAAACCCTAATCCTAGAAACTATACAAGGAGAAATGTGAGCACCAACAACAGTCAGAGAGGATGTTGTAGTAACTTGGAAGAAGTTGAATTTGTTAAAGCCACAGATCAAGAAAGCACACTTAGTATACTGAGAAACCAGAAAAGTGAAGTACCTGATAGTAAGTGTGAATCACTTCCTAATTCATCTCAAAGCACTTAAGTAATGATTTCATGAATTATGTATTAGAGTAAAGTATTAGAATAATGTAGAAGTTAGAATAGATTGAATTGAGTCTTACGAAGTTAATATGAGCTATTATATGATGTAATAAAGCTATGGTTAAGAGCGCATGAATTTATGAATATGTATGCGAGTACGTGAAAATAATGAAGGTTTGCAGGTAACCATGAACAACTTTTTGGCATGAAGCAGTAAAGAAATTTAATGCAATGTCAAAATCTTGAAATATTTGAAGGATAAAAGCATATGATCGGTATTAGTTGATCATTCAAGTGATTACAAGTGATAAGAGAGCTAGCCAGTGGAGATAAAGAACAGTTTCCAGGATTTGGAGATAGATTTATTGCTAGATCTACGCAAAGCCCTAAATCACGATTCTGAGGTATTTTGCTAAGTATTCACTATCAAAGTAGTTGTGTTTTTATAGAATCATGAATGCATCCCTAGCTCATCACATCAAAGATTTAGTTAGACCTAGAATGAAGAAGGAACCTATAGAACCTTTGGAAGAAGACCCTAGTTTAGCCTTGTCATCCATTCTAGATGGATTTTTACATTTGGAAGATGTAAGAGGTTATCTAAAATGTAAGTTTTAGACCATAGGAGATGGTAGCTTAATCATGGAATATGATAAGATCTATAAATAGGATATGTCATACAAAGAAGGGTTTGAACATTTGAGTGAGATTGATGTTATCAAGTATACACTTTACTATGAATTTCAAAATGATGAATGGACCAAGATAATTTTGAGCAAAATTCATAATGGAAAGTTTTGGTTAGATGACAGAGTCATAGACATCACTGTAGACCTTATTCATGAGGTAAATGGTTTATCTAAGTTAGGAGTAATTCCCTTAAATGAGAAGAATGTCAAGAAAACAGTGTTAGACAACACCAAATCATCATACAATGGAAGAGGAATTGTCATAAGTAAGATTGAACAGGATGATGTTAGATATGTGTGCAAAATTTTGACTTCAAAGTTTTGTACAAGTTCTAGAGAAGATGATATGGTAGCTGGCATGGTACATACAACTTATCTTATGTGTGTAGAGAAAGTACAGGTAGATATGTGTGAAATTTTGAGAATTCAGTTGATAGAGAACCTTGAGAAGAATAGAAAACCAAGAACTCACAATTTAGATTTTCATCTCTAATCACATACATGTTTTTTCATTTGCTAAGAAGATTCCCATACACTATAGGAGTTGACTGGAATGAAAATAGAAATTCTATGGATAGAATCAACGAAGTGTACCTAAGACACCGTATAGACTAAGTGAATGAAAGTGCTACTTTAGTGATTAAAACCTTTCAAAATGAAATGAAGAAAAGATCAAGGATTCCACCATCTATTGTGGAAAAGTACAAAGATGAGATATTCTTTTTGGTTGATACAAACTTTACATATGTTGAAGCAGTTGAGCCAAGAGTAGAAATTGTAGACTCTCTTGAATATGAAGTTGCAGATGTTGAGATTGAAGGTTATGTGAGCAGATTACTTGAGAGTAATTGGGATGCTAAGAGTCCTAGATTTGGGACACATGAAGAGAACTTAAATTTTGCACAATCATCACAAGTACAGAAAATGGAAAAGAAAAGAGTTGACAGTACCATCAAGAAAATATTGAAAGATACTGGTATGATAAAACATGAATTTTTCATTGCAAAGCAGATAGCAGCAACAATCAAGGACATTGGATGGAAAGAGATACTATCAGTTCCACCCTTGACATCTCTTGCAGCCCCTATTGAAGAAATTCAGGACATTATTGAAGAAACTAAAGAAGTGGAAGTACATGAAGTAAGGAAATCCACAAGATCCTCCTCCACCACACCAACCAAGAGAGTTAAAGAAATGGCAAGTGAACCAGGTAAAAGACATAAAATTATCTTTACCCCAGTTCAAAGGAAAACATCAACAATTAAGGTAGATGAAGAGGTAGGAAGCAACAAGAAGAAATGGAAGCCAAAAATAGATAAAGTGAACCCTTTAATCATTAATGAAGGTGATTTCGCTAATTTAAACAAATATTATGAGATGTATGAAAACTTTGAGAAGTTGAAACTAGAAAATGCAGTTGTCAGACATATGATCCTTGCAGATAATAAATTTGATGATATCAAAGGCAAGATCCCTGACAATCTTTATGATAAATTGGTTAATAGAAAGAAGAGAGCTATAGAAGAAGATAATAGAATAAGAGAAAGATTTGTAAGAAAGCTATATGACATAAAAGATGAAGAACATTTCAAGGAAATTATGAAAAATATAAGTACCCATCTAAGGAAGAAAAGAAGAACAATACTGATAATGAGAGCCAACTATGAAGAGATTAACAAAGAAACAGAGGAAGCAGTTGTGAAGGTAATGACCTCTGGACCTGGTGAGAAAATCAGTGAATATGATCAAGCAGTTGAAGCAGAATATCAGACTAAACGATCACCAGCACCGCCACTCTCCATTAACATTGAAGATGAATCTATGAACGTTGAAGGAATAAATATCACCTCAGACAGTGAAGAAAATCCCTTCAATGACCAAGAAGTCAATTTTGGCAATTTGATGGATGAGAAACAAGACACAATAGAGAATGAGGAAGAAGAGGTTGAAACAAGAAAGGAAGAAGAAAAAGAGTAAACAAAGACTAATACATTAGAAGAAGAGCATGCGGTTCTACAGGAACAATCAGTAATCATTCCTAAACCTAAGGACACAGTAGAGACATCACAAAAACCACAATTTGAATCAATGTTTGCAATCTTAGGATAGGAAGTTGATGACGATGATCAAATAGAGTTGATCTCATCTCTGAACAAGATTATTGGAAAGAACAAGAAGGTGCAAATCTTGGAAGGAGCACTACTTGAGGTAATAGGTAAACTTCAATGTATAATATCAAGTCAAGTCAATGAGACTGATCCCCAAGGAAAAGAAAAAGAGGTTATGAAAGCCTTTGACATGGAATTTAAAAACCTATATGATATTGCAATAGTAAAATCCCAAGCAGCCCATGATGCACATATATTTCAAGTTGTATGCTAGAATATCAAAAATGATCTAGACAACTTGGATATATGTATAAAAGAGTTGAGAAGATGCATGGAAAGAGGGAAAGCATTGTAAATTCAGTGTACACAATCCCAGATCCACACATCTGAGATATTAGAGAAGCTAAAGGTAAAAGAAGAAAAACTAGAAGTGACAGTAAACATTTTGCAAAACCCTAATGTGAAGATCTCAAAAACTAAGAGAAAAACAAGAAAGATTTTTGATGATATGAGACTTTTGAATGAGAGAAGGAGAAGAAATTGAAAAGATTCTCTCTACTTAGAGAGCATGTATCACTGAAAATCAATTTTTTAGAGAATCAATTGGAAGAATGTCTTTCTTTGAAGACATCTTATGGAAAATTTTCTTATGCAAATATGAAGGTAGTAGAGATTGCATCATTTGGCCTATGCGCATTGCTCAGTGTTTTTGATGTAGTGAAGAAGTCATGGGAAAATGAGATAGAGAGCCTGAAAATAAATTTTGCAGATTGTGTTGCAAGCCTTCCGGCCTTGCAATATTAAAATCTAAGGTAAAATAATTTTGTTACAATAATTTTTGACACCTTTGTCATTGTTGTCAAAGGGGGAGTAGTATAAGCTGAAAATTGTATGTATAGCATGAAGTATACTCTTAGGGGGAGTATAAATATTTTGGAGAAATAAGTATTTTGGAGAAATAAGTAGTTATGTAAGATCCACAATTTTGTATGGCCACAATTTTGTAATTTAAGTTTTGGGACTTAGCCAATTTTCCCATATGTTGCCACCAATGACAAAGGGGGAGATTGTTGGCAATTTGGCTAAGTAGGGTATCCAAATGTTGTCATTATGGAAACATATACTTGGTATGAAGATAGCATAATAGTTGGAAGTAGTCTTGTATGAGCACACTAGAAAATTGTCTAAGTACAACAATATTTACCAGTCTAATCGAAGACAGTTTTGATTAGCGATGTTCACAGAAGAAGGTTCAATGCATGCACACTTGAACATGGATCATTCTATGTATATCAAAGCCACATATGAGAGTGCAAGTCTATAAGACATGTACATAATAAGATATTAAAGATTTACAGAGACAATGTTGAGCTGACCTGAACATAGCAGAAGACAGAATATGATCACAATAAGTTAAGGGATTATTTTGTTTATCAAAATAACGACTTAACCATGTAGGGACGACATCCTAGATGTTAACTCTAAGTAAACATGAATTGATTTTATATTTTGAGAAGATTTTATGTATTGTAAGCCAACTGGAAGTTATTAATTGTAATAACTTATATATATATATATATATATATATATATATATATATATATATATATATATATATATATATATATATTTATATATATATATATATATATATATATATATATATATATAATGTGAAATGTACACATGATACATATAGCAATTGTAATAAGTTGACATACGATGCGAAGTTGTATATTGTAAGAAGGAAGAAAGAAATAGCTGTATGTGAAAGAAAAGAGCCTACAAAGCTACATCAGAATAGAAAAGATATTCAACAAACAGTAAAAGGTTTTGTATTTTACCTTTGTATCAGAAGCTATTATTGTATATTGCATGTTTAGGCAGTGACCTCATCTTGCAATCATTTGTTTTGTAATAGAAACTCCTAACAGGGTTGAGGCTTCTAACAAGGCCTAAACTCCTTTAATCAAGACATAGACACTATATGTATGTAATAGACTCCTAACATGGTCAACATCCTTAACCAGATATCTTTTGATTAGTGGATCAGTTGTGGGTATCATCCCCACCGGGGTTTTCCCTTGGCCAGGGTTTCCTCGAGAAAAAATATGGTGTTATGAGTTCATTTTCTTTATTGCTATGCTTGTTATTCAGTTTACTTATTTTAGTTTCTTATGCAAGCTTCAAGTTAATTTGTTATATCCATAATTGGACAAAAGTAAAAGTTTGTGAAATACTGATTCACCCCCCCTCTCAGTATTTCCTATTTCTAACATATGTATATATAATATAATATATAAAATATATTTACATATATATATATATATATATATATATATATATATATATATATATATATATATATATATATATATATATATATATATATATATATATATATTATATAAAAACTAAACTTTATAAAACAAATAAATTAAATGCTAACAAAATTTTATTATAATAAAATTTTTAAAAGTAAACCCTATGCAATGTATTGTATGGATCAAAGCCTCACGGGATGGATGGAGGGGCTTGTGCCCACCACCACCCACTAAGGGTGTAGTGGCACAACCCTGCCACCATCCCCTTTGGGGGTGGTGGACAGAGCAACCCCCACCACCCCAAGTGGGGCACAGAAGGCACCAACCCCTACAACCCACTTGGGGGTGCGGTGGCTCTGCCCCCCCACCGTGCATAGTTTCATGGTTGTCGGACTGTGCATGACAATCGACAACCCCTTATCATTGCACTTTTAAAAAAAAATAGACACGTCAACAATTTTAATAAAAGAAAAAATAATATAAAAAATATTGTTTACAAATAAAGAAAAAGAAATTTATCTAGAGCATAGAATGTTAATCAGAAAATTAAAAATGAAAAGATGATTGTATATAGTACAATGAAAATAACTCTATAAGTTTAACCAAAGATTTTTTTTAATCTGAAACTATATAGAAATCTATAGTAAAATTCGAGAGATTAATCTAGCATATATTATTACCTTGCTGGTTTGGATTTTGTGGGCTATTGTTGAATCCTTGTAGAAATTTGTATATCATCTTCCATTAATGGATTCTTTGGTATATATACACAAGTATATATGAGTGTATATACACACTTGTATGTGTATACAAGTATATATGAGTGTATATACACACTTGTATGTGTATACACCGTTGTACACTTGTGTGTATACTTCTTGACTTTCTCTTCAAATATGGCTAAACCTGCAAACACCAAATAAAGAAATTAGGGTTTTAGCCAAGTTTTATTTTAGGGCCAATCCCTAATTTTAAAATTAGGGTTAGGGTTGGCCTTTGGAGCCAATATTATTTTATAATTTTTAATTTTTAATTTACATTTAATTCTGGCTTATCACTTTTAATTACTGGTTATTAGTAATTAATAATAGTTGACCCTTCTCTGTCACTTTTTGAAATTTGATTTTAAAATTTGATTTGATTTTTTCTTAAGATTTTCAAAGATTCCTTATTTATTATTTTATTGAGTTTTTAAATAGTTGGTCATTAAATGACTATTTTGATTTATTTTCAAATTTAAAAATGTTGCATGGAATATTATTTAATGGATCTTTTAAATATTTTTATTATTATTTCTAGAAATTTGATAATTCCAAATTTATAAATTAATATTTAATTATTAATGATCTTTATTAATGTTTTATTTTTAGTATTGGGGAATTATTTCTATTATTTTATTTTAGTGATTTTACTATTTCAAATTAATTGGATTATTAGGGGGAAAATTAATTTATATGTCCTAGGTGGGACCTAGGTAAATTATTTCTCCCTAGTAATAATGTATTAATTAATATATATAATTTTAAATGGTTTTTCAATCCCTCTTTATGATTAATATAATTGATTAATGAGCTATGAAAATTATATATTTTAATTAAAGATTATATTAATTTGATTTAAATTATTCAAATATTATTATATTTTAACCAGGAATAATTTGTTAACCTTAGATATCACTTAGGGTTATTATCATTATTATATTTTATATTTTATCTCTTATTTGTTATTCTGCATTTTGACCCTAGTTGGTAACCTGGTTTCTGTTAGGAACCATTAAGGATACAATCTCAATTTCGATGGAATTGCACTTTGTTTTGAATCGAACCTTTTTGGATATGTTGACCCAATCATTGACTTTTCAATATTTTTTAGGTTCTAATTTTCTCCTTAGGTTACCTTCTTTTATTAATTCTTGTCTAAACCCGATGAGGGTTTCTTAGAGACTTAGTTAGGGTTTCGTTTGACTAATGCAATTTGACGAACAAGGGATGCTGGCAAGCCTGCGCATGCCATGATACCTCTTGTGAGTTGATATGTGTTGGTTGTTGCATTTCAATTCATGTTGAGTTCAAACCTAGTGTGCAACTTAGTTGATTTTATGTGCTTTAAAAAATTTGTTGTGTGTGTTTTGCCCTAATTTTGGGCATGACACTTGAGTTTCCCTTTCTCTAGGGACATGTGGAGGCAAATTCTCTCTAGATTCTTCAATTGCCTATTCTTGCCCTTCCCATTCTGCCTCTTCTACCTTAATCTCCATCTTACCTTGGTAAATTTACTCAAAATTATTTATCATATTCTCAATCCTTTTAACTTCCTTCTTTCCTTAGGGTAAAATACTATGAACCAAGATATCTCCTTCTCATCTCATCCTTAATTCTTACAAGGATCACCCACTTCTTTCTTCTTTGGGTTACTAATGTTGAATCTAGGTAGCTTTTTATTACAACTTCGTTGTAATCTACTTCATGGATATATTGTCCCCTATCAAAATGATCATTCTTTAGCCAATGCATGAACCCTTTAGGATCATAATTCCTTTTCTATCCAAAACCCAAAGAATACCATGCAATAATATAATTGTCTAAAGTTTTATCCCCAATACCAAAATCCTAGTATTTGGTAAACCTTGGAAGAAAAGAACCCTTTTTCTAACCTTGCATATACACTCTATGCATCCACATAACGTGCCACATGAACTCTACAAAATCCAATCTTGGGGAAAGATGGCAGGGGAGTTGATGGAGGGGCTAAGGACAACCATACCTTGATGAGTCTGTAATTAGAAAAGAACCAATCTACAAAGTTGAATTTTCCACCTTCAATAATTCTCATCTCCTCGGGTGTCATCATTTCCATGACCTTAACTATAAACCTTTCCAATGAAACACCCATCCATTCATAAATCTTCATAACAAAATGTTGATAAAATGCCAAGTAATTAACTTTATCATGTAGCTCATGTTCCATAAATAGCACCATCTTTGAATTGGGAAAGCCTTTCCTTAGCTATCATAAAACTTCAATTTTAAGTCATTACTCCATTCATATCTGTATTGGAACAAGATCAAGTGGCATAGTAGAGATGAGTACTTAAATGCAATATCTGCAGGGTTGTTTTTTATCCCTAGGAAACCCTCATGAATTTTTTTTGAGATACATGAGGCAAAGTCATATTCCAAATTGAAATATTTGTGTTGAATTATCATGGTCATTAGCATCACCCATATTGGGACTCCATCCTTTGCATCAATGATAAAATTTGACATAAGGCATAATAAGTTTTGATAAATAGTGCACCTCCTTTTCTATGTAGGTCCTTTTCTTCCTCTCATAGTCTGCTTCAAATCTTTTCTTATCAATCTCAACTAGTGTAGGTTTGATCACCCCCAAAACATTCATTAATAGTAACAACACTGATATCTACTAAAACATGGTTTCCTGCATTCTAGACTATTCTAGATGTAGGATCATACCTAAGTGCAAGGTGTCTGATTAAATCCACCTCAATCAAAACATCTAGTACAATCAACTTGGCCATATCCAGTGACCATGGGTTACACTTAGGGAAAGGTCCTTCCCAGTTCTGATAGAGGTATGAAAATAATGGCCATCCCCTTTCTGAGAGTGTTGCATCTCCATACTGTGCAAAAGCATCCATGAAATGCTCTCCATCCTAGGAATTCATGGTGGATGTCGAAAGAACTTCCAAAAGGTCATATTGAAAAGAAAATTTTGAAACAGTGGCCTGCGGTGCTTCTATATTGAACTTTGGTGCCTTGGCATGTTCCTCTTGTCTTTCCAAAGACACGTGATGCTTTTACCTGAGGAGCTTCCTATTGCACAAGTTGCAAGAGTTGTACAAGTTGATCCTCAACTATTATTATCAAAGGCTAAGTTGTAGACTTCTGAACTTTCTTAATTACTTTCTCCTTCCCCTTACTAGAAGGACCCTCTCCATATCCCTTCTTAAACATTTTAGACACAACCGCTTTGAAATCTAATACAACCTAAGGTTTCTATATTTCCTTCTTAGAATATCCTTTAGCAAATAAAAACCCTAAGTCTTTTAATAGTAAATTCCTTTTGTTCAGAATGTAATTGGGATAGATGAGAATAAATCACTATTTTTTGTTTTCTCAAAAGTTATGAAGACTCTACAAACACCCTTGCTATGGAATCTATAAACCCTTCGTTTCTATGCTCTTAGCAAAAAAACACCTTGAAACTTCAATTGGAAAAGTGAAGAAAATAACTTCCCCCAAGTAGAATTTATTTCGCATGCATTTGTGCTTTCAATCTGTCAACTTGACATTAATGGAAACAATTTGGGATTGAAGTATGTATGATTTGAAAAAAAGGGCCATTGATGTGTCCATGAAAAAAAGGGCCATTGATGTGTCCATGTTATTAAGATCTAAAGTGCGGCTAAGTTTTTAAGTTGTAGAGTAGAGAGGATAAAATTAAGTGGAATGAATTATACCCTGCAGGCCCACACAACACGTACCTTCTTTTGTTTTGCCGATGCAGGGATGCGAGGTCATCAATATACCATGAGTTACATTCGCTGCTTTTCTCCCCTGCAAATCCTCTTCACATCCTTCATAAAGCACTAGGCCATCATAGGGATATGGGATTCCAATTGGTGCAATTGATTTCATCAACTTACTCGCACCCTTCTCACTCGCGCTATAGTTGTTTCATGATGGTATCACCCCACGGGGAGGCAATGTCCAATGAGCATCTTTGAAATCCTTTACTAATTATACCTCGTTCACCCATTACACATAGCATTTGGGACATGGGATCACTACTGTGGTGTGGGGCTTAGGTATCACTATGGATTACCGCTTGATTCATTTAACCCCCGCGAACCCACACATGAGTTTTCCTTTTTGTGCTTACCCCTGCGGGTATGAGAGGTTCCAACTTTGCATAAGGTTCCATTCATTTGTTATCACCCCGCTCCCTCGCATGATATTCACTATATGGTGATGTTTCCTTGTGGGGGAGGCAGGTCCAAGGAAAACCTTTGAGATGTATATCCCTTGCGTGCCCACACATTAGTTTTCCTTTTGGTGATACTCCTTGTGGGGATGTGGGGCCAAGTCTTTTTCATTTTTGTCATCATGATTACTGGAACCCCACACACTCGCACATATACTTTATAATTTTTGGTTATCACTCCAGAGACACTCGAGGGAGGCGCAAGGGATGTGCACCGAAATATGGCTCAACCCTGCTCAATTTGACAAACAGAAACAATGCGGGGAAGTAGGGAGACAATAAAACAAAGAGAAAATGAAATTTATCTTCCAAGCCAATAAAAGTCTAAGGGGAAACATAGGAGGGGTTGGTTTTTGAATGGTAGTACACCGATATTAAGTTACTTTCCAACCAATTTTAAAGGTCAACATTCAAACATAACGAAGCTTACCAAGGTTAAGGGGAGAACAACACTTAGTGATTTTTTGTATTTGATAAAACCCTTTTGGAAAACCTAAATTGCAACCCCAACCAATAGATAACAAAATTAAACAGTCCTAACAATATATATAATATTAATTAAATAAAGAAGTAACATAAAATATCATAAATACATAGAATTAGTCAAATAAAGAAGTAACATAAATTAGTTTAAATTAAAAAAAAGAGAGAAAAAAGAATAAATAAGTAAATAAATGAAACATTAGAAACATAAAAATGAAAAAGGGAAGAAAATAAGAGGAGCATTTATTTTCCGTCATATCAGAGGGCATTTTTCTTAGTCATGTAGGAGACAAACCACAATTAAGAAGAGATGAGGCAATGAAAAAATGGATGTCGTTCCATTAAGGCAATATGGCGAACCTATGTTTATGAATAACATGGCTTGACTGTGGGTACATAGAAGTAGGTAGAAGGCCATTATTAAGACCCCCATAACCTTGATAGGGAGTATATCTATGAATAACATGGCTTGACTGTGGGCACACAGAAGTAGGTAGAAGGCCATTATTAAGACCCCCATAACCTTGATAGGGAGTATATCTATGAATAACATGGCTTGACTGTGGGCACACAGAAGTAGGTAGAAGGCCATTATTAAGACCCCCATAACCTTGATAGGGAGTAAAAGTATATAAGGATATAGGCTTGAAAAGAAAAATAGAGCTATGAGAAGTCCAAGTGTGATAGTTGTGTGTGAAACCAATGTAGAATCCTTACAGGGTCTTTTATTTTCTTGCAGTCCCTTCTCATTTTTCCATAAGCTTATTAATTTTTGTTAGGGTTAGAAATAATATATTCCCTCCTAAAAATAAATAAAACTTAGATAGAATTACCTTACTAATTTTCTATTTTATGCTCATTTGACTTCTCTCCTCAAGATAGTATTAGTCAACCCTAATTTCTTCTTTTAAAAAAAAAATGCCTTGAGTTCATAAATGGTATTCCACATTTTAGCCCTATCGTCTTAGATTATAGATGGCCATGATAAGGAGGGAGGGTGAATTCTAGATTTATGGAGAGATGTTCTATATTTCTTAAAAAATGCATTCCCAGTTATATTATTTGAAGATTTCAAAAATTTGTTCATTTCAAAATTTTGAGTAAAAGCTTTAGGCATTCGTTCATTTCAAAATTTGTGTAAGTAGTTTTCTTTTGAAATTCCTTGCTTTTCAAAGACTAAGTTATGCTCAACTATATTAACAACTTATTGATTAAAAACATACCTCCAACAAGCCATTCTCTTATAAAACATTAAGTTGTTGCAAAAAATATCATTTAATGAAATTGTGAGTGTAGAAAATATACATGTAAATAAACTTTATTCTATAGGCAGAAGCTTGGGTAATTTCACATATTGCCCTCCTCTAGTTGTGGCATTTTAAATCCTATGGAGATATTTATCCATCCACTAATCTTCAGTATTTGATTTTACTATATTTAAATAGTGATAGGAGCCTATATTCCTTGGGTTGCAAAGACATTTCCTTTTAAAATGTTAACCTCATTGTCATATTCTAATACATGCCCTTGACCTTCTGTCCACAAACTCTTAACCTGCAAAAGGAGAGGGAAGCATCAATTTTGACTATTACTTTTTAGCCACTTTGACAAGCTTACTTAGATGTTTGGCAATGCTAATGATTTAAGCTAAATGATATAAAACAATTAGAGAAGCAATGCTAAATATTATATATTTCTCTACACCAAATAAGATCCAGTCCTCACACTCTTATTGAAAGACTACTACTCTAGGATAACATTGATCCTACAACCAAACTCTACCTAGTTAGAAATTAGGAAAGATCTATAAAGTAAGGAATAAAGATTCATGAGACCAATTCATACAACATGTTAATAGGCACATGAATGAACTACTTCTTGAAAGAAGTACAAATGAAACCAATCTAGGGAATATGCCTATTCTCAACCACACAGGATAGAAGTAAACTACCAAATCTCTTTAGACTTAAGTGGTTGGTTGATTCTACTCTTAATCGATGTAGTGAAACTTGGATACACAATTAGTAACTACTCTCACCATCCACTTTCCATTTGGGATGGCTTGTCTAGATGTTTTGACTGATACTTAGAATTTTAAAAAACCTTGGGCTAAAGATAATCAAAGAGTGATCCTTTGATATTATTGAAGCAATGTCAAGCAGTCATTAAACCATGCTAATGATCAACTTTTTGACTATTACAAGGGATTATTTGACTTTCACCTAGTTCATAGAGGTGAATATTGCTAAGAGCTATCCTGGATATGATATGGGAATGGTTACATACGTAGTTATCTTATTGTGTGGGTAGTAGTAACTAGAGCTAATCATTGTATCAAAGGTTACACTAGCAGTTACCTAGAGCATAGGGGTGACCAATGTCATGTGCTACCTGATTTGGGAAGGAGATAGTTGACTATATCACTAAGGTCACTATGTACTATTTTTCAAAAGCTAATTCTTCCTAGGTGGACAAGCTCTTCATCGGTGGGCTATAGGTGATGGTAGTTGGGATCCATTAGGCCAGTAGGCTCACTACTTGGAAATTAGCTCTTGAGCCCATATGACCCTTGTGTTGGAGGGAAAACCTGCACCATAGTATGGAATACGTTGAATCCTCTACCTAGTTGACCAATGCATATTAGCCCATACTTGCCACCATCTTTGTTGGTGCAAAAGACCAAGAAAAATATGGGACCCACATTGTAGTGTGCAATACACTAGAATCTCTTTTTATATTGGAATGCATTGCAATAGGATGGGAGTAAGTCACGCTTCATCTACATATCCTACACTTATCTTGTACCTAACCCTATTGTGATGAGGATAGACCCACGATGTAGTATGGGATGCACCAAAGCTTCTTTGTAGTTGAGCTTGATCTAACCAGTCACCCTTTTAAGACCACATCTATGGATCTTTTAGGTTGAACTCTCATGATAGTTTGTTGGGTCCACTTGGATGGGGTGGACGAGGAAATAGTTCACATGGTTGGGATTGTTGCACCCCATGAAGATGCGAATGGGAACTAAAATAATCAAGTCAATCAACATGACCTTTCTTGATTATCTTCTTGGCCAGGAATCTAAAATAATGATCTTGTATTTAATTATTTTCTTAAGTAGTATGAATTCAATCTTCAATATTTGCTCAAAATTTATTTTGACACTTTTATAGTTGTTGATTTTGTGTACAAAAAAAAATTACCCCTATGGTTGGGTTCTTACAAATTCTCCATTAGGTGCATAGCTTTGATTTAGTTTAGAGGTTTATAATTATAAGTTTGTCTTTATTTTTTTCTCTTTTGAATGTTATTTTTAAATGAGGCTTTGAAGTTAGTTAGCTTTACTTGATAGATAAAGTATTAAATTTTGTAAGTTTATTGTAATATTTGGTTGTTGAATAATAAATTAAATTGTGTTGGAGTGGTATTTTTTCTCTAAGAAATGTTTTCCCATGTGAATAAGCATATCATGGTGTATTACTAAATTGCATTTATTTCCTCATGGTTATATTGTTAGTTTTAATTTTTTGTGCATACCTTCTATCATAGATTAGTGTAAGAAGTGTATTCCATACTTTGGCCTCCTTTCATTTAAAACTATAGTAGTCAAATATTACATGAAATGGCTCTACATAAAACACATATGTGTACTGCTTGGTTGATAGGGCTATAAATATTTCTTCAAATCAAGGTAGATAATATGTATATACAAGTGGATTATGTGTGAGTACCATAAATGTATGGATCATAAGGAAAATGTTCTAATATAAAATGTGAATATTTGATGAGGAAGGGCATAAGTGTTTATAGTTGTGTGTAATGGGTAGGCAGGTGACATGAGGCAAGAGATTCAAATTCCACAAAATTAGGCCTTGTGAATTTCAACACCATATCTTTGGGCTAATGAAGATATAATTATTATTTCACAAATGAAAAGATTGAATATAAGATTCAATAGATGAATTGTCATATAGCATTACAAAGCTCTTAAATCAAATCTTTTTGTGGCCTTCCTCTAATCAAGCCTATTAAAAAAAGCTTAAAATTTTACAAGTTGCATAAGTTTTATATGAACATTCAATTTTTTGTTTCCACTTATAGAGTATATAATGATGAGGGATAGCAAGATATCACATAGCTCATCTGAGAAGGAAAATGTCATAAAAAATCAATAGGGCTATCATTTAAGTATATAGTCTAAGGTACTTTTTGTTGTTTATAAAAGCTTTTTGCACTTCAAACTTCAAATGAAAACTTTTTCTACTTCTTAGCAAAAGTGAAAAACTAAATGATCAAGATTATAATAGTAGCAAGAGGGTATATGCACAAAGATGGGGGACCAAAAATATGCCACGTTCCTTTTTGGCCCCCCAACGACCATAGTGCGTACACACTAAACTGCGTGCGCACTATAGCACGCACGTGCTATAGCTTGGGTTGTCGAAGCCTTAGGCTTGGGCAATTCAAACAATAGCGTGCATGCGCTATAGTGCGCTAGTGCTATGGTTTGAATTTAAAACATAACGTGTACACACTATAGCACGCACATGCTATGTAAACCCTATAAAAGTGGTGAAGGGAGAGAGGGGGTGAAAAGGGGAGAGGGAGGGCGACAAGGAGGGAGGGAGGGAGAGAGGTGATAAGGGAGATGAGAGAGGGTGACGAGAGAGAGAGAGAGAGAGAGAAATATAGAGGGTAGGAAGGTCCAGGAGAGAGCATATGTGTGTGTCTGTCTATGAGAGAGAGAGAGAGGGGGAGAAAAAGGGTAAGAAGGGGAAATATAGAGGGTAGGAAGGTGGGA
Source organism: Chamaecyparis obtusa (assembly GCA_027943335.1). Lineage (NCBI taxonomy): Eukaryota > Viridiplantae > Streptophyta > Pinopsida > Cupressales > Cupressaceae > Chamaecyparis > Chamaecyparis obtusa. The sequence goes on along the minus strand of BSBK01005063.1, from coordinate 1,204,437 downwards.
TAGAGCGTATGTGTGTGTGTGTGTGAGAGAGAGAGAGAGAGAGAGGGTAAGAAGGGGAAATATGGAGGGTAGGAAGGTCTAGGAGAGAGCGTATGTGTGTGTCTATGTGTGTGTGAGAGAGAGAGGAGGGGAGAAAGAGGGTAAGAAGGGGAAATATAGAGGGTAGGAAGGTGGGATAGAGCGTGTGTGTGTGTGTGTGTGTGTTAGAGAGAGAGAGAGAGAGAGGGTAAAAAGGGGAAATATAGAGGGTAGGAAGTCCAGGAGAGAGCGTATGTGTGTGTCTATGTGTGAGAGAGTGAGAGAGAGAGGGGTAGAAAGAGGGTAAGAAGGGGAAATATAGAGGTTAGGAAGGTGGGATAGAGCGTATGTGTGTGTGTGTGTGAGAGAGAGAGAGAGACAGAGAGAGAGAGAGGTGAAAATGGGAGAGGGAGACAAAAACACATACACACACAAAGGCTGTGAAAATGGTAGAGAGAGAGAGATAGAGGGTAAGAAGGGGAATAGAGCTCTCTCTCTCTCTCTCTCTCTCTCTCTCTCTCTCTCTCTCTCACACACACACACACACACACACACACACCCCTACGCTCTCTCCCACCTTCCTACCGTCTACATTTCACCTTCTTACCCCCCCTCTCTCTCTCTCTACCATTTTCACAGCCTATGTGTGTGTATGTGTTTCTCTCTCCCTCTCCCCTTTTCACCTCTCTCTGTCTCTGTCTTTGTCTCTCTCAGTCTCTCTCTCTCACCTTCTCACTCTCTCTCTTCCTCTCTCAGCCCCTGCCACCTCTCTCTCTCTCTCAAGCCTTTTTCGGATGTTACATAGTGCGTGTGCGCTATTCAGGTCATAAATTTGAATAGTGTGTGCATGCTATTCAAGTCATAAATTTGAATAGCGCTAGCGCACTTTGTAATACATTGGAATCCACCAAGCCTAAGGCTTGGATTTTCTTTGGAGATCCAACCCAAAGGCTTGGAGGATTCAAATAAGCCTGAGACGTGTTTTCCAATAGACATACAAAAAATTCACATCTTTTTTTGTGTGCTCCTCGTCAGGTTTACCTATGGTTCAATAACGTTAAAATCAGACGACGTGATATTGTAGATCTCTCTATTAGCTATCTAACCATATAATTTATTTTGAATTCTAATTATGGTAAGCTTTTCATCTCTAATTTCTTTTGTATGTATGTCTGATTTTTGTCAAAAACCAACGTGTAGTATTTTGGGCATAAATTTTGGCTCGTTCATCGTATTTTGTAACAAGTTACTTTTTTAGAAACTAGACTCCATTATACACACTTTATAAAAAAAAAAGAATTTGATTTTCAATTAGTTTTCAATGATTTTTAGGGGGAGCACACAAAAATTTCACGTTTTCAGGATGTGTGCACTTCGAAAATTCATAAAAAAATATACATTCATGAAAAAATTAGCAAAAAAATTCAGAATAAACTATGTGGTGTTAGCTAACTTCTCACTGGAGCGATTAAAAAAATTCAAAAAAAAAAGTTAACATTCTAGGGGAAGCACACCAGATGCTATATTATATTTTTTCACAAAAAATAGAACCACTTTTTGTGCTCCCCCCTTTTGAGGGCCTTAATCTACACCATTTTAAAAATGAATTAGTAGTTTAGAAACTAGATTCAGAGTATTACAACTCTTGTTCTTGTCACATCTTAAAATTTTAAGTCTAACTATCTTCAATTTCTCATTCAAGTTCAGAGTTTCCTGATTTCAGAAAAAAGAAAAGAAAAAGTGGCACCTTATACCCCTTTTTGGTCCCCCATCTTTGTGCACTTGCCCAAGAAATAATGTAGAAAATTCATTTTACTTACAAGAATATTTAAGAAGATCATGTGGAATGGTTGTATTTCATCATTGATATTCATTATACATGCATGTCCTAATGATAGTCAAAACACTTGCTCATTTTTTTTGTGAAACATTTACAAACATCTTTAATAAAAATTAGAATATACACATTTAAAGACTTCATATTTATATAATCAATGAGATAGAAAAGCATGATAAAATTGTAAATTCATCTTTGTTATGATAATAATTTATTGCATCTCTTTGTATATTGTAAATGATTGTAAACATTAATAAATTCAAGTTCTTCAAAATTATATTTTTTAATGATTTTTTTTAGATAACATCAAAGTGTAAGTAAACCATCAATAGACACGAATATTTATAGTTTAATATGTTGAATACTCCTCAAAATAACTCTTAAATATATATAGATATATAATTCTTAGCAACATAATTGTCAAATATTTATATCTATTAACTGTTTGATAACATAAAAACTAATATTATTTTTTGAAATATGTGCATTAATTTCTATTAATTAAAAATATATCTACATAATCAGAGAAGAAAAAAAGACACACAAAGTCAGTCATAATTACATGGGCAACAATGAGAAACGAAAGAGAGGTCCCGAAAGTTGTTAATGCAAAATAACAACTACAATTGCATAGGCTACACAAATGAGAGCAATTTAGCGCGTAAGTTTCAAAATCCATAGAAGAAAAATTACAAAATCAGATGCCGAAGTAGGTAATACTTAGTCTGAAATCAGACAGAGAAGCATGCAATGTTGAACAAAGAGTCTAGAAAAGGATGATTGAAATGAGTGGAATAGAGATCAATTTTAAAAGCATCACCCATTTATGGAGTTTTTGCATCAGAACCATTCTCTTCAACATCCATCTCTACAGATTGTTCTCCTTTGATTCCTGGGCATTCACAATCATGGCCAAGAATCTGTTGATCGATTAGCTGTGTGACATTGGCTGGTTGTTTGGATTTCAAATGCTCTCCATATAAATATGAGGCAAAACCCCACAAGGCCAGTGCCAGAGCAAGGCCTTTCTCCCCACTGAAATTCTCATGATATATAATGACTGCTAACACTTGTGTGAGAGGAATAAACACAGTTTTGAGGATACCACTTAACAGAGAAGATGTTAGAAAGATGACTCCAAACACCCCAATGAAGAAGAGCTGCCAGGATAATGCATTCCATACTAGAGCAATGTAGAATTTAAGTTCCCCGATATCAGATTTCCTCGCCTCACTTGCAACGGTCTCAAAATCCTTGTTCACTACCATGCCAATTGTGCACAAGACAGTTGCAGAGAATGACATTATGAGCTGCATCTCCATAGCCAGAGTGTATGTTACTGTTGCCTTGCTTCTCTTGTACACAAGCTCAATGACAGGAAGGACTAATCCATAGAGCCCAGCTGCACCAATTGTCAGAAGAAAACCCAATATGTACTCTGTGTTTGTGATGTCTTTAGGTTTGTCACTCTTGGCTTGGAAGGTAAGCAAGACAGAGCCCAGGGTGAGCAAAATTACAGCATTGATTGAATAAGGGGTGAATTTCTGACTGACCAAGATGAATGCAAAGAGTGCATTGAAGGCCAGCTGACTGGCATTCAACAGGGAGTATGTGGAGAGAGGCAGGTAAGAGACTCCCCATGCATCCATGTAATCATCCACCCCTGTCATTATCCCAATTGCACAGCAAGCAAGGAATTGGGGAAGAGTAACATGTTGAACATCTGGGTACTTTTTGTATAGTATGCAGAGAGGCAGAATGAGAATGGGCCACCCTGCAGTTTCTAGCCAGGAACAGAACCATCTACTAGACCCTCCATGGACAAAGTAAAACCTCAGTGACAATGGCCCTGCAGTGGTGCCAATGCATAAGGCCAAGCAGCTCAACAACACCATCATCCACTCATTCAAGCTCTTCTTTTTCTTTATCTGGCTTTCCTTGAGATCCATTGTTTCTGAATCTGAAGGAAATGGTTATGTGTGTGGGGTGGTCCTATGTAACCTCCAGCACAGATGAATTTAAATGATATAAGTCAGGATGAATTCAGGGATCCCTAGAACTAGAAACAGGGGATTCCCTTCAATCTTGTGAACACTAATCACAATAGTCTCACCCCTCCATGCACAAAGAAGGCATTGTTCCCCTGTCTACAGGCCATATTGAACCTTAGAAAAGATTTCTGTTTTCCTTTTCTTTGATCTCTAACTTATGTTTTCATGTGACTATTTAAGTACAATTTTAGTTTTCATGCCACTAATTAAGTACAATTTTAGTTTAAATTTAAGCAGTTGAAATGTTCTTATGCAAATTTTCAACTATTGGAAAAAGATAAGTTAGAATATTTTTGCTGATAATCATAGAACCACCAACTCTACAAATTAATGTTACCCAAAATGAAGCATAAATACCTACACTAAGATGCTTTGATTACCCCCCATTTTAATTATAATATCTGTTCAGTGTTCACACAGGCTACAGCTACACAATCATCTGTCTTTTTTGCCTTTTCTTCACCGATACTCTTTTATCTCGTCATGTTAAAAGGAATGGAAACTCTTAAAAGAGTTTTTCTTATGTTTCTCTAAATTTGAGGAGTTTCTATTATGTTTCTGTAAAGATTTGAGGATTATATTGGAGTAAACAGACGCTAACAATAGCCAAATTTTACATCTAGCATACTAAGTAGCAGATTCATTTGCTGAGCATGACGCATGGTTTTTCTTTCATTTTTGAAAATTCCCTAATCTCTACCCAACTCGCACCACTTTCTGAAAAAAAAAAAGAATATTTAAAGTTTGTACTTCAACTGGAGTAGTTGTTGATCAGAGCTTCTACTGACTGCGCCTACTAAGACAGAGAAGACCAGTTCACCATTCAAGAGGACATGACTAAAGCTCAAAGATGCCCAAACCTGTTTCGGTAAAGAATTATGTGCTTAGCAATTATATTTAATGCACGTTGTAGGTACACCAATAAGCATTTCCAATGACTGCATTTCTTAATTGGGTAGATAATTTTAAAGAAATTTGTTTTTTATTGGTATTAGACTTATTATTATATTTATTTTACATTGTAAGGAGTTGGATTGGATTGTTGATTGATTTTCTCCTTTTAATTTGAGGGAGAGATATGCAGTATTACTGCTAGTAGTTGAAGTTTAAGGATGGATCAAGATCTACCAATATTATTCTAGTGAGATTGTAATGAATGTAAGATTTTATTATCAATGTCTTCAATGTTTTATAAAAATATAAGACCTTAGAATTTATGGAGTTTCAAAGCTTGTTACATTTTGAGCTAGAGCTTAGAATAACTACCATGAACAATCAAAACAATCAACACAAGATTCAATGATTATAAAAATCTCAAAATGGGATTAAACATTAAGTCCAAACTTGACAATAACATAGAATGGAAAATTCAATAGTTTGTTATCACTTTTGTACATAATTTTGATAAATTTCCCTAGTGCTATATCAACGAGACCTTTAACAATCCATGAATTTGAAGTGAGCATAACTTGTTGGCTAATGCACAAGATTATTATGTGAAGCCATTATTTGTAGACGAGATTCACAATAGACATCCTCCTTTATTATGCACCACACCATGTAGTTTGTAGCCTTAATAACTTTAGCATATGTTTACTAGCAATTGCACCCCAACAAGGTGCAATGGTTATACCCATAGGGAGATATACCAAGGTAATATATTGATGGGTGGAAATAAAATTTTGAGTAATTTTCAATGAAAAATCCATTACAAGGACACAACATGAATCAAAATAAATTAACTATATTGCCCACTTTTTAAATGTTGAAATAGACATTAAAACAAAAGAGAAATAGCACGAATATGCAAATTTCATCATTACAAAAACATTCTTAAGAATAAGTCAAACTTAAAAATTTAGAAATGATCACATAACACAACATATAGATGACTTTATGGTTATTCAAACATAATTGGATAAAGATAAAAAATAGGACATTGTTCTACATTGATTACATTGCAACAAAATACACCATATAAGAATTTACCACACATAGAAGCTTCCAAACTTTGGAATATAAGTGAATCATTGACACTGGATTAATTGTATCCCAAGTAAATAAATATCCTAATTGAATATTGAAACTACTACTTACTAAACATGTATCTCCTAATCAAATTAGAAAACTAAAACAAGCTTATTTCAAAAGAAAACACTTAGGGTAATCCAGCCATTTAAGAAATTAGGAACCTATGAGTGTGCATGAAAAGACTTTGTTACTTTCATTTTTACTAAATGAAATTCAAATTGACAATTAAAGAACCATTCTGGATCTTTTGCATCTAATGACTTTAAAATTTTAACAGTTTTGCATTTGTTGTTTTTGGTGCAATTTGACTAGATAAAGGTTCAAATAATAAAGAACTCTATAAATAATTAAAATTAGTAACCATCACAATTTATAAAAGACCAAAAACCAAGCAGTTGAAAACATAAAGCCTTAAAATTAACCATATGTACAAATCAATGTACAAAATGAATAATAATGTATTCGCAGTAAAGTAGATCTATATGCAGAGTACTTCAAGATCTAAAAAAATAGACTAACAAAGAAGTTTCAAGATTATATTGTAGTGTACTTGGGTTTAATGCAAGAGACTTGGATATCTAGTGTAATGTATAGTTTGATTGATACAAAAAACAAATGAAAGGAATAAAACCTTAAAATTAACCATCATAGTTCATAAGTTTTTAGAAATCAAGTAGTTGAAATTAACCATTCTACATCTAACACACCAATTGATGATAAATCAAAGTGAAGCCTAAACAATACATGCTAATGCCATAGTGGACTGAACATCAAATATGAAATATCTAGTAGAAAGTATCACAATAAATTAACTTTTTCAAAACAAAATAGTTTAATTATCCATTCTAGTTGAAGCATAAAAAAGACTACTTACATGTATCATATTAAACTACAAAATGAAGTTCTTATTTGCAAATTTGATCAAAAAAGTATAAAAAGGGACACTCTATAAGCAGTCTACATCCCAACACAAAGATGAAGCATGAGATGAAGGGTGGATTCCTTTTGTATATTATAATCCGCCAAAGTATGCCCATCTTCTAGCTATTTACCAACAAAGATCAGCCTTTGTTGATCTGGTGGAATACCCTCTTTGTCCTAGATCTTTCCTTGGCATTTTTAATTGTGTCTAAGCTCTCAACTTCTAGGGTAATGGTCTTACCCATCAAGGTCTTCACAAAAAACTTGCAAACCTCCCCTGAGACATAGTGTTGATTTTTTTGTTTAGCTTGAAAGGTGGAGTGGAGTTGCTTTAAAGAAACTCAAGTTGGATATTTAGTAACAACTTTTTAAATAAAAATTCTTTAAAAGGAATATTTCTAAGTTTGTGAGGTTGAGTAAATAAAGAGTGATTTTATATATGATTTAAAGCCAAAGAAAGCAAGGAAAGTTTATTTTCTTGCAAGCTAAGTAAAGTAGTTGGTCTCTATATATGTAAGATTGTTGTAGCAAACTTGTATTGGATTTTGAAGAGAAAGTTTGTTGTTAGGGTGAATAGAAGATCCAACATTTGTAGGTTTTTCCCCACACCGAGGTTTCCTAGGTATATCTGTGTTACTTTTGTTTTGTGATCGGCTTCTATTATTTATTTTTTGCTTCTACTATTATTTGTTGTTAATTAATCTAGAGTATTGGTTGTTATAAATCAGATAAAGTTTCTATTCCATGAATTTATTGTGCAATTAATTTGTAGCTGGGTTATAAGAAATTAAAACATATAACATGATGCAGAGTGGATTCCTTCTAGATGTTATAGTCAACTAGTCTTCATCCATCCTTGAGTTGCTTTCTTGCAAAGATAATCCTTTGTTGGTTTTGGGGAATGCCATATTTCTAAGAACTTACCTACAAATATATGTCGTGCATGACATGTTGGCAAGTAAGCAGTATATGAATGTGTATAAATTGTCATTGCTGGAAACACACATCTATTTCATGGTCTCTTGGAGTGGAAACAAGTTTTGGATAAACAATCAAGTGAAAAATGCCTAAGTACAAAGTTACTTCGTAGGGTACAGTCGAGTTGTTTTGGTCTGTGAGCATAGTATATTAATTGTGATGACATGCGAGATTTCATACATGTCACTTGTGGCTTTTTCGAGAATAGGGAATAGAATACAACTATCCAAGTCTGCCTTCCATTCTTCATCTAACTTATCTTCACCATTGTCCCTAATAAAGGGAGGGGGATTCAAACTCCTAATGAGAGTAAATATCCTATAGGATTTTTGGATTTCTAGATGATACATGTGACGTTTCTTAGGATTTCTTCATTAGCCTCCTTGAAGAGCTCAACCCATTGACCATTTTTTGTGAGATGTTCATTAATAGGTCGCATAATTGACAACATCCTACACAACCCCTTATTCAAAAACTTTAGTTTGAACTCCACTTTTCTTAGAATAGTAATGACCTTGTTGATAGATTTATATCTTTACCACATTATACACAAATGGGGATGCATTTTTATATACTTTTTCTCAATCAAGTCTCAAGCTAGCTTAAAATTTGTGAGATTTAACTCTTTCTTTAATTTAAGGAGACATTCTCTTGTTGTGCAAGAAATAACTGTCTCTTCTTCTTCTTCTTCTCTCCTTTCCCTCTCCAATTTCAAATCAGACTTTTCTAGAGACATATTTTCACTAACTTCTAATACCCGAGACCCTATCCCGGAGAGGTATGGACAAGACCCTCTAGCTCCTTTGTCCCGCTTTTCCATTTTTTATCAAATTATTTTTCTCTTCAACCTTTTCTTTGTTGAAAAGAGAAACATAGACATTCAAATTGGCCACTTCCTTTGGAGTAACAACCCCTGTCATGTACATCATAAATTGCAAAAAGGATGTCTTATGGATTCTTAATGGTTATTAGCTTTTTACCAATGGATACAAGGACCCAATGGAAAGGGTATTATCATTTTCTCTAAATTGAGACCCATAACACAACTTATCCATCCCTTGATCACTAATCGTGCAATCCACATCTTTGTATCTCCTTAAATTATAAAATGCAATGCAAGTGGAGATGTCTACACCTGGGAGCAATAAAAAACTAACTTCTTTTAAATTTTTCTTCCCCTCTTCCAAGGTCATTGTTTGTATCTTTTTCCTGACATGTTTCCAAAAGGTATCTGTGGCCTCATTTCTCTTCTCATCGTCAATAAGATATAATGTCTCTTCCAATTCCTTTTCATTTCTTTTGTAAACAAACATTTTGAATTCTACATAATTGACAAGTCATCATCACTGATGAATTTCTCAACAAATTTTTTCCTCACATCTTCAGTTAAGTACTCTGCAATTTCTAAAATGTCATCATTGTCACCATTCATGGATTGGCAGGGCTCAAGTTGAACATCTTGTAACGCTTCCTCATCTTCCTACCCCCCTATTGTACTTCCAATATCTTGTGAAACAACCAAGGTGGTTGATGGTGTAGGTGACTACCTATCAAGAGGCATGATAGGGACTGGACCTCCAATTCCACTAGTTGTTGGCACTTGGCAAAGTGCAGTAGAAACTTCAGCCTCGTTTAGTAACACCTTTTCATATTGGATAAACAACTCCAATCTATTTACCCTATCAAACTCATTAGGGAATGCCCCTAGATAATTGTGAATTTCCTTTGATCTCCTCTGATCAACTTCTTGCACCCTATTGTATATTATAAACCTATTGCAACCCTCCTCATAGGATGATAAATTCCTCCAGAGTTCCTCTTTTTGCAGGAAAAAGTGGTGATATGATCCTAATGTAGCATATTTCTTTGCAAAGTCATAGTATCCCTCAAGATCAAATGGTCTAGCCTCTAGCCCTTTATGCATATTATATGTGTTGAGAAAATCGATAGCCTCTACATATCCCTCCAAACCATTAATCTCAAAATATCCAATATTGAGACATGAAGGGAAGATTAAGCTTTGTTTTTCTTCTTGAAAATGTCAATGGCTTCAAAGATTTTCCAAATGAATTCCAAAATTCCTAATATGTCTGGAATAGTGTGGGGTAGGACATGATCCTTACCCTCAAATCCATAAACCCTCATGTATGAATATCTCCTCATCGGGTACCAATCTCCCTAATTATGTTTTTATTTCTATGCATCACCGTTTTCTTTTGGCCTTAAAAAATTCATTATTTTGAGGGACATCCTGAGGGGAGCTTTGGGGCCTATGATATCATATAGTCTCTAAAAAAGTACTTTTCAAAGTGTATGTATTGAGCATCTTTGTACTCACGGTCCCAGTTATTGGTCCACAATTGAACATGCTTAGGGTTACCAAAGTTATCTACAGGGTTGATATGGAGTTCACTGCTCCATATTTTAAACCAATTTCCTTCAGGGAGAAGCATACGAAACAATAATGAGTACTATTTAAATTTAACCACTGACTCATTATATTTAATTGCACATAATGATTGATGCATTTGTTTAGGCACATATTGCGGGTAATCAAATGGCCTTTGTTATGTATATTTTGGATATCACGAGCCAAAATAGTCAGTTCCTCTAGAATTTCATCATCTCCCCTGTATCCAAACACTTAACACTCAACATAATAGGTCATCTTGTAGTATCTATGAAACAATTGTGCACTGTAGGGTGGATCCTCAAAACTTGTGAGCTTGTCTAACTCACCATTAACCCTAGGCATATGAATTGGCAACCATAACCTCCTATACATTCCTTCACATTTCTCATATTCTTTCTTTAGGGAAGATAGGTTAATATTCACATTGTAACTAGCAACATCCTTTATTTCTAGAAGATATTTCAAATTGTATCCTTATTGATAGTTTTTGATTATGGTAAAAATAGGTTTTGAATGGGCCCCAAAACCATATACATTCATTTTTTGAAGGGAACTGTAACCCCAGGAATAATAGGAAGAATTAGCTTAGATCTAAGTGAAATAGCTGGGGGTAAAAGAAAAACCTTACAACACCACCCCAACACATAATGCCAGTAGAACTACCAGCAACATAAATCCAACAAAACAATAGCAGCCAAACAAAGGATACACAAAAAGGCTCAAGCTGCTAAAGCCAAATGAGTAAAGCCAATGCTTTACAACAACAACAAGTATCTAGGGTTTTCAGGCTCCCTAAACTGGACAAAGCGAGGGTTTTATAGCAACCACCCACAACCTGGATGAGACAAAGTATGAAACAACCTTCATACTAACCCAAACAAACTAAAAATCCAAATCCTAGGATTTTCCTTTGCCTCCCTTCTTCTGGGATCGGAGAGTCATATCAAAATGTAGAGGGGACTTTTTATTACATTACCTATAACAGTAGTCCATCCCTCCTCTACCAAAGAAGCTTTCTCCTGCTAGTCAGAAGTAGGAGAGGAGCCAACCACAATAGAACCAACATGAGAAGTCTGGACAGAACCTACAACAGCCACACAACTAGTGCTAGACTTCCCAGCACCAAAAGGAGCTTCCAAAATAGAACTGACTGTAAGGAGGCCAGCAAACCCAACAGACTCAGTAGAAAATCCAACACATGTACTACCAATAGGTGGAACAATACACCCAGAAAAACCAGAAGTAACAAGAGGAACACCAACAACATAAGTATTACTTCCAGCAAGAACAGAACCAATAGAGAAACTAGTAGAATCAGAGACCCCAGCAAGAACAGAACCAGCTGGAGTAACCCCGACATCAAAAGAATTGCAAGTAGACAAACTGATAGTTCCAACAGAAGTAACACCAGCAAAAAAAGAAGGAGAAGGAATAGGAACAACCATAGGACTAGAGACAGGGCCAACAACCTGCTCAACCACATGCGCGAAGCTCCGAGCCTTCTCCACCGTATAGTGCTGAGAAGAGGGCCCCTTCCACCATGAAGTAGTCTTATTATGTCTCTGAAGATCACATTGAGAGGCAACATGACCAGTCTTAAAGCATCTTCTACATATGAAGGGGAGGCCTTCATAGTCCAATTGTTGAATCCAACTTCTACCCTTGGGAGAAAAAAGTTTAATCTCCGAAGGAAGGCCTTTTGAGGTATCAATATCCACCAAGATACGAGCATAAGTAGAATGAAATAAATCTGAATGTTTCTCATCCACCATTAACATTTCCCCAATAGCATCCCCCAGAGTCTCCAGAACGGAGTCAATCCAAAGATGGAGGGGAAGATTAGGAAGCCTAACCCAGATAGGTTGCAAATCAAACAATTTGGAAGATGGAGAAAAATCAGAATGCCATGGCTTCAGCAATGGCATAAACGACCCTCCTAGCTAAAGAAGTTTTCACACAAAATAATATTTCTATCCTCAGCATTATCAAATTTAGCCACAAAAAATCCTTTAACCATAGGGAAGATATGGATTGTACTAGAGATTAGAGGTTCCCAATGACTAGAAATCCAGGAATGAAGATTAGGCAGAGAGGGCCAGAAACCCTTGAATCTGCAAATCAACCCATGCTCAGAAAAAATAGAGGTTGTTGCATCAATCTCAAAGAGAGTATCCTCATCCAGCTCAATGGAAATATGGGGGCTGACTAGAAAGGAACTACGAGGAATGCCATTAACAATAGAGTGAGCGAGAGAAATAGTATCCTTTTGAGCAACAGCAGGCAACCGAACATTGATTGTCGCAGAAGCCCTAGCCGGATTAACCAACGTCGCCCCAGCAACACCAGCGAACATCGAACCCTCAGCAGAAGTACCAGCAACCGACAATCCCCCAGTGACCAACATCACCTCGGCATCTAGAAAAACCCTAGAATGTCCAGCAACCTTCGAGGTCTGTAGCTTCCCAAGAATGCCTCTAGCAGGAGACGAAACCCTAGCCGAGTCTACTAGCATCACACCAGTAGTTAGTGAAGCACCAGCAACCTGTGAACCCCCAATAGAAGCACCACCGCCTGACGAACCTCCAGCGACTAGTGTCACCCTAGTACCAGTGACCTTCGAACCCCCAGCATAAGCATCAGAGACCTGTGAACCCCCAACAGAAGCACCTGCGACTGGTGAACCTCCAGCAACCAGCATCACCCCAGCACCAGCAGAATCTCCAGTGACCTTTGGACCCCCAATAGAAGCACCTGCAACTGGCGAACCCCCAGCAACCAGCATCGCCCCAGCACCAGGAGAATCTCCAGCGACCTTCAGACCCCCAATAGAAGCACCAGCGACTAGTGAACCCCTAGCGACCAACATCACCCCAGCACCAGCAACCATTCCAGAAGGTTTGTTATTCACCTTTATCCTTATTGATAGTTACCAGATATCCATGTGGACATTCAATTTGCTTGGTCGTTGTCTTATATCATCTAGCTAAAGTCCTAATCAAGTCTACATTGACAAAAAATATTAGGGACTACCAACTTTGCTAACCCAAACTTCCAAGGGTTAGACTTTGGTTGAGGGCTCTCTAATTTAGTATAGAAATATATGAAAATATTATGCCCACTCACTCTCAAGTGGACTTCACTAGCCTTCATCTTCTTGTTAATGAATTTCAGGAAATTTGAGTAATTTTTTACCTCGGTGAGGAGCTAGGGCATTGGGCAATTAAGTCATCAAAGAGGTGCATCTATTTTTTTTGTTTTGGTTGTAGGGCATTAAGAAATTAAGTCATGAGAGAGATGTGTCTATTTTTTATTTTTTGTTGTAGGACCTTGTGGGGTAGGGTTTCTAGAAGAAGATGAAGCTATAAAAATATTCTTTTACAAGAGAAACCTAGTTCTAACAATTCAATTACACTACAATTTCTTCTAAGAATTCACACTTCTTTAAGAAATTAGCAAAGAAGGCAAGGTGCTAAACCAAGGGTTAACTCACTATTTGCCACTTTGTTGGGTTAGACATGTACGTTGGATGCTAAAAATGGTTACTTAAACTCACACAATTATTTCTATGTTATGTAATTCTTCTCAGCTTTATGAAATGAAGATAAAACACCTCCAAATGAGGCTCTCAAGCATGATTGTTGTGCCATTAAATCGACATGCGTAGGTAATTAAAGATGGAACAGAAAAAAACTCAAGTTTAAATCATAGTCGTTGATACAAATAAATCAATGATACTCAACAAGATTCAAAATCCTTCCACCGAGATCAATAAATTTATGTCATTTCGTGCATTTATTGACACATCACCACCAATTGAATGAAAAAAATACCTTTCATCTTAGTTAACTAGTTGTCCACCTTTCATCTTACTTAGCATCCATGTCACTGCTTGATGACGCGGTGAAGGAGAAATGAACTCCCACCACACCACCACTTGCCATGTCACAACAAAATCCTAAGCACAAAGAAATCTCTTGGTAACATGTTGAGACTAAAGGAATCTCTCAATGCGCCATCGTGTGCCAACTTAGATGACACGATGCAACTTGGTAATGTGGGGATATAGGAGTAACATTACATGGCGCCACTGTGCACCACGCAACGGGACCCACAACCTCTTAACAAATGAATTATGCATGTGCATTTATAAATGGGCTAAGTTGTTGTGTGAGGGGGAAACACTTAGGCACATGGACTTAGGAAATACACGGCCATAATATATAACAAATAAAATAATCCACCATAACAAGGGCATCTAGCAGATGATGTAAACTTTAACAAAGGGGGCTAATCAACCAATGGATGTTAACCCTTGAACCATAATACTTGATCAAGAGATTCAATCAGATAAACAAGTCAATAAAAGAATAGAAGTTGAATCATATCAGAATTGAATCTATTCTGAACATGCTGATGAATTCAATTGAGAGGTGGGGATTAACTGTGTTTTTATATTCACGGACAAAAAATGACTTGGTTTTCATAATTTTTTTCTTACTAAACGTCTGAACAGTAAGGACTAGTGCCACATATCCATGGTAATAGAGTCAAATATCAAATGAGCCCAACATTAATTATGCATACTCTTCTAAATGTTAGTACCTTACACAAACATTAAACTGCATCTAACCATGCATCATTCTTATAGAATTGTTGCTATTTCTTTGAACTATTGCAACATATAAACATGAATTTAATCTTTTTCCCTAATTTAATACCATGTACTAATCAACTATAACAATGGAATAATATTCTCTACAACAATCATACATAATTACTAGATTCATATAAGTGATTTAAGAAATGTTTAAATCTCTACTTTAGAGATCTCCAAAATTACTCACACAATTGCTAACATAAAGCAATAGAGAAATCATAAATCCTTAATTCAATCTACAAATGATATTTTTAATTAATTTCTTTATAAGAAGTATTCATACAAGACTCTATCATTTCATTTAATACAAGACTCTATCATTTCTATTTCTACCAAATGACCTATTACATAAACTATGCCACTTGTCCATGTACAAAGAATTTCTAGAACCTATAAGATTGGCATTGGTATTCCTTATAGACAAGGAATATTGCAACTAGATACATGCCATATCCCATATATTATGTTACCAACCACCACTAGCCGGTCACAAATTAATATGAAAAGGAAAATAAGAGAATTTTGATAGTTATTGAACTAACTTGAAAAGGCCTCCTCATTTTATAATGATGTTCAAACCACATATTTGAGCCTATGTAAAATCTTCAATAGGCAAAAAAATTTTCACTCCCAACAGATCCACTGCCTCAAAATATTAGAAGCACTATTTTGTATTTTCTATATCATATTATTTCAACATTACATGTAGAGCTTTATATATAGAAATTTTTGAAGAGGTCATGCCTAACATAAAAATTCTAATTTATCACCTCAGATTATACTCATGAAATCACTAATGTTTTCCCAAAATCACCATAATGCATCTAACAAGATTTAATCTCTTCCTTGAAGAAATCCCTCTTCCATGGGACTCCAGCCAAAGTAGTTATCTTACTCATCATGAAGGCTCATTTCTTTATCAACCCAGGGACATGAACATGAAACATGTCAACACTATATGTGCACTAGGACTCACTAGTAGTCATACTAACATAGAACTAGAAAGGAAATAGTACTAAAGGAAAATTCTTGAAAAGAAATAACATGAGTACTAAACATGAATCAACAACTAAATAGGACTAAAATAGATAATAGAAATGTAGTCCTTAACAAACAAATAGGAAGTTACTCTATTTTTCTTTGGCTACAGGAATAGTCAAAGTGAAAGAACAGAGTTCCAATGGCTGTAGGAACAATCACAAAATAGAGTTCTCACCATAGCTTCCAGTTTCTTATTGAGAATGCAAATAATTTACCATGAAATCAACAACACAAAGTAAAATGATTTCATATTTATGGATCATTATGGTCTCCAAACAATGCTTGATCTATAGGGCAACAGAGTAAAAAAACTATAAGACACATCCGACTTTATGTTTAACTTCTCACAGAGACAAAAGATTAAGATTACTAAATATGCCTAACATATATGTAATCCCACATAACCAATATTATCATCAGGTTTATACCATACATATGCTTCTGACATTTATCACCATACATCACATTCATGAAATCACTACTATTTTTCTCAAATCACTATAGTGCATATAAAAGGGATTAATCACTTCCTTGAAGAAAACTAGTAAACACATTATACATTCATGAAATTATCATGAAGACAAATTTGGCTATTATGAATAAACAAACTTATGTAACATAAAGAAAATAGATTAGGAGACAATCTTCACATGATATTTTCAATTAATTTCTTTAGAAGTATTCATACATTTCATTTAATACAAGACTTTGTCATTCCTATTTCTGCAAAAATACCTATTACATAAACTATTCTACTTGTCCTTGTACAAATTTTTTTTAGAACACATTAGATTGGCCTTGGTATCCTTTTATAGACACAAGGAATGGAACGAGCTACAAGCCAAAGTATTCCTTTTGTATTCTATTACCAATTGTCACTAGCCGATCATAGAAGATATTCTCCAAATGAAGGTTGTTACCTCTTTTTGTGTCCTCGACTGAAACTAATTGCAGACTAGGATCCAGAGGAGGCAATGGAGTGCTTATTATCACCATGCCTATGATCCAACCAGGAATGTGAGCCATGTCATTATCATCCATGGGTGGTTATAGAGGCAAAACATGCCAGAATGCAAAATTTTCACCATCTTCCCTCGCGGGAGATGGATTCAAAAATACACAAGGAGAAAAAAATAACTCCAAACTCCCATCTTTTGTGTCTACACCCAAACTTTTCTTTGCCTCCATCCCATCAAATGAAACCAAAGTAGTAATTTGAGAGATTGGAATTATTTGCAAGTTTTGCCCAGAGTTTTCAGCTTTGTCTAGAGCTTTCAGTATCTCTACAATAACCGAGGGCAATTTTAGTATCTCTATGATAACAAAATGTATTGTCGACTAGTTCACCACCACAATCCTTGTATATCTCCTACAACATGGCTTGGTCTAACCCCTTCTTATAGTAAAATCCCTTTGTAGCCTTAATAAGCCCCATCCTTAGCACTCAAATAAAGAAACACTCCCTTCTAATTGTGAACAACCCAAATTTAGACTTGACACACATTACTCATTTTGCATTTACCCCTTCTTGTATTTAAGCTATGGCTCACAATTTCAAACTGCAAAAAATAAAGCAACAACTTTTCCTAGATTTGTACCTATCCCAAGAGTTGCAAGACCTATCATTGTGGCCTTTTCCATTGGTTATAGAAAGTTAAATGTGACACTCAAAAGGCTGGGTAGTATGGGAGTGATTTTCTGGAAAGGGAATAATTTTTAGATCAAAACCTGCAACATTCCATCAGTCATGATGTCTCTTCTTAGATTCTTCCTATCGCCACTTCTTTCTTTAATATATTGCCAAAAAGTTTTGAGTAACCCACATAAAATGTTGCAAGGTTGGACTTACCCAACCTGGGTTATCAATTCATTTCATCACAAGATCGTAACCATGTTCCTTAATTGTAATTTACACCTACGAGGACACCAAACCAGAGGTCTTCAATAGGTGTTAGTACCCCACTCAACAGAGGCATGCAACCATACCAATTTGTTAACCTACAGTGACACGGTGAAGAAAACCCGTCAAGTTCTATGTTTAACATCCTTGCTTCCTCGTGGCCCAAATTTGGGTTCCACATAATAAGTCGCGAGGCGGCAACAAGAGACCACCATAGCATCTTATTCTTCCTTGCAAGCTCATGACCTTTAAACATTTCGCCCACTAACTGCCATGAGGATGAGACAAACCATTACAGTCATCATAAACATCTACTCATAGGGTCACAGGTCCAACTGATAGTCTTAGAAAAATTCCGCGAGGACCTTGAATTATTGACACATGGCCCACCATCGCTTCCCTACAAGGTAAAGGTATTAACTGTTTCAAAAAGTCACAAGGATGTTAAAACACTTCTATCACCGCCCACAAACTACCACACAACCTCACAACCCCTAGTTTTTATCTTTCTTAACCTCTACAAGGGTGCGATAAGCACTTTAAGCATAACTTAAAGCACATGCAAAATAAATAAGCACAACTTAAATGTCAAATAAAAACTTTAACCTCAATGAGATATATGGCCAAATAAGAGCATGAAAAAAAATGACCAAATTATGTCGACATTAAATTAACATAATATCCTAACCAAGAACACACCAGGAAAATAAAATACGGTGGGCTGACAAATGGATACTTTAACATAGCGCCTAATTTCTATGTCTACTCATTCAAGAGGAGTTAATTTGGGCATCAACACAGGCGCTAATATTGGCACAACTACAGATGCCACATTGCGCCCAAAATAGCGCCAATCTCTTCAGTTCGGTGCAAAATATGTCGAGAGTAGCACCACCCTAATGAATAGTGCTAATATTTCAAAAAAATGGATGAGAAATACATTAAAACACTATGTGGAAGAAAAACATGGAGCAAAAAAGGGAGCTAATGACATGGATTTGTTGTAGTGATAGAGTGCATGTTGAGCCTCACAAACCTCGTAACCTCAAGAATAATGCTATGGTCTAGCATATTTGTAAGGAAAGGGGTGTAGATCAGTTTACTAAGAATATGACAGACCATGATGAAAATATTTCTATCTCATTTGCATCTTCATGGACTGATAGGAGAGTATCGATGGGTGGGATTTATTTTGAAATCAATGAGGAGGTGATAGCTAAAGCAATCGATCCATCTATGGAAAGGAGGAAATGGAAAAGGACTAGCAAGGTCTTGGATGTTGAAAGCTTGAATTAGTTTTTTCGAGATGGTGAAAGCCATGTTAAGTTACGAGGTGGATACAACCACAAGCAACTCCCGGAACCATGGGACCAAGTGTGTATGATAGTTATGAAGTATTTTACACTTGATAGTAGATTTGGAGTGTATTATTTCTATCATATGTCATTCTTGAATCATTTTAGAAACCATAATGACACTTCTTTCTCATTCTTCCTTCTCCACTCTTTGGAGAATTATGTCACAAAAGTTGTTGAGACCACCAAAAATTAGGGAAAGAAGTCGATACCCCTAAACCAAGGACTTATTCTCAGACTTTGCCACTTTCACCTTTCCCTTTGTCCTCCAAGACCCATTAGTGTTCAAGAGGCTCCTATCTCTAGCACCCCCCGTCTATTAGCATCATGGATACTCCCGATCCAAGAAAGAAAAAATGTCTCAAAAATGGTGCTCTAAAAGCCTGCCATAATTCTCCTGATACCACTTCCAACACTAGTACTGAGGATAAGCCAAAGGAGAAGAAAAGAAAATATTTTTCTACCAAAATCAAGGCCAAGGACCCAAAAAAGGCCAATTCACAATCCATGAGATTGACTCTAATATTGAAGCAATAGAAGAAACTATTACCCCTTGTTGGTCGACGAGGCTTGCCACTTGGCCTATGAAAAAAGAGGAAAATTTAAAAGAGGACTCATATTTAGAAGGAGGGGAGAGCGGAAATGATGAAAAAGAGGAAAAAGAGAAAGATACTGAGAGGGAGGTTTTCTCTGTGACGGCTAGCAACTGTTCTGTTATTTTTTAGAGTCTCAAAACTAAATCCTTGAACCTCATCCAAAACATGGTGTGTGAGGAAAATGTTAAATCACCCATTACTAATATGGGCACTACCCCTATGGGTGTAGAGTGAAAAATGTGAGGCCACTTTGGAGGAGCTGAGCAAAATAAAAAAAAATATTGTTGAAATGGATAAGAAGCTTAAGGATGTCTCCCGGTTTGTATTAAAAATTATGCATAGGTCGGCCACTACATTATGGCTAATGCAGTAGAAAACTCTCGGCAAGGACGATGATGAGGGGGGTAATTACAAGGAGCTCTACAAATTCATCATGGAGGATTGGGCGACGAGGATGCTCAACAAGCCATGCAAGCAAAAGGAAGCCTACAAACTTAGTCCCCTTATCTTTTTTATTTTGATGTTGTTAGTGGCCCCTATGGCCTTGTTTTAAACTCTATTCTTATTATCAGGTCTGTTATGTATTTTACTGGTAGCTTATTTGTTTTCTGGTATGGCCCTAGGTGGCCTTGTTTGAAGAATCTTATTACTATGCTGGTTATTTCTATAGATGTGTTAGTGTTAGTAATGGTTACTATGATCATAGATACTAGTCATCTTTTGTTGTTTTGAAGTTCTTTTTTTTTTTGATATTTTGTTCGTGTGTTGTTAATGTGCTGGAAATGTTATTCTGCTCACGAATGCTCGTTGAGCTATTGTACTCAAGAGACATCACCCTAGTTTTGCTACTTTTATTATCAAAAACATTGGTTGAATATGGTTGAATAACATTTGGATTGCTACAACCTAGAATGCCCTAGAGAGTTGGAGTATAAATTAAAAGTGTTTATATAGCTTGTATAGATGCGGTATTTTGTTCATGTAAATAATATCCATGAAGGCCTCAAAGAAAAACTAAACACTAAATTTTCTCTTTTGTGAGGTTTTCTCTCTTTTTGAATTTCAAATTCTACAATGTTTGTATTTGTTGCTCTTGCCTACAAACTATATCTTTCCTTAACCAATTTTTTTAACTTGATAATACAAATTAAGACCAATTCTTCCTTCATTTACACAATAAATAACACCTTAATCTATATCTATAACTGTTTATCTTTATTTATGTAACAAATAACACCTTTATCTATATCTACCTTGTTTATGTTACCCAATGATTTTTTCTTCTGAACTACTAAAACTTACTGTACTACAATACATTCAATTATATTGAATCCATTTCTTTTAAATACATTCATAATGTAATAGTAAGTTAATTCTAGTTCCATCTTCAGATTTATTTTTGTAGTCAAAGAGATATATTATTAAAAGAACTCGTTCAGTAATCATACAAGTTACTTAGAGTGACATTCTCATATTTCCAAATCTATTGATTTATGATAACATGTATAATAGGATTGATAATGCTCAAAGTTTCTCGAGGATAACAACACTCTAGAGAAGGGTTTTATGGTCATTGTGAGCATTTATTTGAATTTGATCAGAATTTCCAACAGAAGAGCTTTACCATTTACTTGCAAGTTGCAAGTGACCATTTTAAAAAATGATGCCGCTTTGTCCATCTCTATCAAGTATTAATTTATTAAATAAATTAGGGAAAATGTCTCATATAGTAATGGCATTGCCATTACAGCTGAATTAAATCGACACATTTTAGAGCTCAATGAAGCCAAAATTCAACCTTGTGTGTTCAAGAGTTTAAAAATTGGCTACATCACTTGTCAGCATCAAGGTCCATAATTTTTATCATCCTGTTTGATGATAAACATTAGTGACAGAGTATTCTATAATAGTACAGCAATTGATCTTCCAGGTATAAACGTGAAATAATTTTTCTTTAGATGCTTTTTTCCATGTCTTTTGTTTCACAAAATTTTCATTCTTAAAAAGAATTTTCAGAAAAGACAGCCTTCTCTTGAAAGCAGAATTAAAAGCAAATACCTTTATTATTTCATCAGTGAATATGGGTAATGATGACGTATATACTCTGTCTCTTGCTTTTCTCGCCTACCCATAAGACAACAATTAACAACCAATGTTCATGTGAGTATAAAATATACTGGTGTTTTCTACATTCAGATAGATTCAAAGCAAGCATTCATTTTCATGAACAAATCAACCCACTGTAAAGAGAAAGATGGTAAATTTAGTATCCGAGAGAAAAAACAATTTGTTGGTCTAGATGCTATGTGCATGTGGATATAAACCCATTAATTCACCTGATGGGCATCGGATCAGAATGGTTAAATCATGTGGATGAATTTCCTTCTTCAAAAGGAAATTGAAATTGGTTTTATATAAATAAGATTCATTATAGATTGCTATGTGCCATTGATATTCATTTCTTCTGTGCCATGCATATTTTACATTCAAATAGTACCATCTCAATCCTGTGCACCATCACTGATGAAACACAAAATTGATACCGTTCATGTCTTCTAAAAAGACTTGATATAAAACAATAATTGATGAAATTTTTAGGTCCATCTAATGGAATGACTTACTTGTTCTTCCCAGTCTGTGCATGAAGTCATTAGGAATAGTATGATTGTTTGTACAAAAATCCCACATATAATTCCGAGCCAGAGTCCCTGAAATATCCATTAAAGTTTGGCATAAGCAACAAATTAAAATGTTTAAGAGTAATATTCTGTTTTTTATTTTAAACATCGGCATTTTGCTTGCAGCCTAGGAAGAAAGAAACTAGGAAACATTTGAAAAAGTCTAGACAAAGAGATATAATATGAAATTAGCTTTATGCCTACAATTAGTTATGATTATTCAGGAAGGACAATTTTGAAATGGTCTTGCCAGTTGAACATCAAAACCGGAATTCAATAAATGTTATATGTTCAGAATAAAGTATTTTATATCATTTATCTGCCCAAATTCTCATCTATCTCTTAAGCATTGAAAACATAGATTTCAGAGCTGTGTAAATCAAGTCAATGGGGAAAGTGTAACTGACCCTGCCACCAACATGTAGTACAAAGGCCAGAAGGACAGCCATAGGAATGGCAACCATGTAGTATGCCCCAAGATTAACACAAGCACACAATTTTTGCCACCCACATCCTCTAACAATGCCTGAAATATTATTTTAATAAAAACCATTACTTCAACACTGTTTGCTTCAAGATGAATATTTTTGTAGCTTCAAATATGACTATTGAGGTTAAATTTGAACCTGAGAGAGCGCCTTGGATTCCATCCAAAATTGAGGAGGTTGCTACCAGTGGGATCATGCTTGCAACATAATTAATGACCTCCTTTTCATTGCTGTAAGCACTGCCCCAAATATTTCGTATAGAGAATAAAAGGCATCCCATCACAGCTGCGTCTGTAATTGCCATAAAGAACACTACATACACTGCTAAACGGGCAGCATGTGAGTGCCCAGCTCCTAATTCATTTGAAACTCGTGTGCTGCCAGGCAAATGTTGCATAAATGTCTTATTGAAATTGACTTGGGTTAAATCTTTGACAATCGAATATCCTAAAAAATTCTTTTAGGGTTAAACAACTAACTGAAACAGTGGAAATTTAATAGTTAGCTGTAAAATGTACTAACCTTACAGCAGCACCCAAACCATAGGGAATCATGTAGGCTAGAGTACTAGTGTTAAGGCTGCAAAATATAAAAACTAGCTCAGATACAAATAAGGTAGATGGAATAAATGCCCTCGTTCATTGTTAAAATTCTCATACCATGCTTCATAATTAAAATTCACAAATTACTCGTGCATACCAGATTGAAAGAACTGATGTCTCAAGTTTTGGATTGGGCAACAGGCCTGACAAGAGAACAAGCATTTCAAAGGCCCAATACTCCAAGCTGTTGACAGTCAGAACAATGAACAGACAAAATAAGTTTAAACAAAAATTCTGGTATAATCTGTCGTGCATTATTAACAACTTGCATTACAGTATGATGAATGAATAGTGATGTGGTTTATTTGGTAAAGTGTTCCTCACATGCTATGAAATTTGAATATCGGGAAGAGTTATACCGAAAAGGACGTATATTAACCACAACATTACTGTGCATTATTACACAGATAACTTGGACCAAATCTTGCAGCTAAGGAATTAAACTAGCATACCAGATCATCAGTGAAGATGGAATGGCAAGCTTAAGAAAATCTTTAATATCATGCAAAGCCTCCCTTGTAAAGGATGTCCATGTCAGCTTGCATGCAGGTGAGATGTATATATATAGTAACAGAAGTGCCACATTGACCCAGTTGGAAATGCTGCATGCCAAGGCAGCCCCTTTACTACCTAATTCAGTTTTAAATACCAGAGTCCAGCAGATGAGAACATGTAAAGACATAGTAATTGCAGAGCAGAGCATCATGGGAAAGACAATGCTCTGTGACTGTAGGAATTTTTGAAGGGGTTGAAGAGCTGCATAAGCAAACAGGCTGGGAATCAGCCATCTGATATATTTCCCTGCTTCAAAAGATATTGAAGGGTCCTGCCCAAATGCTATTAGAATGTTGCCCATGCATGCCCACACCACAGCAAGCGGTATGCTTATACAAAAAAGGGCAAAAATTGCTCTTTGTACATGAATTCCAAGCTGATGATATTGCTTTGCCCCATATGCCTGTCCACACAGTGTTTCTAAGGCACACCCCATTCCCATCTGTACAGGGTTAAGAGAAAAATAGTTATCTTCTAAGCAAGATTGCATAAATAACTTCTAAACAAACTTAAAGCTTCATTTTTCTCAACAGATATTTGCCTTAGAAACACAATGCAAGAGATGAGATATGTTTAGAGAATCTTTTACCCAATAAAATATCCCTTTTAACAAGATAAACCTTGATTTAAATCTTGCAATCACAACCCATGATATATACATGTGTACTTTTCAATTATTAGGGGTAGATGGGAACATGTAATTATCTCAAATCAATAAAATAGACGATATCTATATTACTGCCTAGTATTCAATCACAATAGGATTTGGAGGAGGAAGCATGTTAGGTCCACCTGAAGCCCTCCCTGCACTAAGCTCAAGAGCAGACACTCACTCTCTTGGCCTGAATGGCAGACACATTGGACATCTACTCAGGGTGGTCTACCTAGTGGACTGCTTGTATCTACTTCCCCTATTCATGCATCTTCCCTTTAGATCAATTGTCAATCATCATAGAGTTGGGAGAGGAGATCGCAATAGATGATCTTGTAATCCACCTATCTAAGCTCAAGAGTGGACACTTACCCTTTTGGCCCCAATGGCAGACAAATTGGACATCTACTCGGGGTGGCCAACTTAGATGGCGATCTTATAGTTGCTCCCCTCCCTCACACCTCCTTCCCATTCCTATATGATTGCTTGTGAGGTTACAAACAGATTTATGTTCACATATATGATTTTATATTCAATATACATATAAGAGATTACATCATAAATGCTAATTTATAGTGCATAGGCTAAACATATGCCACAAAGATAGTCATTAATGCTATTAACTGTTTGGTATAATAAATCTGGGTCTGATCTATTATAGGTCTGATCTTGGTTCATATTTGCTACTCACAATGATCTTTTCCCAATCTGGATCTGTGTTCTTTTATTGACTGTTGTAAATGCTTGAATCTGTGTTGATGCCCTCACTTGGAGATCAGTATTGATCCTTATGCCTTCAAATTGGGTGAAGAGGTGTCTCTTCCAATGGATACCTGTTTGTAATGGGATGTCCTTTGTCTTCATGTCTTTGGCCCTTAACTAATCTTTAGGATGAAGAGCAGAGCAGAACATTATGAACTATTGACTCTGTTTCAGGGGATGGCTGTCTGTTTCATGATTTTACGCTTTACAAATGCCACCTTCTAGTTCAAGATCTATGCAATCATGTATGTAGATTAGGACTAGGCACAACTAAGCATACGAGGACACCAGTCACTATGGAAGGAAAGGAGTCTAGATTCTCGAATTATGGCTTAATATTCCAACCTTTCTAAATCTTTTTCCTTTGTGGGAATTTTACAAGGAAAAGGACCTCAGAAAAGCATTCAAAGTACAAACTTTTTTAAGCAAACCAAAACAAAGCAATGTATTTGAGTTATACCAGCACAGTGAAGCCAGAGACACTTGCAAAGGAAGTTGCAATGGATGCACTGGAGAGAGCAAGCTCACCCAAATGGCCTACCACCATAACTGATATCACCTCCACGCTATATTGTAACAAACTCACTAACACCATAGGCCCTGCAAGCCAGCATTGGTTTTTTACTTCCTCCCATATTAGACCTCCACTGCACTTCCATTCATCCTGCTCATCTCTTAATAAAACCGTTTCCTCCTTGGCAAGAAGTGGATCTAGCACATCATTCTCATGCCTATTGTTATGAGCATGGAATAAATCACCTCTCTCCATGGTTGATTGAATGGAACAGTTACATTCAACCAACTTAAAAGCCGGATTCTGTGTTGATAAGAATATGAAATCGCCTGTCTGTAGAAGAGAGATGGGAGAAAAAGATCTTCCACTTTATCACAGTTTTATTTTATCAAAAACTAAGTTGATAGTGCGAGATGATGTACATTCAATCCGCTTGAAAACTCTGGGCCCACAAAAACATTTTCTGGGGTTCTTGGAATTCGATAAAGAGTGTGTCTATAAATCCAATCCTCTGGTGTTTTTGGAATTCGATAAAAGAGTGTGGGGTTTTAAATCAGATCTCTGGTGTTTTTGGAATTCGACAGAGTATTTTTAATCATAGCGAGATGTTCAAATACTCGTATGTATGGAGGGGAGAACGGTTAAGATAAATTCATGTGATTTTGTCTTCACTTGTGGATTTGGTCTGTGAGATACAATTTTTATTCATTTAATGTAGGCTATCCTAATTTAGTTCAGTGTGATGTTTGATAAAAAATTTGGAGAAATTGTTGTATTGTGAAGTCTAAATTATAATTATAATTTTTTTTTTGAGAGATTGGTTTTACAAGCTTTGACAAACATCAAACAAATATATTATGAATTAGATGTAAATGTTGAAGTAAGTAAGGGAAAGAATTCAGTAGTGGCTATAGCTAATTTCGGGCATTCAATTGAGGTGTCAAACGATGTTGAAATTTCTCATTTTTGTTGTTGTTGTTTGTGTAAGTGATTTAACTGCTTAAAGCTAAGGTTTCAACTTCTCACCAATAATGATCCATTCTGTAGAAAGCGTTATGTACGTATAGGTCAAAAAGCGACCAAAAGAAGTGTCAACCGATAATAGACACTAATAACCCCAATAGTGGTTCATTTTATATGCATTAATAAATTGAAAAAAACCCGATTTCAGAATTATAAAGTACCTACTTGCAAGTGTTTAAGTGTATGGGCCCGTTCACATGTTTTATATTTACGTTAGGAATGGGGGGGCACTAAATCACCTGTGGCCCCTTCTCAACTCATCGCGGGCCACATAAGGGTTATGTTTCGGATACATGTCTAACATTCTTGAACCCTAAAATGGAATGTTTTCCCTCTTCTATGTAATGTTGTCCCTCTTCTCCCGCTATTTTCCATCGGCTACCCTTTGCAACTTCAAATTGTAAACTATTTTGGGCTCTGCTTTGCTGCTTTGCAACCTCCAAGTAATGTTATGTCCATCAAGCATGCTTCCTTTCTTGCATGTACAATGATGGAATCAAATGATAATTGTATCAATGACTTCCATTTCCTTAAATGTTTATTGTTTTGCAAATGTCATCGAGGGTTTCAGTTTGTCATTAAATGATTATATGTATGCATAAAGGGTTACAATAAAATGATGGATATTACTTTCACGTTCATGCATTTTTCATTTCTTTTATCATCATTTGTTCAAATGTGTTCCATTTCCTTTAAATGTTTATTATTTTGCAAATGCCATCAAGGGTTTTAGTTTGTTGTTAAATGATTATCCATATGCATAAAAGGGTTACTGTTGTCACTAAGGATTGCACCTGAAAGAGCTAAGTATAAAACTCAGCAATCCTATGAAATATGGGATTACTTTCAGGTTATGGGGAACCTATGATGAAAGTAAACCTCCGGATTAAGGGTCGGCTTCCCCTTGAATAACCTTGAAACTTAAACTAGCTTTTGGAGGAAAAGGGAAGAGAGTGCATAAATTGAAATAACTAAAAGGAAACTGAGGTAATTCACCAAATTTTAAGGATACACATATTGAAGATATGTCCACAATGAAACATTAAATATGACTTTGTAACTCACAAATTGATCCTATTATTCTAATATTCCTTGAAATAAAGAGGTACTAGAGTA
The DNA here is from genome assembly GCA_027943335.1 of Chamaecyparis obtusa. Lineage (NCBI taxonomy): Eukaryota > Viridiplantae > Streptophyta > Pinopsida > Cupressales > Cupressaceae > Chamaecyparis > Chamaecyparis obtusa. Next base: position 1,176,249 of record BSBK01005063.1, on the reverse strand, counting down.
AAAAGAGGGGAAAGAGCTTCCACAACCTAAAAGCTAGATGTACACAGATTAGGACTGAAAATAAAAAACACCTTTCTGAATACTCAATTTAAACAAGCATGCAAAGTAAAGGATATAAACTGGATCACAATAACCTTGACATGGAATTCAATAGAACACTTAGAAGTAAATAAGAACAAGAAGGACTACTGTTGCATATTCAATCAAAGGGGCCAAATACAATCTGCATCATCGAGAGCTATAAACATTCAAATCTCAGGGTGAGATAGAATGGAAGAATTGCCTCAATCACAAAATGTGAGAGGTATAAATAGGTGAAACCTCAAAATCTATATATCCAAGAAATTTTGAAATTCATCATGCCTAACTCCACCAAATCTGGGAATGAAGGAGTATCTCTGAAGAATTTGCATTTTAGGTCCATGAAATATGCAGCTTAAATCTGCATGTCAGGTACCTCCGGATTTATAGGGGAGTGTGAGGAGAATCTTATAATCATGCCTTAAAAAGGCCTTCCTCTCTCAAAACAAATCTAACCTACCCCCTAATCATGATTGGTAAATGATGATTAACAAAACAATTTATAACAATATCATTTGTCAATATCTCATAATAATGGAAGCAATGATTTTACATTATAGAAAGTAACCTACTTTCAAAATGACTCTCCAACAATAAAATGATAGGATTTACATATACGACTAGGACCTAGGGCATAGGGGTCATTATTTATATTTAATATGCCTTCATGAAATAATATTCCTAATCCTTTAAAAAAAAGGAATGAGACCTACCCCACCTTAGCATATTTAAAATATTTCCTATGCTTTCAAAGTCCCTTAATTAAATATTAACTCAAGCCAAAAAACTTGACTTATCAAAGGATTAAAAGATGCTAAAAGCATCGAGAAGCCCTAACTATAGCTGCTTGGGAAACTTGCATCTTTTAGATTGGTCTTCAATCTGTGATCTTGGGCTCGATTTGGAAACTTCTGGCCTTTTGGGAGTTGCAATTCTTCATATGGGAGCTCGATGTTGAGGTTGGTATCATTTTATGCATTGTTATTTGATTATTTGATTTCTTTTTTGTATCTTCAAATGGTTTCTAGGGCATCATATTTCATGTTGTATCTGCCCTTTAATTGATGTTGCTTCATATTGATGGCATGTTGCTTTGAATCTGCACATGATGCTTAAGACCATGGGCCTGTGATTGTTTCTTCATTCCTTGCATTTGATTTGATGCAGCTAGGGCATCATTGTATTTAATATGCTTCTCTTTACATCTCTGAATTTATTTTGCATTGCCCAAGGCACCGTGATGGAGGTATTATACTTGATGTTGTTATTTCCATTATGAGGTCGTGTGCATTACACTATAGCATCATATTTGAGGGCATCCCTTTGTTGTATTTATTGAAGCACTATAGCTTCTCCTTTCCTTTTTCATATTGCCATATTGATTCTTCAATTTTGATGTGGGCATATGAATTGTTTTCCATTGATTTGAGAGGTTGTCTTGAATCTCAATGTTGTTGTCCTATTACAATAGAACAACAACTTTTGATGTTGTTGTCCCATCATATCATTGCTTTGATCTTGGGGCCATTGCTATTGATCATTGATTTGTCATGTTGAATCTTCATACTTTGATTAAGATATATACTACTACCCCATCTTTATGATGTTGTGTTATTTGTAGCATGTGCTTTATGTCTTGCATCTCCTTTCACTATTAGAGCATCATTTTATCTTTACTTCTATCATTTCTTGAGTGGACTTGACATGTTGGATTTAGTAGCTTACTCCAAATGTTGTTCTCTTCATGTGGTTGTTGTTCTCAGCATGGGGTCGTGGCTAGGGTATCATTTGATGCTTTTATTTCCATAAGGCTGGATTTGATTTGCTAATGCTTATATTGATTACTTATTCTTCATAGTGACCCTGTGGTTATGCTAAGGCTTTAAGAGCCCATGCTTATGGTATCATTGCTTCTGTTGTCCCACTTTTGATGTTACAACAACATCAAATGTCACAACAAAATTTGATGTTTTTGTCCCATCTTGATATTTCTTTAATCTTGTTGGGAGCCCGTGTTTGAGTTAGAGCATCACCATACCTCCATTTGATGTTGAGCTTGCTCCATGAAATGTTGATTTATGTGTTAATGCTCCATTCATTTTGAAGTTGCATTACTGGAATATGCTTTTCTTTGAATTTATTTTCACCATGATGTTGTGCTATTGATGCTTTATTTGAAACACCATGTTGAATATGTGCAATATGTACTTGTTGTTCTATGATGTGCTTTGAGGCATTATTGCATCCTTGCATATTCCATGGATGTTTGATTATCCACCATTTTTTACTGTCCCACTTTTGATTCATTACTTGAAATGCATTTGACATATATCATTTAATGTTCCATGCTACATCATTATTGACTCTATTGATGGTACTATCTACTTGATAATGGATGCAAGGATGTGGTAATATATATGCTTGAAGTAAAACTAGAATGCAAATTTTAATGTCTTTTAATATAGCCATAGTTTGTACTTACTGGGATATGTATTGCTTCGCCTATGGAGCCTATGGATGCCTTGATGTCCATTGAATTTGATTTGAATTTATGGGAATTTTATGTCCATTTCTTGATGTAGATGACTACATCATTGTAGCTCTTGTTATAGTTCTTCCTAGTTGTCCCACTTTTATTGTGTCTGCATACATTATTGAAGCTTTTTTTTCCATGTTTTATCACTCTTCATGGTTCATTTATAATATTCCTATGTTTCATGGCATGTGATGCAATGATGCTTCAATGTTGTTGCCTTGAAGTAAATATTAGAATGCAGATCTGTACTCATTGGGATATATGATGTTCCATTGTTTGATGGTGTTCTTATGCTCCCTAACTATTTGGATGATTGATTTGTTTCTCATTTATGGCATTCCTTTTTTTCCATGTTATGTGATGCAATGATGCTCCTGTACTTTGTACTACCTTGTGCCCATCTAAGGGTGTATAGCTCATAGGTGTCTTTGTATTGCAAATTGGTGCTCCCCAAAGGTGGCTCTAGGAAGCTTCCCCTTGGGGAGCACAATTTGCGATGCAATGGAATTTATTACAATTTGGAAAGGCAATGCAGGGCTCCTTGTACCATTCTATCTTCTCGGATTCTGAATGCTCCATGGTTACTATTGCTCTATTAACTACTCCCTTTTCTGGATTAGTGCCCCTCCTTGGGGCTATGGGGATAATCAGAAACTTTGCGGAAATGGAGCTTCTGATGACCCTCACAGCTTCAATGTGGTGTACTAGGTGTGTGCATGAGTTGTGGACCTGCAACACAGCACTTCAATAGGACATTGCATCATTTGTTAGAAGAATTAAGCATGCAAATTAAGGAAATCAACAAATGAAATCATCCTATTGCTCTCTAGTTAGCACAAGTATGAAAAGAGTGTTAGTAGCTCTCATATTTTAACCCTAAACAGTGACAATATGATACTAAAATAAGAGATTCAAATGAAACATGCAAGAACTAAGCTAAATCTAGAAAATACCTCACAATTAAGCATTTAACCATGGATTCTTTTTACTATAAGCCCAATTGAGATGTTTTCTAATTAGCTAAAGCATATGAAATTAAGCATGAAAACAACTATCACAAGAAAAGAGTAAGAAAGCTAAAATTCAAGCATTAGGAAGGTAAAATTCAAGCATCAAGAAGGGAGAATGAGCCTTTTGAAAATTCTCTTTTATAGATTGTAGGAGGAATTGAATGATTGAGATGCATCTGTGAGGAATGGTTGAGATGCATCTTGGCTTGATCCTTGATCCATGTGATTGCCCCTTAATGATTAAAATGTGTTTGTTGTGTTTGTTGAATTAAGAGAGATTTATCCTTTTCTTTTAATTAATTACTCTAGCCATGAATTTGGTGGGATTGAATTAATTAATTAGGCCTAGAGTTAATTGACTTTATTTTGCTTGAAACCTTGGTGATAAATGCTTGATTTGAGGATTGAATTGATTTTATTGAATTTTGAGGATTATGTCAATAATCAAAGATCGAATTAACATAATTAAGGTATTATTCTAAGCTAGGAAAAATGTGGCCTTAGGTTCTATTAGCCCAATTTTAGGTGATTACATTTGCCCCTCTTTGAATTGCTTTGCGAACAGAATGGGGATTCAAAGAAAATCTAATTTAAAGCATGATTCGGGGAGATTTAGAGAGTAGTGAGAAATTCTCTGAATTTGAGTGATTTAGAGAGCAGTGAGGGCCACTCTAATTTTAAGGAGATTTAGAGAGCAGTGAATCTACTCTGAAATTTTAGACAACAGTAATGAGAACTACTCTGAATTTGAGAATGTTGAGCTTGATCAAATGAAATCCTCCTTGATTTGAAAGGTCATCAATTCTGAACTTGATTGGATGAGAATTGACCATATCAATTCCGAGCTTGATTGAATGAAAACCAATAAGAGATTCTGAAAAGAAATTTCAGTTGAATTTAGTTTTTCGTAACTGATCATGCTGACAAATAATCAATTTGATTTGAAGCGATGAAATTGATCAATGTCGTAAAGATTAACAGCCTCAACTTGATTGAATAAAACTGTCATGCCCCTGATGTTGAAGAATTTGATTCAAAGCATTTGAATCGTAGTATTATTATGCCCCCTCAGGACCGAAATTGGAACAAATTAAAATAAAATCATGGTATTCAAGCATGCAGAAAGAATTGCAGTGATTAAAATGATTCTAGATCAAGTGTAAATCAATTGGAAAGTGTTATCAAGCCATTTAGATTGAATTTAGTGTTAAAGAAACACTGTTTGACCAAGTTTGACCAAGAATTTGAGAGAGTTGACCAAGTTTGACTTGTGTTTAAGCAATATCCTGGCATAAAAATTTGATGCATGAGTGAGAAAATCACTTTTTACAGCTTCTAGCAAGCTTTCTGTGCATTAATTTCACTCTGTTCAACCTTTATTAAGTGCGTTTAACTGAACTTTGATTTCTGTTGACCAAGAATCTGAGTAAAATTCATCTCCAAACTGATTTACCTTGTTAACAGCATCATTCTAGCTCATTTTGCCAATGTTTGACTATAATTTGACCATAGTTGACCTCTGCTTTCTGGAGGTTGACTTTGCTATGTAACTCTATTTTGACTCCATTTTATTGATATAGGGAACCTATTTTGATTTTGTTCCCAATATTGAGCTGTTGTGATGTCTTATCAATAATGTCCCTTAGAGTGTCAGAGCTCCTAGGAGGCTTAAATAGGTCAAAAAGCCCATTTTGACTATTCATTTTCACTTTTCACCTTTGATTTTTACAGAGCTCTGAGAGAAGATGGTGTACCCCGTGAAGAAACATCATTTTTTAAATACCACAAAAATGGGCTATAGGTTCATTAACCTCCTACATCCTCAATTCGAATGAAATTGACATCAAAGTCTTAACCTAAGGCACATCTGCACATCATCAAATTCTACTTGATTTTATCTTAATTCTGCATCAGGGAATATTCCTAATTTATCTTAATTATCTTTAATTTAATGATTATTTGGTGATAAATCATTTTTATCCTAAAGTTTGATTAATTGAATATTCTAAATATTTAATTAATTAGATTTAATACTGTCACTTAATTATTTAATTGAATAGTATTATTTAATTTTGACAATAAATCAAAAATCTTATGACTAATTGATTAAATTCATATTTAATTAATTAATGTCAATTGTCAAATTTAATGATATAGTTTTCGAATAAAAGTTTGATTTAATAATTGATTAACCCATAAATCAATTATTTTAGTTCAAAATCAGTTAAGTTGAGAATAAATCACTTTATTTATTTAGTTAATTCATAATTATCTATGCACATTCAAGGAGTAGTTAAACTTTGAATCAGAAAATCAATTCAATTTGTTATAAATTTAAACTCAACTCTATTTTGAGTTGAAAGCTAATCTCAACTTCTGATTTGAGTTAAAAAGTTGTTCTTGCATGATTTTGCATGATTATGTGAGTTAATCTAATTCTGATTTCTTGTTGACTCAAAAATCAACTTGAGTCCATCAAGAGTGATTTATGACTTTTCTCATGCATCCTCAAAGCCCTGGATTTCTATAAAATCAAGGCTTCAGCTCTTCTAAAGGGATCCACGAAATTGCATCCTCATGTTGGCAAATTTGCGACTGAAGAATCCATCTTTTGCGAATCCAAGCTATTGTGAGATTTTCATTGGTTTTGAGCATTCATATCATTTAGCATATCATATCAATTTCATCTAGATTAGTTTCATATCCAATTTTCCATCTAATTGCATAGAAAATACCAAAATATAGATTAAATCTACATTCATTTCATATCCATCTTCTGCACTCAAATCCTTCATTTAGGTGTTGCATTGTCACTAGTCTCGATCTGATCTGAGAATACATACTCACATCTACTAGAAGGCAGTAAATTGCCTAGTTAGCTTAGTTTCAATTACTTGCAAGATTTTGATTTTCGCTAACCTCTAATGTTTTATTGAAGTGTTGTGTCCGCAGCTAGGTACAAAATTCACACACACATCTTTGGTGCCCACCGTGGGGCCCTAAAATGGGTTTCCATTTCATTTCTATCAATTTATTACCATTTTCTAATTAAAACTGTGATCTTTTATTTTTCTATCCGTACTTTTTTCATATGACTTTTGTCAGAAATTCATACCAGGAAGACCCTACCATCGTACGACATTTGATGCTATCAAGGCTCATATCAGAAGCTATACATTGTCATTTGGGAGCTTGATTGTCATATGAGAAGACACCCACTGTCGTACGAGTTTCCCGATTGTCATGCGAGAGGTAACCCACTATCGTACGAGTTTTGAAACCAGAATTCAATTGTTGTTTCAAATTTCCAGATATTTTTTTAGATTTGGACTAACAGCTAACCCTAACAATTGAGATCTTCTGTTTCTGATTGGTATCTGTTGATTCTGATTGGGAAAAGCACAAGAAAAATTGCTAAAATAGGTAAAAATCTACTAAGCACATTCTGAGGAATTCAAGTATTCTTCTCAATCTGATAACACTTCGATTTGGATTAAAACGAACTCTCACGTGTCAAGCTTGTGTGACTTTTCTTGCTTTCATATCACAGACTTCATTTTGGGCTATAAAATGAACATAGATTTGCTTTCTGCATATATGTTACACATAGTAAATAGGCCCTATGAACACTATTTGTGGATGATCTTGAGAGAGTGGGCTTCTTTCGCTTGTTCATGCTTGCAAAGCTCTTCTTGATGAAGGATCCCCTTATAGGTAGGGAGGATACTGAGATTGTCTTGCGTTCTACTAGGTTTGTAGTCCTCAGCTTTTGATTGATATATTCTCTCTCCGGAGAGGTTGATAGATCATGAGTTATTGACATCATAGATCTTGGTGAGATAATTTTAGTCTTAGCGTGTCAGATTAATCTGTTTGCTTTTATTTTGGTGAAGTGAAAAGGCTAGGGGATTATTCTCTACTTCCTTTTTGGATAGTACCAGAAACCCAAATCCTTGAATCTAATCTAGTCCCCCTATGGTATCTTTTGTGAGTCACCTTTAGAGAGGGTTAACCATAGTGGACATTCCCTTTATTGGGTCAACCATGTGGACAGAACCTCAAACGATAATAGCCATTTTCTCCGTGGTAGCAACAACCGCTATATAAATGTCCTTGTGGAGGAAATCTTCACATGTGTGATCTCTTGTTGGGTTGTCAGATCTCCCTAGAAGCTCCTGATGTATTAAATTCTTAAACTGTGTCAAAACCCCAGTGCGCCTGGATTGGAGTTCGCCCTCTTCAGATCACAAAAGTTGTAGAGTCAGACCATTACTACAAACCCTAGTGAGGCCAATTTTTTCATTTTCTAGGAATATGTGTGTTATTGAAAAACTTTTTGGAACATACGCAATTAGCACTCCTAGGGATTAGCACATTTAATCACTTGATTGTTCATGCGTAGGGTTGCTTTGTCCCCTATTCATTATTTTGTGTGCTTGTTTATCTATTTGGTTATTGGAATGAATGATTCCAAAATAATCTTCAAACCTAGATAGACAAATTTGCAAACAATCTGAAACTAAAAATCTAAAATTTTTAAAATCTGAAGCAAAATTCCTTTCTGGAGTCAAAATTCATCCCACAGGGTCAGAAAGTCATACGAGTTTTGACAATTGTCATTTTAGAACCCCTGTATTGTCGTATGACAGGGTGTATAGTGTCGTACGAGTTTTGTCACCAGTCACATGCAAAAAGTCAAAATCCTGCTATCAACTATCGTGCGAGCTTTGCAATTGTCATATGAGTTTTGTCAATTATCATTTCAGAGCCTACCCACTATCGTATGAGCCTGTAGAAAGTTGTTTGAGAATTTTTGAAAAAATTGCCAGAAAGTTGTCAAAATTGTTAGAAATCCAGTTTTACAACCTATTTCCAGAATCTGTCAAACAAATCACTGTGTCTAGAATAGAGCAGAAACTAGAAATAATTTAATCATTTTCCTAAAGTGGCCTCTTGAGTTTGATTCAGCCTTCTGTTTACTCGATTTGAGTCTTGTTCATCTTATGTCAAAACCTTGTTAGATCATCAATCTCTAATCAATCTTCAAAATGGCTAAGTGTTGCGAACTCGTGTCCACTCTCTTTTGGGAATCTACCCATAATACTAGGGCATAGTATCCTTCATTTATGTCCAATATAATCTTTAATCAATCCAATCTTGACAAGGTTGCATCATTTGATCTTCTTGAGTCAATTCATTCTTCAGTTGTCTTAATCTTTCTCTCTTGCTTCACCTAAGGTTAACGGTGGAAACGAGAGCTTCATCACGAAAACACAGAGAACAACCCAAAATCTCTTCAGAGACATCTTCTGTAATCGCTCAGACCATTCATCAATCCTATGATACTAACAAATACGGAGAAGATGCTCTTGGCAATCTATTCTTGAAAGGCAGTTACGTCACCCCTCCTGCATCAATCCACGCAGTTAATCAACCAACACCTCTTGTGTCAATTCACATAAGCTATCAGACAACCCCACATCAATCTGTCTCAAGTAACTCTCATAACAACAACATGTCTCAAGGAGGGACAAACCATGGGTCTCAAGGAGCTCACTCTCAACATGGTGCAGATCAAGAACCTACACCTTCTGAAATTGCCCAATATCAAAATGATGATAAATTCAAAAGAATGATGAAGCATTTCTTGAAAGATGATAGAGAGGCATATTTTCTAGAGTTAGCTCATCAAGGAGCTAAAATTCCTCCAAAATTTAATGTTGAAGATATCATTATGCATGAGGAAGAAACTCCTATTACAGCTATGATGAAATAGCTGCATGCCATGCAAGTCAAACTTAACAAACTTGAGAAAGAAAAGGAACCCAAGGAGTTCTCCATGGAGGCCCTATGCCCTTTTCCATTTGATAAAGACTTGTACATACCACCATTCCCTAACAGAGTGGAAATGCCTAAATACGATAAGTACAATGGAAACTCTGATCCTCAAGATCATGTTAGAGAATTTTGTACTCAATCTATGGAGTTCATGCATGAACCAACCTACTTAATGCGTCTCTTCCCTCGATCTCTGGGAGGAGTAGCCATTCATTGGTTCTCTAGGATGCCTCCTACGATCAAAACCTTTGAGGAATTAATCAAATTGTTCTATCAGCAATACTCCTATAATATCTAGCATTCGGTCACCATGATCGACATCTGCAACTTGAAACAATATCTAGGAGAACCATTCCTGACATTTCTTAAAAGATGGAGGAAGAAATTTTCTCTATATGCTAGACCTATTCCAGAAACTGAGAAACTAGAAATCTTCATCAATAATCTTGTTCCAGAAATCAACTACCCTTTAAAAATGCAAAATCATACATCTTTTGATAAGATGGTAGATAATGCGATCAAAAGTGAGAAAGTACTTGTGAAAAAGGAGATATCACACTTCAAAAGGACAAGTATGAATCTGGATCTAGTTCTAAGGACAAGAACAAAAATTGGAATAAGAATAAAGGCATTGTCACAAATGGCATTGTTGATACTCTTCGTGCCTCATCCAAGGCACCCACTTTCAATCTTACTATTGGCACCCAAGCCATAAAAGCTTCTGAATCGAAAACAATAGAGTCCAACAAAAAGCCATCTGAATATAAACATTGGGCTCCGAATCCTAAATGCAAGTTTACTCCTCTTGGAGAGTCCTTGGAATCTGCTATGAAAACTTTGTTGTCTAACAACATCATCTCTTTGCCTGAGATCCGACAATTTGATCCTAAACCTAAACCAAAATGGTGGAAAGAGAACAAATTTTGTGACTTCCATCGTAGTAAGGGTCATAAAACCAATAACTGCTTACACTTGAAACATACCATACAAGATAAAATTGATAATGGAGAAATCCTAATTGATAATCATAAGAGTAATAATGATCATACAACATTCATGGAGCTATTTCTGAAACATGGTCAAGGAGATTCATCTTCTCAACCTAATGTGGGTGCTAAATTCAATTATGCTTACTTTGGAAACAATGATGTTATCAATATGGTGGAACCATGCCTATCTGATAATTGCAATGTCATCACAATTGTACAAAGAGATAGAGATAATCAATTAGCTAACGCAGTTACTCGATCAAAAGCTCAAGCACAACTACAAGGACAAATCCTAGATTCATCAAATGTCCCTAAGATGCCCTTCAATCTTTCATCAGCTTCTAAATAGGAGGCTACCTCTAAAGCTTCCAATCCTAAAGACACAAGGCCAACATCTTACAGCATTGTCCAACAACTCCAGCACACTAATGTAAAAATCTCCATGTTTGAGTTGCTTTAGATATCTCCAGCTCATAGAGCCATTATAGATAAAGCTCTGGTCGGATCTAATGTTCCTGATTATCTTGATTTAGACAGATTCTAGACTATGGTCGGTCATCTGACATCTCCGCAATATATTTCCTTTTTAGAGGAAGATGATAACTCCTTAAGTCATCTACATAACCAGCCCTTTCATATTGAAGTCTTGATCCAAAACCGACATGTCAAACATGTGTTGATAGATGGGGGTGTTGGTCTAAATATTTGTTCTTACAACTTAATCACACAATTGGGATTTTCAGAGATGGCTAGTGATCCTAGAAATAAGATAACTATCAAAACCTATGATGAGAAAGAGAGATCTTCTAAAGGCACTATTGTCTTACCTATCAGAACAGGTCCAGTCATCAAAGATACTACATGTCAAGTTCTTGATCTACCTTTGGCTTACAACATCCTTCTAGGGAGACCCTGGATACTGAATAGTGGTAAAATGGATTCACCTCTATTCATATGTAAAGGGGGAAATATGAGATCTATTCTCAAACCCAAATTCCCAAAGAAGAGATCCAATTTGATCAACCAAGAGGTTAATACACAATCAAATCAATTTATGAAGAATATGGAAGAGAGAGAGTAAATCCAATATTTCCCTATGGAGGATATTGTGTATTGTGTTTGAAAATAAGGGATAATTGGAATACAAGTACTAACCTCAAATTAGGGTAGATCTGGAAAATGTCAAATTCTGATGTCTGTGTACACTTTTAGGCAATTCTACAACTTGCTTCGAACTGGAAATGCTGAGACAAAGAAAACCCAGAAATATTTCTCCAAGATGAGCTTAGGTCAGGTTTGACCCTCATAAAAGGTCAAATACTACATTCTTTATTTGAAGTCCGATTCTAATTATGTTCATAGATCTCAAAAGTTTGCCGAAAAGGGTATCCAAATTTTCTCTCAGATCTGAAACTCCGTACCTGTACCTACAAGAAAATGGGGATTTTTGTTGTATGGGGGTTTTGACTTGGTCAAACCCCAATTTAGGAATTAACCTTGAAATTGAATTGAAATATATTGTGCATAAACAAAGTAATTGAAACAAATCACCTCGCTTATGTTGAAGTCCTTGTAGAGGATTCAAATCCTCAAATCCACAAGTAGGAATGCTTCAATGGATGTAGGATGTCTTCAATCAATGACATTTTCTCTTCAACGCCAATCTTGACTTGATCTTTGCATATGAGAAGGCTTGAATGAATGGAGGATGGATCTTCAAGGGGGCTCCAAAGAGATTGAATCCTTCAATGGCTAACAATGGATCTCTTTGATGCATGAATGCTTGAAAACTTGAATGCTTGAATTCACTTGCTTGCACTTGAGAGCTTGCTCATGAAATTTCTTGAGATGAGATGTGAAAATGAGAGAGGAAGGCCTCCTTTTATAGTGAACTAGGGCACAATCCTCTAGAGGGGCCACCTTGGAGAATTAAATCCCAATTAGGTCCTAACCTTTAGAAAATATACCTAGATTAAATGCAATTAAAAGATTTACCATCCTAAAATCTGAAATGGCCGACCTAGAGGTCGGAAAACAAATATCCTGAAAGCCCAAAGCCTGAAAATTTTGGAAATTGGAAATTTGAATGAGGGGGGAAAAATTGAGGTTGGACCTGACCTATTTAGGTTCGAGCTCGATCCTGACCTAGTCAGGTTTGAGCTCAACCCTAACCTAGTCAAGTTCAACCTCGAATCTGACCCTAGTCCTAGATTTACTTAGAACCAAGTCAGGAGGTCCCGGGGATGCCCAGAAACCTAGAAATGATGCCAGAATAGGATAGAATGCCAGGGATAGACATAAAGAAACCCTTTTACCTCAAAGGTTAGTGCTCTCATGTCATAGAGGAAATCACACCAGAAGAAGCCCTCCTTGAGAAGGAAGAAACAAAACAATTTGACAGTGATGATTCTGACACTACTGATGAGCTCATTCCTTATGAGCATTTTCATAAAGAAATCAAAGACCTTCTTGAAGTGGAGGATGATCCAATCAAAAGGATTAATGTAGTAGACACATGAGAACCTACTATGAAACAAGAGATAGTTGCACCACAAGAACCGGCTGATATTGAAGGTAATCAAGAAGACAAAGAGGAAGGTGGTAGTTATTCTAAAACAAATTCACATGAGTATGAATTCAAATCAGAATATGAGGGTAACCCTTCTTGGGGTATTCATCCTACCTTTACACATATTTTAAGATTTCCTAGAAGTCATGAATCAGAAGATAAATATAATGACTATGAATGGGGAGTCATCCTTGAGGAAGATGAGCTTATTACAGAGAAACATGTTGATTTTATTCACCAATATGTATCTCAACCCAACGTAAGTCTAGAGTGAAATAATGAACTTAACGAGTCTGAACCACTGATGGCTGAAGTGGACTCCCAAAATGACATTGAGCCTATTCATGCATTGAATATCTTAAGTTGTAATATCACCTTCAAACTTGAGTGTCGGGTTAGGAGCAATGATGATAGATCCATATTCAAAAACACTATCTCCCAATCCTTTCCCACTTTGACTATCTGACATCCTGACCTTCTTGACCAAACTTCCACAAATCTGAGCCAAGGTATCTATATTTTCTTGAACGAATATGCCATTACTTGCTACTTAAATGTAGTTGAACCTATGAGGACTTCCATCAGTGAACTGAGCATTAGCATGACGGAGTCAAACATCAAGTATCTTATTCAAAAGAATAAGAATAAAAAGAAAAATAAAAAGAGTTATGAGGGTGAAAACCACTTTGTGGCAGTCTCAGAACCTACAAAAGAAAAAATAAAAGACGTATCCAAAGGTGAAAACCTCTCTAAGGCACCTAAGGATGAGATATTTGATGTCCTTCCAAGTCATTTATAGGACAGGTCTCTAGTTCTAGTTGAGCTCACTCAATCTATCAACTTGGGAATAGCAGAGGAACCACAATTGATCCATGTAGCACAATCCCTATCAGAAGAAGAAAAGAAAAAATTTACTACATTCCTAATAGAGAAAAAGATCAACTTTGCGTGGAAATATTCAGATATGCCATGGTTGGATCCTAATCTTATAATGCACCATCTATCAATTGCTCCAGGGGTCAAACCTGTTAAGCAAAAATTGAGAAAGATGCATCCACATGTTGCACTATTGGTCAAAGATGAATTAGAGAAACTACTAAAAGCTAGATTTATCTGAGTTATTGACTATTCTTAATGGATCTCAAATATTGTACCTATTTCTAAACCCAATAAATCAATCAAAGTGTGCATATACTTTAGAGATGTGAATAAGGCATGTCCAAATGATGATTTTCCACTACCTAACATTGATATGATAGTGGACATGACTACGGGTTTTGAGATGTATTCCTTGATGGATGGTTTTTCTGGATATAATCAAATAAAAATTGCTCCGGAGGATCAAGAGAAAACTACTTTCACATGTGCATGGGGTACCTTTTGTTGGAATATCATGTCATTTGGGCTGAAGAATGCTGGTGCTACATATCAAAGAGCTATGACATCTATTTTTCATGACATGATGCATTGAACTATGGAGGATTATGTTGATGATACCTTAGCAAAATCTATGATAAGGGGTGAACATCTAAATGATTTGAGAAAAATACTAGAAAAAATAGAAAAATTTAGTCGTAGACTGAATCCTAAGAAGTGTGCTTTTGGTGTCACTTCTAGAAAGCTCTTAGGATACATAGTTTCAAAGAAGGACATTGAAGTTGATCCAGCTAAAGTTGCGGCTATCATGGAGATGCAACCTCCCAAGAATATTAGTCAAATGAGAACATTACAAGGGAGAGTACAATCTACCAGACACTTCATATCACAACTTGCAGATATATCACAGCCTTTTACAAAAACATTACATAAAGGTGTGACTTTTGCATGGAGCGAAGAATGTGAGAAGAACTTTAATCATATCAAGAAATATCTACCAAATCCTCCTATTTTGATGCCTCCCATTCAAGTGAAGTCATTGATCCTGTATGTCTCTACAACAGATACATCACTGGGGGCATTGCTATTACAGCATGATGAGAATAAGAAGGAAAGAGCTATATACTATATTAGTAGAACATTGGTTTCATATGAGAAGAACTATTCAATGATTGAGAAATCTTGTCTAGCAGTGATCTTTGCATCACAGAAAATGAGACATTATATGTTAGCTCATACCATGCATTTGGTAGCTAAGATAGACCCACTAAAGTACCTACTAAGAAAAGCTTCCCTCATAGGTAGATTAGCTAAATGGGTCATACTCTTAAGTGAATTTGACATTGAATATGTTGAAAGAAAAGATATAAAAGGACAGGTAATTGTTGATCAATTGGTGGATGCGCCAATGTTTGATGATACACCAATGAAAATGGAGTTCCCAGATTCCTCTATCATGAATCTTTCTTCTAGAGAATGGAAATTGTTCTTTGATGGCTCCTATACACAGAATGGATCTGGAGTAGGCATATTGTTCATCACACCTCAAGGATACTTGATACCTAAAGCATTCAAATTAAATTTTCCTTGCATAAACAATATTGTTGAATATGAATCCCTTCTTAATGGTATGAAAATAGTGATTGAGTGGAGAGTGACAGAGTTACACATTCATGGGGACTCACAACTTGTTATCCATCAAGTCAATGATGTGTACCAAATGAAAGATGAAAATCTAATCCCATAAAAGAGAATGGTAGATGATCTAAAGAAGTATTTCATATCTATCACATTTGAGCAAATTCCTACAACAGAGAATAAGGCTACCAATGCAATGGCAATGCTATCTACTTTATTACAGCAGCTTGAACATCAGCTATGCTATGAGTTCCTAGTGGAAGCATTATCTTATCCTACATATGATTCCCCCGATACCCACATGATCTGCACTATTGTTGGTCATGATTCATCCTTCTACAAAAACCTTTTTGCCTATCTCCAAGACCAAATAATTCCTGATACCTTCAATTGCCATGAGAAATGATACTTTATCCGCAATGCATCCTGATATGTCATCATTAGTAACGATCTGTATAAATGAGGTCTAGATGGTACACTGATTAGATGTTTAGAATGGGAAGATTCTCAATGTGCACTAGAGGAAGTCCACAAGGGTATATGTGGGTCACACTCGAAATGGAGAAAGATGCAATCAAGTTTTCTAAGAACTGTCAAAAGTGCCAAGTACATGGTAACTTAATTCATTCTCTAGGGAAAGTTCTGATTCCCTTTCCTACACAATGGCCTTTTCACCAATGGGCATTTGATCTTATAGGACCCATACATCCTCATTCTTCTAATGGACATACCCTTATTATAACAACTACATACTATTTTACAAAATGGGTAGAAGCATCCCTCTGACTCAAGCAACCAACAAGCAAATTTCTATGTTCAATTTAAACTACATCATATGTCGGTATGGTATTCCACACTCTATAGTCACAGATAATGGTGGACAATTCAAAAATAGAGACTTAGATGATCTATGTGCCAAATTCAATATTACACAACATTGGTCCTCTATCTACTATCCTCAAGGGAATGGACAAGCAGAGGCTTCAAACAAGAATCTATTGAAAATCTTGCACTGTATAGTTTATAAAATAGGAAGGGACTGGCATCTCATGATCAATCTAGCTCTCTAGGCCTATAGAACAAGTATCAGAACACCCACTGGGGCTACACCATTCGCTTTATTTTATGGGTCTGAAGCAAAACTGCCTATTGAGGTTGAAATCTCATTGCTAAGAATCAAAATGCATGGTCTAGTAACTAATGATGACTATAGAGTGTCTAGGTTGCAAGAACTTGAACTACTAGATGAGAGCAGACAAGCAGCATATGATCATCTCAGAGTATATCAGAAGATAATGTCTAGAGGCTATAACAAGAAAGTCAGACATAGAGAATTTTAGGTTGGTGATCTAGTCTTGAGAGAGAATCCTAAAAATCAATCACATAGAGAGCACAAAGGGAAGTTTGAACCCAACTGGCTGGGTCCCTTTTTTGTCACTGCTACTTGTGGCTATGGTGCCTATCAACTCTCAATGACTGAAGGAGAACAGCTCCGAGAACCAATCAACATTCTCCATCTCAAGAAATTGTATGCCTAAGGCATTCAGTCTATGGTAAAATATCCTGAAAAAATTATAAAAATCAGAAAAAGTCTTGAAAAAATGAACATCTTGGTGAAAACCTAGCAATAGACACCTTGATGATTCACAAAAAAAAATTTTAAAAATTAAAAAGTACAAAAAAAAAATTGAAAAAAATGAAAAATAAACAAAAAAAGAAGAAAAAGAAAAAGTGCCTTGGTGAAAACCTAGAAACAGGCACCTTGGTAGCAAAAATAGAATCTCTGCCAAGATGGTGAAAATCAGGCAAACGGGTGCCACTTGTTGAAAAATGCTCCATCTATCAGCACAATCTTGGTCTTTCCCAGCTTTTAGTCTTGCTTTAGTTTGTAGATATCTCCTGATTTGTTTCTGCATTCCTATTTTCAATAAGTCAGTCTATACACCATTGGCAAAAGCATCTGTATCCTATCAATGTTTCAAACTTGGGGGCAATCAATGTCATATCCTATGGTCTCCAGTATACTTTAGACGTTTCATATCCAGTCAAAGTCCTTTGAAGCTTCATCTGAGTCAATCAGTCAGTCTCCTCTCTAGAAAGGATTTTGCATCTACAACAACGCAATCAAACATCAACACAAACTAATAACAATCTATGCTTCTTCATGCTTTTATCTCCTTGTATGATTACTAATTCCCATTGAGATTTTTGCATATTGTGTCTCTTCGAGCTCTTCGATGATGTCTTTTACAGGATTTAGAGAGTGATGACTAGAGGCATAATCTTTTATTTATCTTCTGCTTGTATGTGAAAATCTAACAACTCTGGAAATTCTGGATTGAAATGGTGTCCGTTTGTAAGAGCCTCTATCTTGTATTGGATGGCCATCAGTACCTCGACCATTGATATGCAAAAAATTCAAGGAAGTTTGATCTAACTATTGTCTTTTTGAGTGAGTTCTTTCTCCTACTATGAAACGTGATCTTCCCTAAGGAGGTGAATGATAAAGGGTCACTACAGGTAATTCACATTGGATTTAGAATGATCTCTTGACTGTTTGATGTGTTTGTAAAGAAAGGCATATTCTAGTCATCACAACGTCTTTTTTTTTATGCTTATACAAATTGCTATATCAAAATGGACATGATATTTAGGTCATCCTGGCATTTGTTCCTTGGTGCTTATATCTAATATGACATTTTGAAGAAAAAAAATCAATATTCATGTCTATGGTTGTCTAACCAGTGGGTGTTGTATTGATTTGTATGCATACAAATCTATATTCATATGTCTATGGTTTCCTAACTAGTGGACATTGTATTGGTTTATCCAATTACCTAAAAATTCAATGATGAAAATGACTGACACATGATCAGTGACTAGGTCCTAGGTCTTAGGTTGCATTTTATTTTGCATGTCTCTTTGCATTTTGCATGTTTGCATGATCTCACAATGGCTGAATAAACTTCAATGCTTAAACGATTCTTCAATCGCATCTTCACATCTAACAAGAGCTAAAATCTAACACGAAGGTCTCTTCACAGAACCACAAGCAATTACCCTCCTGGGTTAACATCCTTTTTGACATAAGACTGAGTACTTGTCTTCATCAATACCTGCCAAACATATCATGTGTATCATTGCATTACATATCATAATCATTCCATCTATTGCATTTATATAGCATCCATGTGCATAAATCATACATACATCTTTCCATAATCAATTACATATGCATAACATCCATACATATGAAAGAAATCATTGCATTGCATAAATCCATACATACATTCTACACTACTCATAGCATTTGCATCACATGATATCATCAAAAATCAAACTATGACAAGTACACATGAAGTCACAACCAAAATCTTGATCTCATATATATATATATATATATATATATATATATATATATATATATATATATATATATATATATATATATATATATATATATATATATATATATATATATATATATCATATAACTCAAACTAGTCAAGGGTGCACTATTAGCACGGTGTACAAAATAATGAGCTCATGTGAGCTATTAGAAGTCAGAACAGTATATCTATGAACAAAAAGAGAAAAAAAATATCAGAAACATATCAAGATAGATCAGTTGTTTGCCTGATCTTCTGCATCTGGTAGAGGTGGTGGTGGTGCATCTGGTACTACCTCTGCTCGGGGTGCCCTGGCTCCCTCTAATGCTATCATATACTTAGAGTAAGTAGGAACTCTCTAAGAAATAGAAACAACAACATAATAAGCAGAAACATAATAGGTGGCTCGAGAGGTCTGATGGGTCACCTCTATTTGTAATCTCCTGTTATCCTCTTGGAGCTCAGAACGCTATTTGTCAGCCTCTAGAAATCTCTCCTCCCAGCGAGCACTCTATACCTTCAGGTCGTTGACCTATAATCTGAGTCATCTAATAACCTCCTGAGGAGTCTATGGTACACTAGGATCTGCATCTGTTGCAGGAATATCAGTATCTACAGCTAGTTGCTCAATAGTCTCTGCTCTCTGTGCCTTATGATGTCTAACCTCAACACCAAGATCAAAACTAGTATCAACATGTGTGGGATCCGAAGTAGCACCTATATCCTACTCTGCACTAAGAACCTCATCTGCTATGCCAACACTACCTCTAGTTGATCTCCTTTGTAAAATTGTAGGTCTACCTGCTAAAGAACTAGGGGGACAAGGTGGTCTCATCTGTCTAGATGGTCTCTATGGAGGTGTCAATACTGCTCTTGGTCTCAGAGGTGTAGGATGGGGCATCTATACCTATGTACGTCTCTGTCCTCGACCCATCAGAGCACCTATAACATCCAATGCCTCCTCCATGGATGGTTTCAACTCTGTCAGATCTAAAAACCTATATATGGGATGCTCTGCAAGCCAAGCTATGAAACCATCTATAACCCCAGCATCTAGAATATCTACTCGATAATCCCAATCTCTGCTGACAATACTATTGTACTCCTATGTACAATGAGCATATGATAAATGAGGGCCCCATCCTAATCCGAGCTCTCTTAGAATCCATGCATAAGCAACATGCTCCTGTGGTGCATCCTGAATGATTCCATATGGCCTCCATACTCTAGTGATAAGGAAGTGCTCCAAAACTGCGGTAGATTGCCCAATCAGTACATGACTCTGATAGAAATAACTAAACTACTCCCTCATAGTAGGACATACCTCTATAAGAAAGTACGGTCTCCATACTACAAAAGTCATATCATTGAGGCTTTGCCTCCAGTACTCTGTGTGTCCCATGTGCACCTATGTAACATATCCAAAGTAAACATATATCATAGGCTCTTGCTCTTGGCATTGTGTCTGACATATTGGTCTCAATACTAGAATATGCTCCTGAGCCCATATCTATAAAACTAATGCACCGGAAGCAAATGACTTGCTCTCCTAGTAGACAATCTCATGCATCTTAGAGAGCATGTGTGCTAGCATGCAATGACCCCAAGCTAACTCAGAAGGAGTCGCCATCAGTCATGCCACCATCAAGGCCTGGCCATCAATAGACCATTTTGCTGATGGTCAGACATGATAATACCTCCTATCATGCCTGCTATAATACACTCTAGTCTATGGGTCTAAGCAGAGCGCTGCACTAATGTCTCCCAAGAAATTGAACCAGTGAGCTATGTATCATCTCCAAATAATCGTCGGAAGGAAAGTAATCCAAAGTTCCCCAAACTCACATAATTAGGACGAGGACCATGGAATGGTATATGCAATATCCTATATATGTCCTTAGGTGTGAACATAATCTCTCTAGTGGGTAGGTGGAAAGTATGGGTCTCTAAAAGAAACCACTCTATCAATGCAGTCAAAAGTCCATGGTTAACACTAATCTTGAGAAACTGAATCAGATAATCGAATCCACAAGAAGCAAGATGTACCCTCATAGGGTCAGGCAGAAAAACACAGAGTCTCTGAGTCATAGGATGTGAGATGCGAACATGAACATCAAGATAGATAACCTACACAACATAGAAACAGGGAACCCTATCAGTAATTTGGTTGAAAATAGGCTACAAGTACAGAAATTGGAAAGTTCACTATCTCAGAAGGTGTATTAAATGCTCAAGAAAAAGTCTAAGAAATCTGAAAATCAAGATTTTTATCTAAACATGTGTGTTTTGCTCACTGTTTCCCATACGACAATTCAGACTGGCACCAAAACTAGTATGAGTTTCAGTAGGGTATAATACAACAAATCATGGTCATATGAGTTTCTAAGTCTTCCCGTACGATAGAGGAGAGACCCAACGAAATGTTGTACAACTCTTGGGTCCCTCTCATACGAGTTTCAGTGGGTTCTCAAATGAAAAAGGAAAGGAAATTGGAAATTCATACGAGTCATGAAGGATAGTTGTACGAGCTTTCATGCATGCGAGAATTGAAAATTAATAACGTACGAAAAATGACCTAAACATGCTACAAACTTTCAAAAATGAAATTTTCAAAGAGGCACAGAGGTCCACTTACTGGATGTCCATACTGCAAAGGTCGTTGATGTCTCCGATTGTGCTCAAATTGGTGGGAACTGACAGGTACCTTCATTTCAGCCATTTTCTCACTAAGAGGGCTCCACAAGGTTTCAAAAGTCAAAAGTGAATAATGAATTGAAAATGACCTTTTTGGCCCTTATATAGCTTTTGACCTAATTTTCAAAAGTGCTCCGTTTTTCATGAAAATTGCACCCTTGGCTAATTTCAACATTTTGAACTCATTTTCGGGATCAAAATCAAAATTTGAGATCATTTACTATGTCAAAATTGTGATTTAAAATTTTTGGACCTAGGACGGTCAACTGCTTGCATAATCAACGTTCAATCTTCATAGAAATCCAAAAATCAACTTAACTGATTATCTTACATAAAACTATCAAAATTTCAACATGGTCAACCATGGTCAACTCATGGTCAAACCTAGTCAAACTTGGTCTCCAAGACCTCTAAACGATGTTGAACGTGTCTCCGGATGTGTATAACCACTTCTCAAATCAATTAACATGCTTCTAAACCATTCAATGTTGACTTTTCTTGTCAGATTTCAATTTTAATCCTGAAGGGGGCATGGTATTGCACATCATTCAAGTCTATAAATCAAATCCTTCTTTCAGTAATCAAGACAACAACCACATCTAGTTGCTGACTCATCCAAAGACCTCGTCGCTTGGGGCACATTGCTTGGGGCATATCAGATTCATCAAGACCCATATCAATCTAGTATCCTAGTCTATCTTGTAAACTATATCAGTCTTTCGTAACCATTGGTTCATTAGTGTTATTTCCTTGGTTCTTCGTAACTGATGGGTTCAGGATGTGATACCACTATGATTCCTTTGGACAATCAGGTTTGGAATTGGTCACTAACTTCTTTGCAATCATAAGGTTCAGAATTAGGCGTTTTGGCACTTTTTTGTAATCATCGGTTCATTGTTGCTATAGTTAACATCATCACAATTCTTGGTCAACCCGGACCGGAATTATCTTTTTCAAATCTTTCAATCAGTTTCTGTCTTAGAATCAGTTTATCTCTCAAATCAATTTCAATATCAAACATAGATTACTCTTTGAACCACTACGCTTCGCATAGTGATTCAAAAAGGGGCAAAATGTAATACCTCAAAAATATGCTATAGGTTCATTAACCTCCTACATCCTCAAATCGAATGAAATCAACATCAAAGTCCTAACCTAAGGCACATCTGCACATCATCAAATTCTAATTGATTTTATCTTAATTCTACATTAGGGAATATTCCTTGAATATTCCTAATTTATCCTAATTATCTTTAATTTAACGATTATTTGGTGATAAATCCTTTTTATCCTAAAGTTTGATTAATTGAATATTCTGAATATTTAATTAATTAAATTTAATACTGCCACTTAATTATTTAATTGAATTGTATTATTTAATTTTGACAATAAATCAAAAATCTTATGACTAATTGATTAAATTCCTATTTAATTAATTAATGTCAATTGTCAAATTTAATGATATAATTTTCGAATAAAAGTTTGATTTAATAATTTATTAACCCATAAATCAATTATTTTAGTTCAAAATCAGATAAGTTGAGAATAAATCACTTTATTTATTTAGTTAATTCATAATTATCTATGCACATTCAAGTAGTAGTTAAACTTTGAATCAGAAAATCAATTCAATTTGTTATAAATTTAAACTCAACTCTATTTTGAGTTGAAAGTTGATCTCAACTTCTGATTCGAGTTAAAAAGTTGTTCTTGCATGATTTTGCATGATTATGTGAGTTAATCTAATTCTGATTTCTTGTTGACTCAAAAATCAACTTGAGTCCATCAAGAGTGATTTATGACTTTTCTCATGCACCATCAAATCCCTGGATTTCTATAAAATCAATGCTTCAGCTCTTCTAAAGGGATCCACGAAATTGCATCCTCACGTTGGCCAATTTGTGACTAAAGAATCCATCTTTTGCGAATCCAAGCTATTGTGAGAATTTCATTGGTTTTGAGCATTCATATCATTTAGCATATCATTCTTAGATCAAATTGCATATCATATCAATTTTATCTAGATTAGTTTCATATCCAATTTTTCATCTAATTGCATAGAAAATACAAAAATATAGATTAAATCTGCATTCATTTCATATCCATCTTCTGCATTCAAATCCTTCATTTAGGTGTTGCATTTTCATTGATCTCGATCTGATATGAGAATACATACTCGCATCTACTAGAAGATAGTAAATCGCCTGGTTAGCTTAGTTTCAATTACTTGCAAGATTTCAATTTTCGCTAACCTCTAATGTTTTACTAAAGTGTTGTGTCTGTAGCTAGGTATAAAATTTACACACAGTTTTGAGATGGCCAGGTGACACGATAGACTACCACATTATGCACCACCTGTGAGTACTCGACAACGTACCTTGTCAAATTTGAATTTTTGAATTTCACGCATTTCTATGCATTTTATAGCCAATATATTTTTGAATCACATCCTGTAAATGGGATCGCATCTAGTTAATCCCACGTTGCACCTTGTCTTTCATCATATCCCAGATCACATCCAGGATTTCAAGGATCGCACCCTGTCAAGTCGCATCTGGTGAATTTTGACTAGATTTTAGGCAATTTGTCAGTTTGTCACATTTGGTTAATCCAAGGTTGCATCTAATTTTTGGATCGCTTCCCTGATTTCTGGTGTCACATCTGGGATTTCTTGGATCACACCCAGTTATAGGATCACATTCTGAATTTCTTGAATTGTATCCGGGATACCAGCCGTGTTTTCTATTTTTTGAATTTTTAGCAAATTATACTTGATTGTTTGATCCCTCTGAGCAATGTTTCGTCAATTATTTTTGTCTAACGCTGACATGGTGCCCCTATTTTCTGTTGTGTAGACTGATTTTGAGGTGATTGCATTTAGATGTTCTCAGCCTACCCAGGTCTTAGAGTTACATCGGTGACTGTCTGATGAGGAGCAACATGTTGTTGCTAGATACAGCTTATGGAGCATTGCAAATTTACCTGACATTCATGTGAATCGAGGTTTTTTGACAGCGCTTGCAGAGCGGTGGCACTTGGAGCACAACACATTTCACCTTCCAATGGGAGAGATGACTATGACTCTAGAGGATATATGGAGGATACTTCATGTTTCAATTATGGATACTTGTGCAGATTACGAGGCATCTGGTATTATGGCGATGGAAGATGCATAAAGGCTCTTTCAGGATGATACCATTGCATGATGATATCTAATTTGGGACCACAATATTGTGGCCAACTATGCACCACTTCCCATATATCTGGCATGAGTGATAGGTGGCCTTCTGATGCCTAATAGATGCCAGCATGGATTCATGTGTGGTTGATCATGAGTCATTGAGAAAATGATTTAGTCGTCAGTGGGATATGTGTGGGGGAGCTGCATCCTCACACATCTATATCGAGAGCTCCATGAGATAGTCTATCTGCACTTGAAGACTATGACCATTGGTAGCTTAGCTCTTCAAGTATGGGCGTGAGAGAAAATCCTTGTTACACGGCCTATAGTGGAGAGGCACCATGACGTCAAGCTACCATATATATACATGTACTCTGGTTAGATTTAGTAGCCCCACCTGGGCAAGTTGGAGTATTGGCATCGTCTGTTAGATGATGTTATAGACGTAGTATGGTGACCATATGTAGACTATGAGGGATGGCCATCTAACGTCAAGCGGATGCCATATTTTTATCAAAGAAAGAATCTCTTTGGTCATACCAGATATATTGTTGAGAAATTTTTGATCAGTTGTGTTCATAGGAAGTATGGCCAAGTGCAGAGTGTATCGCAAGACATGGCCACTTATGCCAAGATACGAGATGAGGCCCAGTGGGGGTCGAGATTGATTTTTGAGACTGTTGTTCATGAGATCTCACAGATGGCACGGGTGGACTAGGATTACCATCCTAAGATTCTTGATGGAGGAGTTACAAATGCATACCATATGCATTACACTCAGCATCCATATCCTCAATTCACTACTCCTAATGAGGTGATTCCGCATATTGAGGATGCATTGGACTATGATCCTACCAATGATGGTGGTAGTCGAGGCCGAGCTGCTAGAGGTGGTGACAAAGGCTGAGCTAGGGACAGGGGTCAGGCTAGAGATTAGGCTCGTGGAGGTGGTATGGATGGGGGAGATGGAGGGGATGATGGTAGAGGCAGAGGGGTAAGCAGGCATCGAACTTGTTGGTGCTAAAAAATGCTAGACCATTTTGAGGCTGACTAACAGGCACAAATAAGTGCCTTTGCAATTCTGACTCGATCGAGCTAAGGTTGGTAGGCCTAAATCAAATATGCTTTCTAATTGCACAAATACATGCACAACAAAATAAAATCATTCCAAAGGGGTTAAAAATCCTTTGGAGGAAAATAAACCTAATATCCTAATCGTCAAATAGGTTGAAATCTAAACTAAGGCTTGAAAATAATGCTAAACCTAATTGAATGCTTTATGAAAAAGATAACAGATATATATGAAAATTACAGAAAGAACAAAATGATAGTCACAAATGAAAAGATAGACTAGTGTCTGAAACCAAATCGGGGATAGAGTCAATTATATCAATCCTACGTATAGACAGAGATAGTTTTAAGGTAACTCACTCCTGTAAAGTGAGACCATCAACCTGTAGGCTTAAAATTAAAACATGAATTTAAAATAACTTATACAATTCATCCTATGGTTTTTAACCCAACTTAAGAGCCCGAAAGGAGCAATAACAGGTTCTCAGACCATGCTACTGATATTCAAACTATATAAATTTATCATAAATAAATGCATCAGATAGAAAACATAGTAGGATACCTTGGTTCATAGAGTAATCCATAAAACTAATTGAAAATAATGAACTATATTAACTTTAAGGCACAAGCACTTATCTGATATTTGCACTTGAGATTTAGGACATCATGTTCAAAACTGTAATTCGGGATAAGTTTCCAATTTTTTGTCATGATATTGATTGTATGTCTTGTTTACAATATGAACTAGTATAAATATATTTTCCAATGGTTTCCTATGAAAGGACATGCCCTTTCACAAGACCTAATCATATCAGCTACCCCCAAAAATACAAAACAAACCATAATAATGGTTGTTAGGGAAATATTTCCTGTATAATTTATCCTCATTCTTCTTTAGGTGCTCTGTGCATTAATAATCAAACCTTTAATTTTCCTGCACATAACACCCAACATTAGGTAGCCAAAAAAATCATTACACTCACAATATATTAAGTTTTCATAAAAAACTATTACTATTTATTTATTAATTAATAATTAACACAATTGATAAAATTATAATATAACATCATGTACATTTTATATATAAATAAAGTGTAAAATAATAATTATGGGCTATTCACTTTAATTATCAAAAACATGAGAAGTCACATTATTTATTAAATCATAGGAATT
Organism: Chamaecyparis obtusa; assembly: GCA_027943335.1. Taxonomy (NCBI): domain Eukaryota; kingdom Viridiplantae; phylum Streptophyta; class Pinopsida; order Cupressales; family Cupressaceae; genus Chamaecyparis; species Chamaecyparis obtusa. The sequence goes on along the minus strand of BSBK01005063.1, from coordinate 1,149,204 downwards.
ACTTTAATGAGACAATTTTCAAAATAATAAATAAAATGACATTATGTGAAGAATTTTGCCTTTATTTATACAATAAAACACAATAAATCTATTCACAAACATAATGTAATGTAAATTATAACATGGAAATATTTTGAAAGAAACATTAGGGTGAAAATTTTTATAATCCATCCTAATGAAAAGAGGAATGCATTTACCCTAAAATCAAAATAATTCACTTAGGGCTAGCATATTAATTTTACAAAACAATCACCCTAATGTTACAAAATATTTATAATGTAAAATAATATTACAACCATAAAAATACATATAGTTTTAGGAATCTAAAAATCTCACTTTCTAAAAAGAAACTCTAAAATATACATATTAATAAATCAACTAATTCATAAATGAAAAGCTAAAATCAATTGAAGTAGGGTAAAATAATTAATACCCACTTTACCCTAATAGATTGTTCCCTTTTTATTAAAATTAAGATAAAAGAGTAAGATGAAAAGTTACTTTTCGGTATTTGAAACTAAAAAGTAAATGGCAATTAATATTAGTTCAAACCCTAAATAGAGATGAAAAATCAATTTATATTATATTCATAACTAGATTACAAATAATAATGTAAAAATACTAATAGTCTTTTCACCTTATTAGATAGAAATATTGAAGTTAAAATATATTAAGGTTAAAATACCATATTATATTTAGGGATATGAGCACTAAAAATTTACATCAAAAATATCCCAAAAACCCTAAACATAATATTATTTATCTAATTATTCACCTTATCATATTTTTAACTTTAGGTTTTTAGGGTACTTTGAGGTAAAACAATAAAATTAGAAATAAAACCAAGTCTTATAAATAACATAGAACATTGTATAAAGAAACCAATTACTTTCATGATCCCAATAATTCATTTCTAAAATATTAAAAAAGAAAGCAACAATCTAATATTAATATCTTTATTTATACATATGTTCTCAAGGAAAAACATAGAGTAATCGGTAGGGGGTAGAGTTGGGCAGTTAGGTAGGAAAAGGGATGGGTTGAAAGGTCGAGTGTTCAACTCCCTCTCCCCATTCTTTTTCCTAAAATCAAAAAATAGATAAATACATTGACAAATATGTTCATTATTAAATTTGAAAAGTAATTAGAGGAGAGATTACTCCTTGTGTAAAAGGTTATCTTAACTTCTCATCTGCACATGAAAACAAAAATAAATAAGTATCTTCTCCTAATCCTCTTGAAGAAAATAAATAGACTAACTTGTTAGGGGATAGGAGGGTAGATAGGTAGGAAAAAAGGTCGGCTTGAGAGGTCGAGGGTTCAAATCCTTCTCATCGCCTTTTTACTTAACTTATTTTATTTTTTAGAATAATTAATTATTTTCAAAATGAATATGCATTAAATAATTTAAAATAAAACAATTAACAACCTAATACATGAAAATAGAAAATAACAAACATATATGCTCTTTTATCATTTAATTTTTTTAACATATGGAAATTGTATAAAGCTGAAATTGAACATCATACTTCCCTAACATCTTGTCCATTTAGAACCTAAAAATTTTAGTGTCAACAATGACTCTTATTGGGGATGTGCATTTATGCCTGGATGCAGTGAGATCCTAGTTATCTCTAGAGAAGCCTCAGAAAAGAAACATGAGGGTTAAATAAAACAAAAAACAACAACATACATGATAGAGAATACTTCCTATTTTAAGAGAAAAATGGCTTCAAATATTGACCGTGAGTTGGGAACTCCTGAATCACTTCATCAGTATCATGTAGATAATATGAATTCTCACCTACTTTCAAGACGACCATGTAAGGTCCTAGCCATAATGCCTCGAACTTACCATGTTTTCCTTTGTCTTGGTCTTTTGCATTCCATTTTAATACCCAATCACCTTCTCTGAAAGGTCTATCTGATGCTCTTTTGTCATGTAGGGTCTTAATCTGTCATTGTTGATGAAGATTCCTTTCTTTTGCTATTCTTCTCATCTCATCTAGTTCTGATAACTGTCTCAATGTGTCTTCCATAAAGTTTATATCCTCAAGTTCTTCTTCCTGGATGAACCTGTAAACTGGCAGGAGATTGTTCAATGGTAACCTTGCTTGTTTTCCATAAACCAACTCATAAGGAGAAAAACTTGTCGATATTTTCACTGTTACTTTGTCTACCCATAAAGCTAGATTTAGCTTTCAATCCCATGCCTTTTTATTGTTACTTAATATTCTTTTGATAATCTTTAGAATATTTTTATTGCTTGATTCTGCTTGACTGTTCCCTTGCAGATGAAACGGAGATGAATATGATAGGTTGATGCCATATTTTCCACAAAATTCTGAAAATTCCTTAGATCTAAAACACATTTCGTTGTCACAAAGGATCTTGCACGGTACTCCAAATCTGGTAAGTATGTTCTCTGCCAAAAACTTGATGACCGCCTTTCCCGTAGCCTGCCTTGTAGGTATAGCTTCAACCCATTTCGTAAAGTAGTCTGTCACAACCAATATCCCTTTGTGACCTCCGCTCGAAGCATCTACAATTTCCCCAATAAAGTCTATTCCCCACATTTTGAAAGGTTCCTCAGTCTGTAACGGAATAAGGGGTAAAGCACCATTGTATTTCAGTTTCCCAGAGAACTTCTGGCAAGGTTCACACTTTTTAACATAATCATAACAATCCTTGAATATATGGGGCTAGTAATACCCAGCTTTCAAAATCTTATGAGCTGTTGTCTTAGCTGAGAAGTGACCACCGCATACCCCATCATGTAAATCCTTAATAACTGACTTGGCCTGATAGGTGTCTAGACAAAATAGGAGGATACCATCATTATTTTTCCAATATAGGTCTCCTTGAATTAGTACATATCTAGATGCTTGCAACTTTATAGTTCTTTTCTGATTATCACTTAAACCTTCTTGACACTTCATATGCTTTAAGAAGTAGACTATGTTTTTGTACCATGGACACTATTCAATGCTCATTTCTACACTTTCCAAATTTACTTAGTTTACTTGACCTGCATCCAAATTTGTTTATGCCATGAGTTTAGCCAATCCTTGTCCTCTGATTAACTTAGTGATCTGAATCTCAATATCAAATTCTTGAATCTGATTGATCCATCAACATCTTTTACCTATGACTTCTGATTGCCTCAATATATCCTTAGTTGCTGCATTAGGTACGTATGCCACAATCTTAGCTCCAACCAGATAGGGTCTGAATGATTTCACTGATTTAACTAATGCATAAGCCTACTTTTCATGTATATCATAATTCAGCTCAGAAAATTGTAGAGTTTTACTAAAGAAAGCTATTGGTTTCTCGTATCCTTCATCATTTTTCTATAATAGGACCGCCGCTATGGTGTGGAAAGAAGCAAAGGAGAATAACTAAAATAGTTTGGAAAAATTGGGAGATTTCAAAACTGGTGCTTCTTTGATTGCTTTCTTAATGTTGGCAAATGCTTCTAAGGCCTCACCTATCTAATTCAGAACTACATCTTTCTTTAACATCTTTGTAATAGGTTTTATGATTTCTAAAAAATTTGGGACAAACCTTCTCACAAAGTTGATTTGTCCAAAGAAATATTGAATACCCTTAACATTTTTAGGAATCTAAACCCTATCAATTGCTTCAATCCTTTTTGGGTCTATTCTAACTCCTTCCTTAGAAACAATGTGACCCAGGAGTTTACCCTCAGTTACCCCAAAATGACATTTCTTTGGGTTTAATGATACTCCATATTCAAGGGCTCTTTTGAAAATTTTCTCTAGATTCTTGCAATGATCTTCTGCCTTCTTAGAATAAGATATGATGTCATCCTAATATATTACCATGATAATATCAATGAAATCCCCAAAAGCCACATCCGTGGCTCTCCAAAATGTAGCTCCAGCCTTCGTAAGTCCAAACGGCATTCTTGCATAAATATATGTACCCCATGGTGTAGTGAATGTTGTTTTGTATTGTTCTTCTTGTGTGTGTGAATTTTGTACCTAGCTGTAAGACACAACACTTCAGTAAAATATTAGAGGTTAGCGAAAATCAAAATCATGCAATGAAATGGAAACTAAACTAACCAAGTGATTTACTGCTTTCTAGTAGGTGCGAGTATATTATTCTCAGATTAGACCGAGATCAGTGACCTTCATGACACCTAAACAAAGGATATGAATGTAGAATCTAGATATGAAATGAATGCAATTTAAGTTATGTTTTTTATTTTTCTATGCAATTTTGATGAAAGAAAATTGATATGAATCTAATCTATAATGAATTGAACTGATATACAAATTAAGCTAACAATGATATGAAATATGAAACTAGAATGAACTGAAAACAAAATTGATCTCTCAAAATGTCGATTCGCAAGAAGCTTGATTCTTCAGATGTTGATTCGCCAGAGTAATTGTGCAAATTTGTGGATGATTTATGAAGAGTTGAGCCTTGATTTTATAGAAATCTAGGGTTTTGAGGGTGCATGGAAAAAGTCATAAATCATTCTTGATGAACTCAGGTTGATTTTTGAGTTAACAAGAAATCAAAGATAATTAACTCACAAAATCATGGAAATCATGCTCAAACAACTTTTTAACTCAAATCATAAGTTTAGATCAACTTTGAACTCAAAAAAGGATGTTGAGTTCCAAAAAGTCAACAACTTGCATTGATTTTCTGATTTGGAGTTTAACTGGTTCTTTTAGATGTGCACATGGATAATTATGAATTAATAAATAAATAAAATGATTTATCCTCAACTTAACTGATTTTTGAATTTAAAATAATTGATTTATGAGTTAATCAACCATTAAATCAAACTTTTATTCAAAAACTATATCATTAAATTTGACAATCGACATTAATTAATTAAATAAGAATTTAATCATTTTGTCACAAGATTTTTGATTTATTATCAATAATTAAATAATATAATTTAGGAATAAATATAATTAAATTCAATTAAATAATTAAGTGGCAGAATTAAATCTAATTAATTAAATATTCAGAATATTTAATTAATCAAACTTTAGCATAAATGAGATTTATCACCAAATAAATATTAAATTAAAGATAATTAGATTAATTAAGAATATTTCTAGGAATATTCCCCGTTGTAGAATTTGGGATAATATATTAGGATTTGATGATGTTCAGATTTGCCTTAGGTTAGGACTTCAATGTCAATTTCATTCGATTTGTAGATGTAGGAGGTTAATGAACCTATAGCTCATTTTTGGGGTATTACATTTTGCCCCGCTTTGAATTACTATGTGAAGTGCAGTGGTTCAAAGACAGACTATTTTTTATGCTGAACTGATATGGAAAGATAAACTGATTCTGAGACAAAAACCGATTGAATGATTTGAAGATGTTAGGTCCTGAATGACCAAAGATAATGTTCACTATAGCAACGATGAACTGATGATTACAAAAAGTGTCAAAATGTCTGATTCTAAACCTTATGATTATGAAGAAGTGAGTGACCGATTCCAAACCCAATTGTTAATAAGAATCACATTGGTATCACATCTGAACCCTTTAGTTACGAAGAACCAAGGAAATAACACTAATGAACCGATGGTTACAAAAATCTAATACAGTTTACATGATAGATTAGGATACCAAATTGATATAGATCTTGATGAATCTGATATGCCTCAAGTGATGATAGATTTACCCCAAGCGACGAGGACTTTTGATGAGTCAGCAACTAGATGTGGTTGTTGTCATGATTACTGAGAGAAAGATATTGATTTACAGATTTGATTGATGTGCAATACCATGCCCCCTTCAGGATTAAAAATTGAAATCTGACAAGAAAAGTTAGCATTGAATGGTTGTGAAGCATGTTAATTGATTTGAGAAGTGGTCATTCACATTCGAGAACGTGTTCTGCATCATTTTTGAGGTCCTCGAGACCAAGTTTGACTAGGTTAAACCATGAGTTGACCATGAGTTGACCATAGTTGACCAAGTTGAAATTTTGATAGTTTGATGTAAGATAATCAGTTAAGTTGAATTTTGGATGTCTTTGATGATTGAAGGTCGATTATGCAAGCAGTAGACCATCGTGGGTACAAATAATTTTAAATCACATTTTTGACATAGGAAATGATCTCAGATTTTAATTTTGATCTCGAAAATAGATTTGGAACGTCAAAATTAGCCAAGGGTGCAATTTTCATGAAAAATGGAGCACTTTTGAAAATTAGGTCAAAAGCTATATAAAGGTCAGAAGGGTCATTTTCAATTCATTTCAACTTTTTGACTTTAGAAACTTTGTGGAGCCCTCCAAGTGATAAAATGGCAGAACCGAAGGTACCTGTGAGTTCGCATCATTTTGAGCATAGCCAGAGGCATCAGAGACCTTGACAATATAGACATCCAGTAGGTGGACCCCTATGCTTTGCTAAAATTCCATTTTTTTCATGTTTCATAGAATTTTTCGTACTTTTTTAAATTTTGAATTTTTGAATGCATGGAAACTCGTACAACTCTCCAGCGAGACTCATATGACTTTTCAACCCCAAGTAGATTGTCATTTCAATAACCCCCAAGACTCGTATCAGAGGGACCCAAGAGTCGTACAACGTTTTGTCAGGTGCCTCATAACTCGTACGAGAAGGTATCCCATGTCGTGCCACTATGATTTGTCGTATGGTATGATGTAGAAACTCGTACGACTTTCCATGCCAGTCTGTAGTGTCATATGAAAAATAGCGAGCCTCTCATTGCTAGGTCAAATTTATGAATTTTCTGATCTTTTAGCCTGATTGCTGACCTTTTAACCTACCTTCTGAAATAGAAAATTGTTCAATTCTTGAACTTGTAACCTATTCTGTAACCAAATTACTGATAGGATCCCTTATTCCTGTGTTGTGTAGGTCATATATCTAGACTTTCATGTACGTATCTCACTTCCAGCCACTCAGAGACTATGTGCATCACTTCTTGACCCTATGAGGGTTCACCTTGCTTCCTGCGGCTTCAAGTATCTCATTCATTTACCCGAGATTAGGGTAAATCATGGACTTTTGACTGCTTTGATTGAGCGATTTCATTCAGAGACTCAGACATTCCACCTGCCGACTGGGGAGATTACTGTGACCCCAGAGGATGTGTACCATATACTGCACATTCCTTACCATGCAGGATGATGTCCAGAGTATGTGAGTTTAGGGAACTCAGGTCTATTAGCTTTCAGATGTCTCTTTGGAGATGATACCCAGATGACAGATTCTATATCCTAGGAGACCTTAGTACAATGTTATGGACAGACGCATCGGCTAGAGTGTATTATTGTTGGGATGATAGGAGGGATTATCATGTCTGACCATCAGCAGAACGGTCTATTAATGGGTTGGGCCCCAATGGTTGCACGTCTAATGGTGACTCCCTCTGAGTTGGCTTGGGGTTAGTGCTTATTGGTCCACATGTTCTCTGAGATGCATGAGGTAGTGTATCAGGAGTGCAAGTCTTTTGCAGCTGGAGCCTTAGTTTTACAGATCTGGGCCTGGGAGCATATCCCAATTTTGAGACTAGTGTGCCAGGTGCAACGTCAACCTTAGGAGCCTGTCATATATAGATATAGATATAGATATACATATACATATACATATACATATACATATATACATATACATATACATATATATGTATATATATATGTGTGTGTGTATATAAATATATATATGTTGGATATGTCACATAGGTTCGGATGGGCCATACTGAGTACTGGAGGTGATGCCTTGATGATATGACTTTTGTTTGATGGAGGCCATATGTAGGTATTGAGTCATGGCCTACTGCACAAGAGCAGTTTAGTTTCTTCTTTCAAAGCTGTGTACTGATCGGGAGGTCATCCTCCACATTAGAGAGATTCATTATCACCAGGGTGTGGTGGCAGTAGGGACGAGTGCAGGATGCACCAGAGGATTATGCCACCTATGCTTGAATAGCTCATGATCTTGGACTTGGATGGACCATGATGCTTTCTTATGCTTTGTGTTCATAGGAGTACAGTGCTATTTCTAGTAGGGATTGGGAGTATAGACCACAGGTGATTGATGTCGAAGTCATAGATAGATTCATTACATGGCTTGCTAACCATCCTACCCACAGGTTCTCTGATCCCACAAAGCTGATACCTTCCATGGAGGAGGCTATGGATGTCATAGGAGCACCGATGAGACAAGGTCCTAGACCTACACAGGTTCCTATTTTGCAGCCCACACCTTCAAGGCCTAGAGCGATGGCTCCTCCATAGAGACCAACTGGTCAGATGAGGCACCCTTGTCCCACTAGTACTACAGCAGATAGACCCATAGGTTCACAGAGACTGACTAGAGGCAAGGGTATTACATTAGGTGGTGTTGGTACAACTAATGAGGTACTTGCAGTAGATCAGGTTGTATGTGGTAGTGGCCCCGATCCATTATAGGGTGACACAAATTTTGATTTACGTGTTGAGGTGAGACATCGTAAGGCGCACAGAGCAGAGACCACTAAGCAGACAGCCCCAGATACTCAGATGACAGTAGCCGATGTTGATCCTAGCATTCCACTCACTCCATAGGAGACTATTACATGGCTCAAAGTATAGGTCAAGGACTTGAAGGTTCACAATGCTCGGTGGGAAGAGAGATATCTAGAGGTAGATAGACAACAGATTGAGCTTCATGCAGAGGTGCAGAGATTACAGGCAGAGGTGATTCATCAGACCTCATGGGCTACATATTATGTGTCTACATATTATACTATTTTTCCTATTGCATAGAGAGTCCCTACGTACTCCTAGTATATGCTGGCATCAGAGGGAGCCGGAGCACCTAAGCAGAGGCAGTATAGGATGCACCACCTCCACCTCCACAAAATGCAGAGGATCAGGATGACAACTGATCTATGTTGATATGTTCTGTTATACTTGGTCTCTTGATTTTGATACTATTCTGACCTTGATAGCTCACCTGAGCTCATTCTTTTGTATATTGTGCCAGTAGCGCACCCCTGACTATTTCAATTTATGATATACATGAGATCGATATTATAGTTATGACATCATTTGTACTTGTCATATTTTTTATTTATGATGATATCATGTGATGCTTATGCTATGAGTAGTGTAGAATGTATGTATGGATTTATGCAATGTAATGATTTCTTTCACATGTATAGATGTTATGCATATGTATTTGATTATGGAAAGATGTATGTATGATTTATGCTTATGCACATGAATGTAATGTAATGCAATAGATGATTATGATATGAAATTTAAATGCAATGATACACATGATATATTTTGTAGGTATTGATGAAGATAAGTACTCAGTCTTATGTCAAAAGGATGTTTAACCCAGGAGGGTAACTGCTTGCGGTTTTGTGAAGAGACCTTCGTGTTAGATTTAAGGTCTTGTTAGATTTGAAGAAGCGATTGAAGAATCATTTAAGCATTGAAGTTTGATTCATCCATTTTGAGATCATTCAAACATGCAAAGTGCAAAGAGATGTGCAAAATGAAATGCAACCTAAGACCTAGAACCTAGTCACTGATCATGTGTCGGTCATTCTCATCATTGAATTTTTAGGTAATTGAATAAATCAATACAATGCCCACTAGTTATGAAACCATAGACATATGAATATCGATTTTTAATGCTCAAGAATCAATACAACGCCCACTGGTGAGACAACCATGGACATATGAATATTGATTCATTTGCAGAATGTCAAATTAGATAGAAGCACCAAGGCACACATGCTAGGATGACCTGAATATCATGTCCATTTTGATATAGCAATTTGTATAAGCATCAAAACATACACATCATGATGACCAGAATACACCTTGTGGTCAAACACATCAAACAATCAAAATCCAGTGTGAATTACCTGTAGTGAAACTTTATTGATCACATCCTTAGGTAAAATCGCATTTCACAATAGGAGAAAGAACTCACTCAAAAATAGTTAGATCAAACTTCCTTGAATTTTCTGGGTATCAATGGTTGAGGTACTCTTGGCCATCCAATTCGAGATAGAGGCTCTTATCGATGGACACCATTTCAATCCATAATTTCCAAAGTTGTTAGATTTTCACATAAAAATAGAAGACAAAGAAAATATTATGCCCCCAGTCATCACTCTCTAAATCCTGTGAAGGACATCATCGAAGAGCTCAAAAGACACAATATGCAAAAATCTCAATGTGAATCAGTAAGCATACAAGGAGATAAAAGTATGTAAAAAGCATAGATTGTTTTCAATTTGTGTTTGATTGGGTTGTTGTAGATGCAAAATCCTTTCTGGATAGGAGACTAGCTGACTGACTTGGATGAAGCTTCAAAGGACTCTGATTGGATATGACACATCTAAGATATATTGGAGGCCATAGGATATTACATTGATTTCCCCCAAGTGTTAAGCATTGATATGATACATATGCTTTATCTGATTGGTGTACATACCGACTTTATTGAAAAAAGGATATATATAGACTAAAGCAAACTAAAAGCTGGGAAAAACCAAGATTGCGCTAATAGATGGAGCATTTTGAAACAAGTGGCACCCGCTTGCCAGGTTTTCACCATCTTGGTAGAGATTCTATTTTTGCTACCAAGACGCCTGTTTCCAGGTTTTCACCAAGGCACTTTTTCTTTTTCTCATTTTTTTTTGTATTTTTCATTTTTCCAATTTTTTTTTAATTTTTATTTTTAAATTTTTTTTACCTTTGATTTTTTTTGATTTTTTTGTGAATCATCAAGGCGCGTATTGCTAGGTTTTCACCAAGATGTTCATTTTTTTAGGACTTTTTCCAATTTTTATAATTTTTTTAGGATATTTTACGATAGACTGAATGCCTTAGGCGTAGAATTTCTTCAAATGTAGGACATTGATTGGTTCTTAGAGTTGTTCTCCTTCAATCATTGAGAGTTGATAGGCACTAGAGCCAAAACTAGCAATGATTACAAAGGGACCCAGCCAGTTGGGTTCAAATTTCCCCTTGCGTTCTCAATGTGATTAATTTTTAGGATTTTCTCTCAAGACTAGATCACTAACCTGAAATTCTCTGTGTCTGACTTTCTTGTTGTACCCTCTAGAGATTCTCTTCTGATATACTCTGAGATGATCATATGCTACTTGTCTGCGCTCATCTAGTAATTCAAGTTCTTGCAACCTAGAGACTATGTAGTCATCATCAGTTACTAGACCATGCATTATGATTCTTAGTGATGGGATTTCAACCTCAAGATCCAGTACTGCTTCAGACCTATAAACTAAAGTGAATGGTGTAGCCACAGTGGGCATTCTAATACTTGTTCTGTAGGCCCAAAGAGCTAGATTGATCATGAGATGCTAGTCTCTTCTTTTTTTATTAACTGTTCGATGTAAGATTTTCAAGAGATTTTTGTTTGAAGCCTCAACTTGTCTGTTCCCTTGAGGATAATAGATAGATGACCAATGTTGGGTTATCTTGAATTTAGCGTAGAGATCATCTAAGCCTTTATTCTTGAATTGTCCACCATTATCCATGACTATGGAATGAGGGATCCCATATCTGCATATGATATATTTCAACATGAACATAGATATTTGTTTCCCAGTTGCTTTTGTTAATGGGACTGCCTCTACCCATTTTGTAAAATAATCTGTAGCTGTGATTATATGGGTATGTCCATTAGAAGAGTGAGGATGAATGGCTCCTATAAGATCAAATGCCCATTGTTGAAAAGGCCATTGTGTATTAAAGGGGATGAGATCTCTCCCTAGAGCATGAATTAATTTACCATGTACCTGGAACTTTTGACAATTCTTAGCAAATTTGATAGCCTCTTTTTCCATTTCAAGCCAATAGTACCCAGCCCTAATAAGTTTTTGAGCTAGTGTTAAACTGTTAGAATGTGATCCACATATACCATCGTGGACTTCTTCTAATGCACGTTGAGACTCTTCCCATTCTAAACACCTAAGTAGTGTACCATCTAGACCTTGTTTGTATAGATCGTTACCAATAATGACATACCGAGAGGCAATGTGGATAAGGTTTCATTTCTCATACCGGTTAAAGGAATCGAGAATGATTTGGTCTTGGAGATAGGAAAAGAGATTTTTATATCTGTAGGAATCATGACCTACAATAGTGCAAATCATGCGGGTGTTGGGGGAATCATATGCAGGATAAGATAGTGCTTCCACTAGGAACTCATAGCGTAGCTCATGTTCAGGCTACTGTAATAGAGTATATAGCATTGCCATTGCATCGATAGGCTTGTTCTCTATTATAGGTATTTGCTCAAATGTGACAGATATGAAATACTTCTTTAGATCATCTACCATTCTCTTGTAAGGAATGATTTTTTCATCTTTATTTTGGTACACATCATTGACTTGATGGATAACATGTTGTGAGTCTCCATGAATGTGTATCTCTGTCACTCTCCACTCAATTGCTATTTTGATACCATTTAGAAGGGCTTCATACTCAGCAATGTTATTTGTACAAGGGAACTTTAGCCTGAATGCTTTTGGTATAGAATATCCTTGAGGTGTGATCAACAAGATGCCTGCTCCAGATCCATTCTATATATAGGAGCCATCAAAGAAAAATTGCCATTCTCTAGAAGAAAGATTCATGATAGAGGAATCTGGGAACTCTATTTACATTGGTGTATCATCAAACATATGTGCATCAGCCAATTGGTCAACAATAACTTGACCCTTGATAGCCTTTCTTTCAACATACTCAATGTCAAATTCACTTAAGAGCATCACCCATTTAGCTAGGTGACCAGTGAGGGCTACTTTGCTTAGTAGGTATTTTAGAGGATCAATCTTAGCTACGAAGTGCGTGGTATGAGCTAACATGTAATGTCTTAGTTTCTGTGATGAAAAAATCACAGCTAGACAAGCGTTTTAATCATTGAATAGTTCTTTTCACATGCTACCAATGTTCTGCTTAAGTAATAGATTGCTCTTTCTTTCTTATCATCATTGTGTTGAGCTAGCAATACCCCCAGTGAGGTATCAGTAGCGGATACATATGGGATTAGTGGTCTTCCTTGAGTAGGAGGCATCAAGATTGGAGGATTTGATAAGTACTGCTTGATATGGCTGAAATTCTTCTCACATTCTTCGCTCCATGCAAATGTCACACCTTTATGTAATGTTTTTGTAAAAGGTTGTGATATGTCAGCAAGCTGTGATATGAATCTTCTGATAGATTGTACTCTCTCTTGTAATGTTCGTATTTGACTAATATTCTTGGGAGGTTGCATCTCGATGATGGATTTTACTTTGGTTGGATCAACTTCAATGCCCTTCTTTGAAACTATGTATCCTAAGAGCTTTCCAAAAGTGACACCAAAAGCACATTTCTTAGGATTTAGTCTAAGACTAAATTTTTCCATTCTGTCTAGAATCTTGCTCAAGTCATTTAGATGTTCAACTCTAATCATAGATTTTGCTAAAGTCTCATCAACATAATCCTCCATAGTTCTGTGCATTTTGTCATGAAAAATAGATGTCATAGCTCTCTGATATGTAGCACTAGCATTTTTAAGCCCAAAAGGCATGACATTCCAAATGAAGGTACCCCATGCACATGTGAAAGCAGTTTTCTCTTGATCCTCTGAAGAATTTTTTATTTGATTATATCTAGAAATACCATCCATTAAGGAATACATCTTGAAACCCGCAGTCATGTCCACTATCATATCAATGTTCGGTAGTGAAAAATCATCCTTAGGGCATGCTTTGTTCACATCTCTAAAGTTAGTTCACACTTTGATTGATTTATCTAGTTTAGAAATAGGTACAATATTAGAGATCCATTCAGGATAGTCGATAACATAGATGAATTCAGCTTTTAGTAGCTTCTCCAATTCATCTTTTACCAAGAGTGCAACATGAGGATGCATCTTTCTTAACTTTTTCTTAATAGGTTTTACTCCAGGAGCAATAGATAAATGGTGCATTATAAGATCAGGATCCAACCCCGGCATATCTAAATATTTCCATGCAAAGTTGATCTTTTTCTCTATTAGGAATGTAGTAAATTTTTGCTTCTCTTCTTCTGATAAGGATCATGCGAAATGGATCAACTATGGTTCTTCTGATGTTCCCAAGTTGATGGATTGAGTGGGCTCAATTAGAACTGGAGATCTATCATGTAAATGACTTAGAAGGAAATCAAATATCTCATCTTTAGACACCTCAGAGAGATTTTCACCTTTGGATACGTCTTTTATTTTTACTTTTGTAGGTTCTGAGACTGCCACAAAGTGGTTTTCACCCTTAGAACTCCTTTTCTTTTTATTCTTATTCTTATTTTTCTGACTAAGATACTTGATGTCTGACTCCATCATGCTAACGCTTGGTTCACCGATGGAAGTCCTCATAGGCTAAACTGCATTGAGGTAGCAAACAAGGGCATAGTCATTTGAAAAGGTATAAATACCATAGCTTAGATTTGTGGAAGTTTGGTCAACAAGGTCAGGATGTTGGATAGTTAGAGTGGGAAAAGATTGGGAAATGGTGTTTACGGATATGGATCTATCATCATTGGCACTAGCCCGACACTCGAGTTTGAAGGTGATATTACAACTTAAGACATTCAATTCATGGATAGGCTCAATGTCATTGTGGGAGTCCAATTCATCCATACGTGGATCAGACTCATTAAGTTCATTACTTCACTCTAGACTTACATTTGGTTTAGGCTCATATTGGTGAATAACATCAACATATTTTTCTATGATAAGTTCATCCTCCTCTAGAATGACTCCCCATTCATAGTCATTTGATTCATCTTTTGATTTAGGACCTCTTGGAAATCTTAGAACATGTGTAAAGTTAGGATGAATACCCCAAAAAGGGTTACCCTCAGTTTCTGATTTGAATTCATACTCATGGGAATCTATTTTAGAATAACTACCACCTTCCTCTTGGTCCATTTGATTAGCTTCGAGATTAGCTGGTTCTTGTGTTTCTACTACATTAACTCTTTTGATTGGATCATCTTCTGCATCAAGAAGGTCTTTGATTTTCTTAGGAAAATGTTCATAGGGAATGAGCTCTAAGCTATATGATGGTTCTATTTATTCCTTCTTAAGAAGGGCTTCTCTTGGTGTGATTTGTTCTATGACATGAGAATAGTTACCTTTGAGGTGGAAGGGTTTCTTTCTGAAGCCTAAGCCGACAGTCTCCTTGTTTTCCCTACCAGTATGTGAAATAGGTGTCATAATACCTTTTCCTTTGACTCCTAGAGGTCTTTTACCTAGATATCCCATCTTAGCTATCAATTTATCTCCTGGACCATATGACTTAGAAGGGATTTTTCGTACTATAGAGTCACTAGTTTGAGCAACTTGGGATTCAGATTCATCTTTGTATAGCCATGCAAGAACCACTTCATCCTCTTTATACTCTTTCTTGGAGACTTGTTCTATCACAAAATTTATTTTATATGCCTCAAGAGGTTCTTTAGATTCTGGTTTGGACTATTTCAAAGACTATCCATAAGACTTAGGTGAGATAGGGAGAGATGTCAAAGATAAGACTGGCTCTATATTATATTCTCCCATACCATTTTCTTTGACATTGACCTCTCTAGCAATGTCTTCCATCTTGGATGTTGAAACAATGTTAAGCTATTTAGTGGACACTTCTCTATTATTATGAACAAGTTTATCAGCACTTTCTTTCAATCTATTGCAAGTCATGGATATGTCTGCTGGGATAGTGACCTCTACCCCTTCATAGGGAAACTTCAAATATTAATGGTATGTAGAAGGAATAGCTTGCATTTCATGTATCCATGGTCTCCCTAGAAGGATGTTGTAAGCCAAAGGTAGATCAAGCACTTGACATGTAGTATCTCTAATTATTGGACCTGCTCTAATAGGTAAGACAATGGTGCCTTTAGAAGATCTCTCTTGTTCGTCATAGGCTTTTATAGTTATCATCTTTCTAGGATCAATAGCCAATTCTGAGAATCCCAAATGTGTGATCAAGCTATAAGAACAAATGTTTAGGCTAGCGCCCCCATCTATCAACATGCATTTGAATCTATAGTTCTGGATCAAGACTTCTATATGCAAAGGCTATTTATGCGAGTGACTCAAGGAGTTGTCATCTTCCTCTGAAAATGAGATATATTGTGGAGATGTAAGATGTCCAACCATACTCTGGAACCTGTCTAAATCAAGGTCGTCAGGAACATTGGATCCAAGCAAAGCTTTGTCTAGAATGGCTCTGTGAGATGGAGATATTCAAAGAAACTCAAACATGGAGATCTTTTCATTAGTGTGTTGGAGTTGTTGAACAATGCTATAAGATGTTGGCATTGTATCCTTAGGATTGGAATATTTAGAAACAACCTTCTACTTGGAAGCGGATGAAAGATTGAAGGGCATCTTAGGGACATGGGATGAATCTGGGATTTGTCCTTTTAGATGTGCTTGAGCTTGTGATCGAGTAACTACGTTAGTTGAATGATGATCTATATCTCTTCACACAATTGTGATGACATTGCAACGCTTAGAGAGATAGGGTTCAACCATATTGATAACAACATTATTTCCAGGGTAAGCATAATTCACCTTTGCCCCCATATTAGGCTGAGAAGTTGAAACTTCTTGGCCATGTTTTGTAAATGGTTCTATGAATGTTGTATGATTGTTATTGCTCGTATGATTGTCAATTGTGATGTCTCCATTGTCAATATTGTCTTGTATGGTGTGTTTCAAGTGTAAGTAGTTATTGGTTTTATGACCCTTACTATGATGGAAGTCACATAATTTGTTCTCTCTCCACCATTTTGGTTTAGGTTCAGGATCAAATTGTTGGATCTTAGGTAGAGATATGATTTTTTTAGCTAGTAAATTTTTCATGGCCGATTCCAAAGATTCTCCAAGAGGAGTGAACTTTCATTTATTGTCAGCAGACCAAGGTTTGTACACTATCTTCTTTTGAGATGATTCTAGTACCTTTTGGTATGAAGCTTTGATGGCTTGGGTACCAACAATTAGGTTGAAAGCTAGTGCCTTAGATGGGGCACAGAGAGTGTCATCAATGCCATCGATGATGATGCCTTTGTTCTTGTTCTAATTTTTGTTCTTATCTTTAGAACTAGATCCAGATTCATACTTGTCCTTTTGGACTGTGATGTCTCCTTTTTTCACAAGTACTCTTTCAATTTTGATCGCATTATCCACCATCTTATCAAAAGATGTATGATTTTGCATTTGTAAAGGGTAGTTGATTTCTGGAACAAGATTATTGATGAAGATTTCCAATTTCTCAGTTTCTGGAATAGGTCTAGCATATAGAGAGAATTTCTTCCTCCATCTTTTGAGAAATGTCAGGAATGGTTCTCCTGGATATTGTTTGAGATTGCAGATGTTGATCATGGTGACTAGATGTTGAATGTTATAGGAGTATTTCTGATAGAACAATTTGATCAACTCCTCAAAGGTTTTGATAGTAGGAGGCATTCTAGAGAACCAATGAATGGCTGCTCCTCCCAAAGATCAAGGAAAGAGATGCATTAGATAGGTTGATTCGTGCATGAACTCCATAGACTGTGTACAAAATTCTCTGACATGATCTTGAGGATCAGAGTTCCCATCATATTTATCATACTTCAACATTTCCACTCTTTTTGGGAATGGTGGCATGTACAAGTCTTTGTCAAATGGAAAAGGGCATAGAGCTTCCATGGAGAACTCCTTGGGTTCCTTTTCTTTCTCAAGCTTGTTAAGTTTGACTTGCATGGCATGCATCTGTTTCATCATATCCATGATAGGGGTTTCTTCCTCATGTGTAATGATATCTTCAACATTAAAGTTAGGAGGAAGTTTAGCTCCTTGATGAGCAAGTTCTAGAAAGTACGCCTCTCTGTCTTCCTTCAAGAAATGCCTCATCATTTTCTTGAAGTCATCACCGTTGTGATATCGAGCAATTTCATAAGGTGTAGGTTCTTGATCCACACCATGTTGAGAGTGAGCTCATTGAGAGCCATGGTTTTCCCTGCTTGAGACATGTTAGGAGTTTTAGGACTCCCTGGGATAGATCAAGGAGGAGTTTGTTGATTACCTTCGTGAGTTGATGGAGGGGGTATGTAATCAATTTTTAATCAAAAGTTGCCAAGACCGTCATCTTTGTAAAGACCAGAATTGTAGAGTTGCTCAAGAGTTGGACCCTGGATAGTAGTAAAAGGTAAGGTATGAGATGTCTCTCCTGATTTCTTGTGTGAGGAAGCTCTAGTTTCCACCATTAACCTTGGGTGAAGTAAAAGAATAGGATGAAGATAACTGAAGAATGACTTGATTCAAAAAAATTAGATGACGTAACCTTGTCAAGATTAGATTGATTGAAGGTTATCTTAGACATGAATGAAGGATATTGTGCCCTAGATGTATGGGTAGATGCCCAAAAGATAGTAGACACGAGTTCACAACACTTAGTCTATTTTGAAGATCGATTAGATGTTGATGATCTGACAAGGTTTTGACACAAGATAAAAAAAACTCAAATCAATTAAACAGAAGGCTGAATCGGATTCAAAAGGCCACTTTAGGAAAAAAAGATTGGATTCTCAGTAGTTGTCACTCTATTCCTGACATGGTGATTTGTTCAACAGATTCTGGAAATAGGCTAGAAAGCTAGGTATCTGGCAATTTGGACAACTTTCTGGAAACTTTTCAAAATTTTCCAAATGACTTTCTACAAGCTCATACGACAGTGGGTAGGGTTTGAAATGATAATTGACAAACTCATACGATAATTGCAAAACTCACATGATAGTTGATAGCAGGGTTTTTGACTTTTTGATTTGACTGGCAGCAAAACTCATACGACAATATACTAGCTGTCATATGACAATACAGGGGTTCTTAAATGACTTTTGCACAAACTCGTACTCAACTTTATGACCTTGTGAGATGACTTTTGACTCCAGAAAGGAATTTTACTTCAAATTTTACAAATTTTGGGTTTTTAGTTTTGGATTGTTTACAAATTTTACTGTCCAGATTTGAAGATTGTACCAGATTCATTCATTTTTAGTAACCAAGTAGATAAGAAATCACGCAAAACAATAAGCAAGTGATTTCAAGCACATCCGAAAATAATGAACAGGGGACAAAGAAACCCTACACATAAATAATCGAGTGACTAAATTGTGCTAATCCCTAGGAGTGCTAATTGTGCATGTTCCAAAAAGTTTTTCAATAATGCACATATTCCTGAAAATGAAAATTTGGCCTCACTAGGGTTTTTAGTAATGGTCCAACTCTACAACTTTTATGATCCAAGAGGGTGAAATCCAATCCCAGCACACCAAGGTTTTGACATAGTCCAAGAATTTAATCAATTAGGAGCTGCTAGGGAGATCTGACAGCCCAACAAGAGACCACACCTGTGAAGATTTCTTCCACAAGGGTATTTATATAGCGGTTGTCACTACCATGGAGAAAATGGATATTACCGCTTGAGGTTCCATCCATGTGGTTGACCTAATTAAGGGAATGTCCAATACGGTTAACCCTCTCTAAAGGTGACTCACAAAAGATACCACATGGAGACCGGTTCCAGATTCAAGGATCTAAGTTTTTGATACTACCCAAAAAGGGAGTAGAGCATAGTCCTGTAGCCTTTTCACTTTTAACCAAAATAAAGCAGATAGATTAATCTGACACACTAAGACTAAGATTATCTTACAAAGATCTATGATGTCAACCGCTTGTGATCTATCAACCTCTTCGGAGAGAGAATGTATCAATCAAAAGTTGAAGACGCACAAATCTAGTAGAACATGAGACACTCTCAGTATCCTCCCTACCTACAAGGGTTCTCTCGTTGAGAAGAGTTTCACTAGAAACCCACTCTCTCAAGAACCACAAATCATGTTCATAGGGCCTATTTACTATGTGTAACAGATATGCAAAAAGAAAATCTATGTTCAGTTTGTATAGCCCAAAATGAAGTCTGTGATATGAAAGCAATAAGGAGTCACACAAGCCTAACATGTGAGAGTTCATTTATTGAAATGTTATCAGCTGAGAAGATTACCTAAATTCCTCGCAATGCGCTTAGTATATTATTACCTATTTTTAGCAATTCTCATGCTTTGCCCAATCAAATTCAGCAAAAACCAATCAGAAACAGAAAATTTCAATTGTTAGGGTTAGCCGTCAATCCAAACCTGGAAATCAAATCTGGAAACCTGCCTAAAAAAGTGAAATGACAATTGAAACCTAGCACTGAAACTCGTACGACAGTGGGTTACCTCCCAAAGGACAATCTAGAAACTTGTACGACAATGGGTATCAGATCATATGACAATAGAGCCTCCAAATGACAATGTGTTTCTGATGGTACAATCCTCGATCAAATCAATTATCATACGACAATGGGTACCGACTGATATGAGTTTCTGACAAAACTCGTACCAAAATTGTACGGACAGAAAATAAAAATCGTAGCTTGGAACAAAAAATGACAAGAAAATGATAGAAATTGATAGAAATGGAATGGAAACCTGTTTCAGGGCCCCATGGTGGGCGTCAAAAATGTGTGTGTGAATTTTGTACCTAGCTGCAGGACACAACACTTCAGTAAAACATTAGAGGTTAGCGAAAATCAAAATCATCCAATGAAATGGAAACTAAACTAACCAGGTGATTTACTACCTTCTAGTAGGTATGAGTATATTATTCTCAGATTAGACCGAGATCAGTGACCTTGACGACACCTAAACGAAGGATTTGAATGTATAATCTAGATATGAAATGAATGCAATTTAAGTTATGTTTTTTATTTTTCTATGCAATTTTGATGAAAGAAAACTGATATGAATTTAATCTATAATGAATTGAACTGATATACAAATTAAGATAACAATGATATGAAATATGAAACTAGAATGAATTCAAAACAAGATTGATCTCACAAAATGTCGATTCGCAAGAAGCTTGATTCTTCAAATGTTGATTCGCCAGAGTAATTGTGCAAATTCGTGGATGATTTGTGAAGAGTTGAACCTTGATTTTATAGAAATCTAGGGTTTTGAAGGTGCATGGAAAAAGTCATAAATCACTCTTGATGAACTTAGGTTGATTTTTGAGTTAACAAGAAATCAAAGATAATTAACTCACAAAATCATGCAAATCATGCAAGAACAACTTTTTAACTCAAATCAGAAGTTTAGATCAACTTTGAACTCAAAAAAGGATGTTGAGTCTCAAAAAGTCAACAACTTGCATTGATTTTCTGATTTGGAGTTTAACTGGTTCTTTCAGATGTGCACATGGATAATTATGAATTAATAAATAAATAAAGTGATTTATCCTCAACTTAACTGATTTTTGAATTTAAAATAATTGATTTATGGGTTAATCAATCATTAAATCAAACTTCTATTCAAAAACTATATCATTAAATTTGGCAATCGACATTAATTAATTAAATAAGAATTTAATCATTTTGTCACAAGATTTTTTATTTATTGTCAATAATTAAATAATATAATTTAGGAATAAATATAATTAAATTCAATTAAATAATTAAGTGGCAAAATTAAATCTAATTAATTAAATATTCAAAATATTCAATTAATCAAACTTTAGGATAAATGAGATTTATCACCAAATAAACATTAAATTAAAGATAATTAGATTAATTAGGAATATTTTTAGGAATATTCCCCGATGTAGAATTTGGGATAATCAATTACGATTTGATGATGTTCAGATGTGCCTTAGGTTAGGACTTCGATGTCGATTTTGTTCAATTTGTAGATGTAGGAGGTTAATGAACGTATAGCCCATTTTTGGGGTATTACACTTCTTCTTTAACCTTTACCTGATTGTACCTGGAGAACCCATCCATCATGGATAATAATTCATTTCCTGTAACCTTCTGTAATAAGGTCTCCATGTTTGGTAATGCAGAATTTTCCTTTAACGAAGATATGTTTAGATTTCTTAAATCCACACAAAGCCTAATATCTCCATTCTTCTTTCTAACATGTACCAAATTTGAAACCCAAGTAGAGTGTCTAATTGGCTTGATACCAGCATCCCTCATCTTAATGAGTTCCTCCATCTTAGGAGCCAAAGTTGGATCGATCGACCTTTGCCTTTGTCTAAAAGGCTTTGCATCAGGTCTTAAGGGTATTTCATGTTGGAACAAGTCCTCTCTATAAGCCTTAAGATCATCATAGGACCAAGCAAACACATGTCTATACTTTCTTAACAAACTAACAATATCAGATCTAATTTTAGGAGTTAACTTTTTACCAATGAAAATCTCTTTAGGAGTATGTTCATTTCCTAAATTTATCTTTTCCACTTCCTCTATAGTGGTATTTTTCATTTTAACCCTACTACTAGAATCTTTACTATCAAACATTTTTTCTAGTGCAACAAGGCCTTTAGGAATTTTATTAGTTTTAAGTTGAATCACATCTTTTCGAAATAAAGTATGCTTCTCATCTATTGTTTCAACGTAAGCATTTAAATCAATAGATTGATCTTCGTATCTTTCCTCACATGCAAGGAACTTTATAATGTCTCTATCCTCCTCAAAGATTTTCCAATTATGAACATTATTAGGTATTGATGGCCTTGGTTTGATCTCTACCTGTGCAATATCTTCACATGGAATATCGTTATGCTTAACTGCTAAGTTAGCCATGAAATCAACAAGAATATTCTCAGATCTATCTATCCATGTTATCGAAAAAGCATAAAAAAAATTCTATGGAATCCCACACTTCATTCTTGTACCTTTTTAGGGTATGATTCTTAGTAATAAACTTATCCCTAATCTGAGATACAACTAATTCAGAATCACCATAAACAGAAAGAATTTTGATACCATGCATACCTACTATTTTTAGACCTAGTAGGAGCGCTTCATATTATGTGGTATTGTTAGTACATTCAAATGCTAAAAAAAGAAATATTTAAAAGATTTCCCATTTGGGGATATGAAAACTACACCTGCTCCATTACCATTTTTACTACATGATCCATCAAAAAACATTTTCCAAATGAAATCACTATTTTCCTTAGCACATATTTCAATAGGACTACTTCTTTCAATGAGATTTTTATGAATTCTTGCCTGGAAATTCTCCATGTTGGTATGGCAGAAGTGTGTAACCTGGCTTGGATCAATATCTTCAATGATGTAAGTAGATATTGGTTCCCTATGGATCCTTATAACCCTGTCATTTACTAGGATAGAAGCATAAGATAGATCTAATTGAATATTTCCCCCTACTAAATTAGACCACTGTCTAGATAATAACATTCCATAAGTAGGTGGTACTTCAACAACAGTAATATCTATTTTATAAGATTTTTCAGTACATGAAGGAAACTTAAATTCAACATTTTTCATTAATCCAATAACTGGGACCGACCTATTGTCCATAGCATAACATTTTCCATAAGTATTATCCACATTCATTCCTAATTCTTTCATTACCCCATGAGGCATAATATTAATCACTGCCCCAGAGTCTAGCATACAAATTTTAACCAATTTATTATTTATCAATAAAGTTAGAAAAAAGGGATCTACTTTAGTAGCATCTTCATTAACAGAAGTTCCTAGGTAAATAACTGGTAATTCTTCATTATCCTTTTGTTCCTTTGAATCTTTTTTAACAACATCATTTATTATCTTGATCATTTCATTCATGCAATCAGTTAATTTAACTATTTCCATTAGAGGGATAGAAAGTTTTACCTAAGATAATGCTTGAGACATGAATGAAGTACTGAGATTTCCTTACCATTGCTCTGCTTGTCCATGGGTTTTCTTATCTTTGATGTCTGATCAATTTGCCTTTTAGGGACATCTATCTTTTCCTTCTTTATCTTAGTGTTCTTGTTCTAAATCTTGTACATCCTTGTTGTTTGTTCATTGCCTGAGTTCACATTCCTATTCCTCACTAGTACATTTTACCCTAAATTTCAACCTTAAATTTTGACCATAAAAAAAAAATGTTTGCTTGGTCGCATGAGAGAATGAAAATTTTTGTTTCTTTTAAAAATATGCCCTTGTTGGTCTCAATTTTGACCAACAAGGTATTAGTCGAAATTGAGACCAACACCATAATATAAAGTTGAAAATGCGGGATTTAACACTTCATTTTATTATTTTGCATATTGAAACTCGGGAGGCAACACTTCATTTTATATTTATTTGAGGAAACGCTGGAGGTGGCTTCAACACTCCATTTTATATTTATTTGAGGAAACGCGGGAGCTACGAAAACACATTCAGCTAGACTTTGAGGACTTTGAGGAAACATGGGAGTGGTAGTGCAGGTATTTTTGTTTTTCCAATTTTTGTATGCAGAGATTTACATATTTTTTCCGCCCAGGTTTCATTGAGATCAAACATGAGCTCTATTCCAGTGAATACTCGATGGCATAAAAACCCTATTGATATAAACATACAATTATCAAATATACAATAATGAGTATACAAAATAAACAAGATGACAATTTGCAAATGTAATGAGATTATACTTTTTTCAATACTATAAATGGTCATCATTTTTTAGCATCATTACCCTTGTCTTTTAGCATCATTTCCCTTGTCCAATGCTCAATGTCCTCTGACTGTGAGGATGGTGGAGGCAATGTAGGATGTTCCACTATATCCCACTCGTCAAACACACTTTCTGCTTTTTCCGCATCTGGTAGTTGATTTGGATAAGCCATACTCATATTGTGCCTTGACCCATCTCTTGGGAGAGATTTCTAATCAAGAATATACACAATATATATTAATAAACATAAAGCAATAAATGAATGTTGTTGATTTCAAAGAAATTAAAATATTATGCATTACAACTAATATCATCAAAACATTTACATTTTTGCTCTCTTTTAAACTGCTTGATGATAATCTGGAATCTGCTATTGAATGATCCTCTCCTAGGCTATTAGGCTAAGAGTAAGAAAGACAATATATATATGCACCTATAATATATCATTCATGTTTTTCATTTTTTTTAAAAGTAATTTATGTGTTACAAGCTATACCATCACAGTTTTTGCATGTTTGCTCTCCCCTAAACTGCTTGATGATATTCTGGAATCAGCTACTGATTGATCAATTCCAAGCTTGTTAGGCTGTTGCATGTGTCTTGTAGACCTTGAAAAAGACAGTGAAAAAAGTAGAAGAGCAATTATTCCCACAAAGTTAAGAAAGTTCAACCAAGAAATCTTATGCAATGGACAATACATGTGCATAGTTAGAAATATCACAATAGAAGCTCAAGGAAGATGACAATGAAGATTATTTAGTTGTAGAAAATTTAAAGACATATGGGCCCTTTTTGAGTTATGGAATCTGCCAACATAAATATGCAGCCTATGCAGAGACAAAACCTTACAATATAAACCCCACACACAAATAATGACAATCTTCCATCAAATTTAAACTTGTTAGCCTGCCAACTTGTTCTCCTTGGAAGTGCATGCTTAAGTAGTTGAACTTTGTGACTCTAGGGCATTCCAGTGAGCTGAATCTATTGTGCTCAGTTTCTCAAGGGTCATCAATCCAAGTTAACTTCCAGTTGACGAAGAATTTGAATAGATACATTAAAGGTGTTGATTTAGATTTCTGACAAAGTGGGACCATCACTAACATGTTTTCTATTAATCAGTTCTTATTCATTTAAAAACAACTCAAGAGATGTAATAGTCAACCATCAGTTCTCTTTGAAAGAGAGACTCAAACACGAAGGTTCACATGGTCAACCAACATAGTTTAAATGTGACACAGTGAACAAAAAACTCTGCATTGATTCAATAATAGTCCCCCCACTTGTGAGACAAAGCATATGCTCCATGTAGGTCTTATAGAGGTGGCATGGCAAATGTTGTGCACAAAATTTTTTTATGTAGTTGTGCAAAGTAGAAATACTCAAGAGTTGTGTGAGATACACTTGTGCAAGTGTAAGAGATTCTCAGATTCTGAAATAATAAACTGCCCAAAACACAAAACATTAATAAAGTAAACATAAAAAGAAATAAGAGTGCAAGTGCAAAACTAGGGTGCAACAAAATGAACATCAATTTTGGATGTGACCCCCTTTTTGGTACCATACCCTTAGCACTCTATCCATTAGTATCATTGTCTAACTTATTATTTGAACCTGTTGAGTACTTTTTAAAGTGTCTCCTATTACCATTTCATCACAGTGCCTTGAAATTTGTACCACAGGCGAGAAACTTGATATAGCTGGGTTAAATGATCTTTTCAAGTGTTAATACATGTGGTTAAATGGGGTCAAGTCTCAATTTTGAGGGAAAGAAATTTGAATCTTTTTGTTGTCCCTAGTTTTGACATGGCTAAACTACGTTAAGATTCATTAATTTTATGGTGAAAATATTTAAATTGTCTATTTGTTCCTAGTTTTAATATTAACAGTAGGTACAGTAGGAATTTGTGGGTAAATTAAATGTTTGGTTTTGAATTAGCTGGAATTTCAGGCATGAATTGCAGAGTGAGAAATACTTGTATTTCTACGAAATAGTTTGTCCAGTTCAAAACTCGTTCGGTTGAGAGCAAAATATTTTTTGAGGGATTAAAGTTAAATTAGCTCACTGAACAGCTCATTATTTCCCTTTTTTTGTACTAGTCGAAGTTAGGACTAGTTCTCTTGTATCCTTAAGTGATATATAGATATCTAAACAAGAAATTCAACAATCAGTATAAAGCAACAATTGGAGCTAACTTCTTGACACTAATAGATTTGACCCCAAATTTTGACCAAAATTTTTGACCAACTAGCAAAATGGTTTTACTTAGTCGCATTATAAAGGATAAATTTTCCTTTTTTTTACTTTTATGCCCGTGTTGGTCAAAATTTTGACCAACACGTGCATAAAAGTAAAAAAAAAGAAAATGCATTTCATTTTTAGCGCGGGCGGGAGCAGGCAGGAGCGAGCGGGCGGGAAATATAGCAGGGTAGTCAGAGGGAGGAACAAACAGGGGATTTTTTGAATGTGGATCAGCTGATGTAGATTTTGAGAAGGGTTGAATTGCTCTTTGATGTGCTGCAGTTGAAGGGAAACCCAGAATGCCTAAAATCTCTTGTCGAGCTTCTCGCAGAGATTCCTTATCTGTTGTGTGATTTGAGTGGGCGTGAGGATTCGGAATTGGCTAGGGGGTCTAGGGCTAAAAGGGTTGGGGTTACCAAGATGTCTACATCACCACCCTTGGTGCCCAAGCTTTGCTTCAGGATGATGCTCAAGATTTTCCAGCCTAATCATGGGGATACTACGACTACTGGGGTTGCTCTCCTCAAGGTACTCAGTCCAAGTATCATGCTGACTCATTCAGGTCGGGTGGTTTTCTGGTCTATCTTTTTTCCAATTGGCTAATTAGTTTTTCCATCATTTTGGACAAAACTGTGTAGGAATTTCAACATACTTTTGGATCACACTCTGTCATTTCATTAGTCAATAATTTTTTTTTTGCCTTGTATTAGGGACTACAATCTAAGATATTGTTAGAATAACATGTTTGAGCCTTTATATTTGCAACTATTATGGAAAGTTATTTTGCAAAAATATGGGCTTATTTCTTCATATATGAAATTCTGCACCATACACAAAAAAATGGAAACATGCACTCCCTTCTGTTTATTTTGGTTAAAGGCTTTGTTTTTGTTTCTTTCCTTTGGCTTCTACAAGATATGTTAAATGATTGAAGGTATTTGTTGAACTGTTAAGCTCAATGCCTTTGCACAACCATGGCTTCATCTTTTGTATAGTTGGTGTATATCATTGTCTTCCACTTTGATAGAGATTCTCATATTTTAAGTATTCGTGGAAATGAGTTTTGTAGCCTTCTTTACAGCTTATGATTGATCTTAGATACCATTGACTCTTTCCTGCAAAAATAATCATGACCCAAAATATATGTAACACCAAATAGCTTTTCTCTACCTTAACATGACATCATTTCTATCTTTATATAACAACAACCTTTCAAAAGATATGGACCATCCTTAGACTATATGGGGACTTTTTTGTATCATCGTGGCTCTTTGAACATTTCATATATCTGGAGAAGAGAATAAGCATGAAGATAAAACCATGAATATAATGGACACTCTTAATTTTATTATTCAAAATTGAACACAAAAATATATTTACTTCCATGAATTTACTCTCACATATCCCTTCTTTGTTACTAATTTTTTCTGCTCTCAATACATATACTTCTCTTAGGCATGATCTCCCAACTCTTCCTTGGATAGATATTATTTTTTTGTTCCTGATCTCAATCTAATATTTTTATTATCGTTCATGCTGTTCTAATGATCGTAAAATCACCATTTTTTAGTATGTGACTTGACTACATGATATCACTGCATGTCTTTGATTTGATGCTCCAACTTTCTAGCTAACTGTGATAATGCTACCTTGTTCTTACAATCTCTCCATGGGCATAATGTTTAATGTCACGGTGTCTAATAAAATATAAACATGCATTGTCCTTTTGATGTTCTTGATGCAAAGCATCGTGGAACAAAACCTCAACCCCCAAATCAACTATGGAATTTAAGGCATCAACCAAACATAGACAATGCATTAGAATCATTATCAATAACAAGTCTCCTTTACCAAATCAACATAGCTATCATCAATCACTTCTAGAACCCTTAATCCATATAGGAACCAAACCAACATCCCTATCAAGGCATTCAATTAGTTAATTGACTACACACATCAATATAATGCAATCAATATAATGCATTCAAGCAATGTATCCAATTAGTCTTCAAGGCCTGTCATAATACCCTTTATCCATTTCTCAAATGAACTATAATAAGCGATATCAATTTACCAATCAAAAACATAAACTTCAATACCTTTCAATATCTCCCTTGTTCTCACTATTCCATGTGTCTTGAATGCTGATCCAAAAATGTGAGGCCATTGTCCAAAAACAACAACAATTAAAAACTTTTCATTGTCTGCCAAACATCATTATTAGTCGTGAATGTTGATCACAACCAAAGGAGAACAATAAAAAATTCACTCAACCATATCCCAAGAACTCATACCACATAGAAATGTGAGAATTGGCCATGTTCACAAACTTTAACAACTTACTTTAATAAACAAACTCTTTTTCAATTTTTGACTGTCACAGTATGAAAAAATGGATTAAATGGTCTAGCTCCCAACAATAATTGTGGGTTCAATGTCCTCTTAATTAGAATGTATTTGATAAAGATTAATTGTAAAATCCATTTTTAACTATTGAATAAGGACCAACCGAACCAAAATGGATTGTCTTTTCTTTGACCATCTTTACACTGTGAGTATCATTATCATGATTATTTTAACTGTACCTACATAAATTTAGTGCCATCCTTTCATAGATCCACTTCCATATCTTATACAAAGGTTTATAGTGTTTTATTATCCTTATTTAACAATTATATATTATATAAATACCTTGTAAACATCAACATTGATCAAGTCCAATCATTAAACCATTAAAAGAATAAAACTCATGGCTTGCTGGTCATAATAAACTGTAACAAACAATTATTCATAACTTTGGAAATACTTATAACTAGTCCAATCGTTCCAGACAATTTTTAGATACCTTAGCTACAGAGTGTTTCACCAATTTCTAGCTCGATCCAATGGTCAAATCAATTTGTATGACCTTTTTTATAAAATGACTAACCCTCATTTCAGGGTTTCAACTGTTTTCACAAAAACAATCATTCCTCGTCAGTTACTTGATGTAAATACACAAAATTGGATTCATTGGAAATACGATTCATAAATATATCATTAAATAAAACTTACATATTAAATTTACATCATATATGATCCTTCACAACTCTGTATCTGTTACAGATCTTCCAAAATGGCATGATAGTTTGAGATTAAGTTGAATATGGCTTGCCCAATATTCTTCAAACTTTTCCACATCCCTATGCTCTACCAACCAAGGTGTATAAATATTTTACAACTATTTGTAACTATTTCCAACTTCTTTAACTGACCCATGACTAATTGAATCCATTTTTCCTCCTTTTTTAACAACTTCCTAATGCATCTTTTCATGACATGTTTCTTGATTAAAAAAAAATTCATTTTGAACAAATACTTACCAAACTTGTTCCAATAGTTCATGTACATTTCAAACAAATTGATATGGACTTAATAATGCCTTTAAATCCATTAAAAAAAACTTTTGGGTATTTTTTATATGATTTGAGCTCTGTGACACAAGAGTGTGTTATTATAAGTTATGTGCTCTCACAACTCTATATAGGGAGAGAAGGGTTGTTACAATGACCTCATATTCTCATAAACTTGGTGTGTAGTTGAGTACGGATACCAAAGGTATTGCATGCATAGACTAGCGTTGCATATAATTAGAATCCATAATACTAAGAAAGAACAATGTATGAAACCCCTTTGTCCTATAAAATCACATTATCATTTTTCAATCACTCACAGCACTGTCCTCATTTGTATTAGTGACTAACTTTTTTTTCAATCTATCATTGGTTTCATTCGATACCTCTTACTACTTATGTTGTATATTATGACTATCTCCGACTATTATTTTATGCTCCTTTTCATACCTATTACTATAAGCCCCATCTCTGTGATGATTTGGATAATTGGCATAGCAGCCCATTTACTCTTCGTGTAATTAATACTTTTGTGTTACAATAATTGCTATAACAATAGTACTTATTTATTAAAAAATACTAATAATTTATGGCAACCTCAAAGAAATGAGAACTCATGAGGAAAAAGGCATGTTAAGCGAATGAGATTCAAAGTTCAGTGTAGACCATATTGAATCATGACTGCATTGCCTTGCTTGAATCCTTCTCCATATGCTGGTGAAGAGCCCTTTGTAGTTTGGTCTAAAAAGAAATCCCCTAGTTTCTTTTCCATTTGAGATTTGCCACCCTTTTTTTATGAAGACAAAGAAGATGCTCCAGATGATATTGAAGCTCCTTCATTTCTTGATCTTGATATGACCTCGAACGCTAGCCACATGTGTAAAAGCACTTGATAGATACCCTCCTTAACCTCAGGGATGAGACCATGAAAGATTGTAGAAATTACAAGTTATGGCAAGAAAGAACACTTGATAGATAATAAATTGATAACTAGGAGAGACAAGAAATGCTACCATCAAGGCTGTATCAATAAACATAGTACATTATATGTATGATATATATAGTACATTATATGTTTGTATGCTATATCAATAAACATTTCTGACAAGATGCTTTTGAATTGTTTACTTCCTGCAGCAAGAATTGATAAGGACTGTTGATCTTAGTCCTTTCAAGCACACTGTTGATGGTCTGTCAAATATGAATACCTGATCATCTATTTTGGAACCCATTGGAAAATGTACAATCACAATGGTCATTGCATCAAGTAGAGCCTCCACATATCAAGAGGGTGGCATCATGCCCCTCTAATAGATTCAATTTTGGTGCTCACATTTTAAATCCGAGCTACAAATCTATCCGAGCACCAATACTGATTCTCTTGGAGGGGAAAACTATCCAAATGACCCAAAAGCTATACATAGTTCCATTCACAAGAAAAGAGCTATTTTGGGCTGACTAGCTATTTAACATATATTGGCTTGCTCAGATATCTTGAGTCATACTCATTATATTGTTGTTACCTAGAATAAGCTTTGTGTATTCTTGCTAAGATAGCTATCAATCTTGAATAGTTATCAATTGCTAGTTGACAATGAATGAGCAGTTGCCTATGTAAACTCCATGCATTTATGTTTAGATTATTTAATTATTATCAATCTTGAATAGTTTGCAATCCAGGTGGGTTCTCTGGTCTGTGGTTTTCATTCTGTTTTGTGTGAAGTTGAGATGGTTGTCAACTAGTTGCTATATATATCAGTCTCTCACTATGGCATCCTGATCTTGTTCTTAGATTTATTTTACCAGATCCAATTAGAAATTCCAAAGCCAGGCTCATCTCAAACTAATGGCTTGAAAGTACATTCAGAAGAATATATCGATAAAAGGTTTAAAACCTAGTCATCAAATTACTCTACATTCCCTAAAAATTTATGTTCTTGCTTTCATATTGTTGTACTATCTGTAATTTCTTCTTTCCTTTCTTGTATTCCAATCTACATCAGAGGAATAATAAATGAGTATGCTGAATTTTGGCATGTTCCATCAAATGGTTTTGTAAGGGAAATTTTAATCAAGGTTTTTCGATTATTTCTATTGGGATTTTTTTGTCTTTGGCAATGTTTATTGCACAATATTTCAAAGCATTAAACATGTGTTTGGTAACTTTGGATGATAGTTAGAATTACTGTCAGGTGCTCACATTTCTTCATAATCATTGAATAAAAGATGGAGTGTTTGATTAAAATGGAAGAATATCATTATATTTTGTCAGTTCAATATGTAAATTTCCGCAGCTTGTTTAGCTATAAAAAATGGAAGGGAATGTTGTACTGGGGATTTCATACTTTCATTCTATGTATTTTGATAAATGTTTTCGTTTGTTCATTACACTTTGTAGACAAATTTTCTCTTTTTTTGAACTTATTCTGTTGAGTAAGCATCTACTATTTTAATTCAATGTTCAACTCCAGCCAGATTTTGATCATTTGGAAGCACTTCAAACTGAGGGACTTCAGCCTCCTAATGCTCGAGTATGACCTCCGGAAAATTTAAACAGATGTTGTCATATTTTACCACAGGTATGGCTTATTTGGTAACATAATTTACCTTTTTCAAGCATGATAAAAGTTCTCTAAATTCTAAGCTTGTATTACACAGAAACTGAGAAATCAGTGGTTGATTTACAGGAGGTTCCTGAATCGGTAGTAAACATATCTCCCAAGAGTAGATCAGTAGAATCAATTGAAGCTCAGGAACAAGCTAAGGTAAGCGAATGGTGCTGCCATATGATGACAGTTTTCATGATTACCACATGCATTCATATGTAAGGCATGCTTTGACACCAATGAAACTTTGTGTGTGTGATTTTCTACTTAGGCTCGAACTTCCCTTGTCCCTCAAAAGGCAGTAGAAAAGGCTCGCCAAGTTAAGATCTTTGACATGCTTGCAGGTGCATAACATTTTTCTTTGCTTTTTCATGTAAGGAAAAACTCTTCACCATGAGAAATGACAGCTGTAATTCTCAATGCTTGAATTCTATGTCTCCATTTTCACAGTCAGCTTGACTGTGTCCCAAGCTAACATTTTCTTTATTTTTATCAATGATGTTTACTTCCCCTTGACTTTATTCTTCTGAATGACTATGGATGCTAGTTGTATTTACTGGGTTAATGCCTTTGGATGCTTGCATATGAAGTAGAAATAGTAGCACAAAATTCTATCCTTGAAAAAATAATTTCCCTTTCACGTAGAAGAATTGGATTAAGAGGAACAATTGAGCTTGTTACTTTCAAAGTTGCAGTTTCCTCTATAGTCTAGTCCGTTTTCTTAGCTCCTTCGGACTAGATATTGTATCTTCTAGACTAGCATCAACTTTTTTCAATGTGAATACAATATTATCATAACTAGGAGGCATGCTATATAACAAAATAGCTTTAGCATCATCATTGTCTACTTTAGCATTTATCCCAGCTAATTGATTTAATAGGGAGTGAAGCTTACTAATAAGTTGAACAATGATATCACTAATTGATATCCCAGCTAAATGATTTAATAGGGAGTGATACTGTCAACACTTGGGTTAACAATTCAACATATTCATACCAAACAAATGAAGCTTACTCCCAAATTTAAATGATTTAAATGAAGCTTACTCCCAAATTTATCAAGTTGTGTTAATTTACCGATGACTTTATGCTTGACTCTCAGTAAAATGGTGATATAGGGGTCCTTATATTACACAAAATTTTGATTAAAAGTTAAAATATAGCATTAAAATCTAAATGATAAAGATATTTCATATGATGTTTTCGATATTAAAATGGTTGAGAAAATGGTTGTTCAGTAACGATTTTTATCAGCAGGTTGCAAACAAATCATCCTTCTTCCACCAATGAGTCATTCCATTCAAGAAAGAACATGTTTGACGATATCAATGCACAAAAAAATAGCGAGACAATTGCTAGACTATGGTCTAACTTAAAAAGAAAGGGTGATGGAAAATGTTATTGTCCTTGCAAAATTTGTAAGGGCTTAAAGACTCGAAGATATCTAATCAAAATAGCTGAGGAACATTGTAGGCAACATGGTCACATTGTAGGCAACATGGTCACATTGAAGGGGGAAACGAATTTCGTCCATTGGTATGTATTTTAATATTTTATAAAATACATAAGACATGATTTGATGATGACAACATGGTCATGGTTAATATAAGGTCATCATTTTCATATAGGTCAACGTCCCTCAGTTTCATGTTATGGACCATGACAATCTGGAGAATGTGGATTTCCAAATGAGGGAACATGGAGGTGTGAATATAGAAGTAGGTAATAATGATATCATGGAAGAAGACCATGATGATGAAGAAGATCAAGATGATCACGATGATCAAGATGATGATGATGTTGATGCAGAGCTTGATGTACCTATACTTGAGAAGGCACACGAGCCCCTATATGAAGGCTCTGAAACAACTCTTCTTGCCACTGTATTGTTGTTGGTGAACTTGAAGGTTATGAATGGTTTATCCAACGTAGCAATGACATGTATGTTAAGGTATGTCATCTTTTTTCATTATTTTAGTCGTAATTCCCTTACAATTAATATTGGGTGAATCGTGTAGCAATTAATATTCTTTAAATTAACAAATTATATTTTTGGTCGTAGGTTGGTAGGTGAGTGTTTGTTACCACCATCAAACATTCTACCTCGCTCGTACCGAGAATTATCTGCCATTATGAAAGATATTGGAATGGAATATCAAACAATACATGCATGTCTGAACGATCATATTATATATTATAAACAACATGAATTTGCAACAGAATGCCCTATTTCTCATATTAGTAGATATCAATCAGATTGAATAACAAAAAAGGTGCCTCACAAGGTTCTTCGACATATTCCCATTATTCCATGTCTGCAACGATTATTCAAGTGCAATAGCTTGGCACAATTTATGGATTACCATGCATGCAATAGAAGTCAAGATGGCATTATGTGAATGTCTGTAGATGGCTCGACATTTAAGGAAATAGAAGAAAAATGGCCACACTTTAAAGAAGAACCTCGCAATCTCAAGCTTTCATTGGCAGCGGACGGTGTCAATCCGTTTGGAGAGATGAGATCTACTTACTCGGTGTGGCCTATTTTTGTTATCAACAATAACATTCCTCCTTGGTTGTCCATAAAGAGGGAGCACATAATGTTGTCACTGATTGTTCCAGGTATTTTTTGATTTAATGGTCATCTAAATTAATTTATTATTAATAATCCATCAAAATGGTCATAATAATTATGTAATGTTTTTGTTCATTCAACTAGGTAAGTACCAAGTTAAAGATATCAATGTATATATTGATCCCCTTATCGACGAGTTGATGGTGTTATGGAATGGGGTCACTATGTATCACATCTCTAGACCAATAGGACAAAGACAATTTCAATTCCATGCAATGCTTGTATGAACAATACATGATGCCCCTGGGCTAACACATTTTTGTGGTATGTTCTTTTCTTAACGCCTCTTTTTTGGTATGTTATAGTGCTAACACAAAGTTAACACATTTAATCCAATTATACATGATCTTGTAGGTCTTCAAACAAAGGGAAAATT
Organism: Chamaecyparis obtusa; assembly: GCA_027943335.1. Lineage (NCBI taxonomy): Eukaryota > Viridiplantae > Streptophyta > Pinopsida > Cupressales > Cupressaceae > Chamaecyparis > Chamaecyparis obtusa. The sequence goes on along the minus strand of BSBK01005063.1, from coordinate 1,113,373 downwards.
TGCATGTCCAGTTTGTGGTCCAAAGACAAAATCTCGTCATTCAAAAAGTTTGAGAAAGCAGGTGTTTGATGAGAATAGACACTTTCTCCACAGAAATCATAAGTACCGAATTACTGAAAAATATCTTTTCAATGGGAAAGAAGAGACTACATCAAAGCCATGGAGAATGACACCTTGCCTATGGAAGTTGGCATACAATAAAATAAATCGTCGAGGTAATGTCATTCCTCTAATGGGTTTTGTTTCAAATTTATATTTTGATATTGTGTTTTGTTTACTAATGATGTAATTGATGCTTGTGAAGGTTGTCAAGGCATCAATGACCAACTTCCAAAAGGACTAAAAAGTTATTCTACATAATTTACTAGGTTGTCGTACTATGAGCAACTCCCAATATTGCATTTGTTTGATCCTATGAATATTGGAAAGAATGTAACAGAGACATTATGGAAAATATTGGATGGAAGGCATGACAAAGACCAAATTATCAAAATTTGTAGTGACATTGAAGAATCCAACCATGCAATGAAAATTTTTATTTGATCAAATAACAATGGAGACCAGATTGATACAAGTGCCCTTCCATGGTTATTGTCAGAGTAGCAGAGCAATGCTATAAAAGAAATTATAAAGAAAATACGATTTCCCACAGGATTTGCTGCGAACATAAATGATCTCATATCAAAGAAAAGTGAATTTGGGCCAGGGATGAAAACACACGATTGGCATATATTTATTAAGGTAATTCATATTATTTTGTATTTACTATATATTTGTATATTGCATGTGGTTTTCATTGCATTCTTTTATAAAATATTGACAAGATCATTTTACAAATATTGCAGTATGTTCTACCTCTATCTCTCCCACACCACTTTGCCAACAGTGTCAAACAAGTTATATATGATCTTGGAAAATACTTGAGGTAGTTGTCATCTAAAGAAATCAATAAAGAAGATATAAAATACTGGAAGAGAAAAATTCCTCTTCTTATGTGTGAAATGCAAAAGTGTCTACCTTCAACTTTTTTCAATGCACAAGAACATTACCTCATACATCAAGTTGAGGAGATTGAATTGTGTGGACCTGTACCAACTAGGTCAATGTGGATGGTTGAGAGGCACTTGAAATTTTTGAAAGGCTTGGTTCGACAGAGAGCACATCTTGAGGGTTCTATGGTGGAGGGATATATGGTATACCATACCATGGTGTACATTAGTGAATATCTTCCTAAGTTTGCAGCAAAGATCCATGTAGATCGTATTTGGGATCCCAACTCCATTAACAAATTTGAAGGGGAGTACTTGATGGGCAAAGGTAGATTGAGGAAAGTGAGAGGTAAATCTAAGATGTTATTGTAGTTAATTAATTCTTATAAATCTGGTAGAGAGTGGGATGCAATAAATCTAAGATGTTTTTGATACAGCTGGTCGAGAGTGGGATGCAATACATTTGTATATTGTAAACAATCTTGATTGGATGACGGTATAGATTGAACGATGTCAACAAAATAGTTGCTCATTAACATGGGAAGGTGTTGCTTCATTGGTTAGAGAAGCTCATTGTAATGGAGATTCCAATGTTACTCCAATGGTAATTGATCTAGCACATGGTTTAAGAGGTGGACAGGTACGTAAAAATTTATTAATGATCATGACTCATATGTTTCATATCAACTCATGATGAAAATAATTTACACACTTGAAAAATTGCAGGTCAAGCACCACAAAGCTATGTACTATCATGGCCACAAATGTCGCATTAAAAAGTTGGATGACACAAAGAAAACTTGTGATTCTAGGATAAGTGTAGTTTTCGAGGTCACCAATATATCATCTAGAAATGACATACATCTTCAACAATCTCAAAATCAATACTATGGCATCTTAGATGATATAATTGAGTGCGACTTTAACTCTTTCAAAGTAGTTTTATTTGTCGTCAAATGGTACAAGCTACAACTAAATTAAAATGATCCAAATAGAACTATTATTCAACATGATAATGGATTTACAATGATTAATACAAGGTCATTTGAGCCAGTTGGGGATGAGCCCTATGTTCTTCCAAGCTAGTGTGAGCAAGTGTTTTACTCAGAGGTTCCACATAAACAGGGTTGGTCATTTGTTGTTAGACATGATCTAAGAGGAAGGCCGATAAAGTATAATGTTATGGAAGAAGAAGATACTGAAGATGATGAAGAAGCAGATGATGATGATGATGATGATGATGATGATGGTGGTGGTGGTGATGATGATGATGATGATGATGGTGATGGTGATGACGATGGTGATGGTGATCATGGCGATGATGATGATGGTGATGTTGTTGATGGAGATGATGATGGTGATGATGGCGATGATGGCGATGATGATGATGATGATGATGATCAATGACATAATTGAAATGGTTACATATTTATTGTGTTCAATTCTAATGATTACATATTTATGTTTTGCTTTAAATTGTAATGGTTACATATTTATTGTGTTCAATTCTAATGATTATGACATATGTGATTTATAATTACCAATTTTTTGTTTATGATGCTCAATTAATTGTTGTTGATACATGTATAGTTGTGTTTTATTATCACCCTTTTTGCAAATAGGCAATTGACTACAGACATTGTCACCCCAGCCTTCTATTGATGATCTTGCATTCCATATATAAGGTAAATTTGTTCATGTTTACGATGTTGCATATTTTTCATGTTATCTTCTAAGTTATTTGTAGCATACGTATCATGTAATATTTAGCTAACTTAAGATAAATGATTAACATATGTAGGAAATTTGACCCCTTTGGCGTGGATCATGCACAGTGACATGGATCAGCAGGTATAAGTCAATAAATAGACATAATTTTCTTATATTCTTCTTGTTTATCACTAAGCACGTATGTTATAAATAGACATATTATATAATCATATAATTTATATATAGACAAAGAAGAACCGTATAGAAATATAATATATAATCACTTTCAACCTAGTACATTTTATATGTCTCATGTATAGACAAAGAAGAACCGTACGTATGGGTCACGACTTGATTATTCTATATATATTGACATGGCAATATCTTATTTGATGGATTGCAGCACCCACCAAATAGGTACTTGTCAGATCTATCTACATCGAATGAGGGAAATGAGGGAATGCTAGATGAAAGTTCTACATGTAGTACGGCTAAAATAGGGAGATCAACTAGAGGTCAAAAGATTAGAAAAAAATTTGATAAATGCATGCAATATTTCCTTGCTAATGGGGGGTCATGTTCTTATGATGATGAGACCAAAGGCGACATCAAGGTTCCCTTTCGGTATAGACACATTGAGAAACAATGGGTACCCAATGAGCTACCTCCAATTAATACTGATTTTTGTGTTAATGAGAGGATATATCGCATTGCTCCATCCCCATTACATGGTTTGGGCCTATTTTCCATGGATGGGATAAAGGTATATTACAACAGAGTTGTTGAATTGTTCAAGTATGTCGGTCTGTGTTACAATTACAATGATTAGATGCAGATTGTTCAATATAAAAAAAGTATGCGTAGGTATGCACTATCAGCTAATTATATACAAAGGAAAGAAAATGATCAAAGTAAAAGATTTGCAATGTACATTGATGGGAGACCAAAAATGACAGGTAATATTGCAGGTTTTATAAATAGTACGCGACCTTCGTCAACTAATAAGCAACCCAATTGCATATTTGAGGCGCGTGAGGGGAATCAAGTTTTTGTATGTGCAATAAAATTAATAAGTGCAGGGGAAGAACTGCTAATAGATTATCATTTAAATCGCATAGATACAAACAAAGTTACTATCATGAGGGTGGTAAGTACTATATACCATTTTATTAATAAGTTTTTTTTTGCTAAGTCTATTGCTTTTAGTTCACTAAAGTTTTTATATTTAATCTTTGTCATGGGACGATATGGATCCCGCAGATGATAGAGGCCACGAGGATGCTCCTCCCACCCATTCTTCAGGGGTAAACCTTATTAAAATTGTACAAATTAGATAGTTGAAAAATGTTATATTATTACGTTATTTTATTTATGGTTTTGGAGTTTTTATGATAGTTTTACTGATATTCCTATCACAATTTGATGTTCAAGATAAGGGAAAAGCACCCTCGACAGTAGAGGCAATAGCTACCCCTGAGGATGATGATCTTTTTGCAGATTCGCCTAATGTTATAATCATGTTGAAGGAAAAAATGAAACAAATCAATAAAGAAATAATTAATATTTTGTATGTAACAAATCCAACTGAGGAGATGCTGATGAGGCTAACTGAATTGAAAGTGCTCGCACGTCGGTATCAAGTAAGCAGTAATGAATCTTTAGTTATAACAAAATTTCAATAAAGGTTAATATTTTATACTTTTTTATGTTGTGAAATAAAATATATGTAATATGTGTTCTTGTTGCAAGAATTTATGGAATCTCTAGCACCTGGTCAAGGACAATGTGCGGATGAGGCTAGTACTAGTAGGCCTCCAGCCGCCTCAGGTAAAATAATCCTTTAGTTGACAAGTTACAAGGAATTTTTTCTTTGGAACATTCAAAAATTTCTCAAGTTAACTCTTACTTTTATTATTTCAAAATGTCTTTGCTAAAAATGTATTGTTTAGGTCATCAATTGAAGGAGACTCCTCCTAGCCAGGTTGTCCATAGAAGATTGCTGAGTGCAATGTCGGCCACAAGGGCCATGCAAACATCAACGCTTTCAAGGGCTATGGCAGCTAGTAAATCATTGTTTTACTATATTTGGTTTTGTTCTAATTATGATTTCATAATTTCTACTTTAATCTTGGGTGCATCACATAGTGGATTATTTTTTTGGAGCAGGAGATACCCCGGTGGCACCGCTTGGTACACCAGATACTGATCAATCTGCATGTATTGGTGATAATTCACCACCATTTCCTGGATCTACCCGTGTTACTAGCACGGGAGCTACGCAGACGTCATTATTGATTGACAATAATGAATCAATGCCTATAAGATGTCCTCAGATTCCAGGTACTTTAAATAATTATTTTTTATATTGTAATATGCATTTACCTATTCATAACAAGTTTTGGATTGATTATCCCATGATATTTTTTGCAGGAAATGATATGTTTTATAAGAAGCTTTATGACCTCACATTGCATATATGCGGGCCCACCATACGTACAAGGTGGAACATCATAAGTGAACTAAGTTTATCCCACTATTTTTTTTTCATATCATTAATTGGTACTGTATTTTTCCTTTCATTCCGGTCTTTTCTTTTAGTGGCTATATCTAACAATTTTGTGTTTTTCCTTAAAAGGTGGAATTTGCAAGAAAAAAGTTTAAAAGATCAGCTCATCAAAGATTTACATCATGAGTTTGGTAATAATATTTTTGATGAGAATAAAATTTTAGAAAGAGCTTGCAAACATCTTAAGACTGTGAGGGACGACTATAGAAAGAGTCTTGTCCAGAACCCAAAGTACGAGCGTCCTCCCTTTATTTCAGTGAGAGATTGAAATGAATTTATTTTAGATGCAAAGGAGAAAGCGGATGCTCAAAAAGGAGTTTCACCAAAAAATGTGAGAAGGTATGCAATAGTATTAACTACTAGTGATAAGGTGTTTGGCATGGACTTTTGAGATGATAATTAAATTTTGAATGCAATCATCATTTTTCAATATAATATCTTGGTATGATGTTTTAGACATTTTCACCATTGAATGCAATGTGTTCAGCATTTCAAAGTTTCATTTGTTATTCCATATACATGTTTTTATAACCTTTTTTTCAAACTTTTCATAGGTTGCAGGACACTTCAAAGGCAACAAAGGCCAGGCTGCAAAAGATTGGGCAACACAGACTTGGCGCTGGAGGATATTCAAAAATTAAAGCTCGCATTGTAAGTAGCAGTAAATGAATTGCAGAGAAAAATTATTTATAAAATGCAAATAATTTTGTTTAATCAAAAAATGCAGGGCTCTGATTTTAATTTAGAGGCCACGGAAGAACACAAAAAAATTGCCTTCAAGGAAGGCTATCAAGCCGTGGCTGAACACCTACGGCAAGCTTCCACTGGCCCAACCGAACAATCTCCTACATCATGTGCACAGGTAAATATGCCAAAAAATATATTAGAAATTGAATACTTGAGCAACAATCAATTCGATAATAATGTCCATTACATTGCAATGCAGCCTCTTTATCGTGACACAGATCATACGGTGCCGCATCATGAAGCCCCTGATGTGCATCATATTGTCCAAGGAGGTGCTCATTTGCTATTTAAAACTAATTATGTAATTATTAATACAATTTAACATCTTAAATTGAACTTGGTGTAACATTTTTGTGTATATTTTAGAGGATATAGAATCAGGTCATGTTGAACGAGTGCCGGAGGATGTTCAGACTGATCACCATGTAGATCATGTGGCACATTCAGGTAAAGAAAATCTATGTTTTTTTCTTTTAAATTAATTTTTTGATTTATAGTTCTTTTACTTACATAAATACTTGTAACTCAATAATATAAAATAGTGTGAATTTAACTCATGAAGACTTATTGCAGCAGACCCCCCTTCAGTGCAGCGGCCTCCTATTCCTGAACAGATGAGGAGGAGACACACATTGGGATTAGAATCAATAGAGGAGGGGAATGATGAGGACATTGATCTTCCTCTTAGAAATTATATGATTAAAAAAAAAAGCAAGAAACCCAAAAAGAAATTATTGTAATTAACATTTATTGCTAATGAAAGAACATTGTCTTAATGGATGTAATTTTGTACTAGTAATGTTGATGAATGATGTGTGTTAATATGTGTTAATGAATTATTCATGAATGTTGTGTGTTAATGAATTATTTATGAATGTTGTGTGTTAATGAATTTTATGTGTTAATGAATGTTATCATGTGATTATAATGATTGAATGTTATATTTCAAAAATGGATGAATGAATGAATGAATGTTATTAAATGTTAATGGGGAATTTAGAGTGATGTTAGGGGGGGGGGGGGAGAGGCCAAATGAGCTTCCACCTTCACGTGGTTGGCCTTGTTTAGTAGTTAATATTAAACTATTCTCAAAACCAAGTGAAGCTCAAACTTTAAAGACAAGCTTAGAGTTTTTGATGCAGAGCCTTCTAATATCCCCTTAAGGAACCCTGTTCAACTCGAGGATTCAACATCTTGGAATCCACTCAAGGAACTAGAGTTCAACTCAAGGATCAATAAGAAGTCCCTGACTTAAGGATATCAACCAAACACTCCTCTGCAACAGGTTCACTGCCTTGATTCATTTTAGACAACTTATCAATTCACTTTGTCCATGTTCCAATTTCCCTCTCCTTGGGAACACTCCTATTTCACCTTTCATGCAATCACCTCTTGATTTATGTCTTCAAGGATTCCCTTGATCCTTCTAAGGCTTCAACAATCCTCAAATAGCCTAACTAAGGATTTCCAACCCCTACCAAGCATTAACTCTATCCCAATCTTCAAAACTGCCTTTTCTAGGACTGTCCAATTAGCCCTGTCCTACCAGTAAATTGCACTTTTCTCTAAAATTCCTCAAACACCATGGTGACTTCTTCACCTTTCTAGATACTTTTTATGGAGTTCTTCAAACCCTACTAATACCAATCCTTCAACTTGTGACTGTTGCACACTTCTATGACTGTCCCTATTAGCAATTAGGCCTAATTAGCCCTCCTCTTCCAAAGCAACTCCTATTTACACTTACTCACAACCTTCCAACCTTTATACAATCTCAAGGCATCTAATAAACATTAGAATTCCTCAATTAGTTTGACCCTCCAAGCTTTCCTAGATACTTTTTCATCAAACCCTCCCTTTAAGGGTTTCTAGCCTAGGGCTTCCTAGAAAAGACCCTAAATCAACTCACAAAACCTTTCTAATGGCTCAAACACCTTCAAAAAAACTCTCTCAATCATTTCCAACACTCATTTACCAATTCCACCCTCAACTTGTTCATATTCACCACGTGGTGCTTCCCAAATGCACCCTTCACTGCCTGTTCAACAGTCACCTACTGTTCCTTTCTCCTTTCACTGACACCTGCATCCAGATCATGATAAAAACATAATATTTACAATCCTTAGTACCTCTCCCATAGGCAATTATTAGAACACAAACAATTACAAGTACTTTCCCCTTTTTAATCACAACAAAAGTTGACAGTTCTGATTTACATGGAGATCCAATTAGAATCAACTCTAACATACTTCACAGATTAAAAGCCCGTTGTTTAAGCTTTACACAGCTTGTTGCCTATATATTGTAATTTGTAGTATGTACTTCATTCTATATATGAATAAGCCAGCTAGTTTGTTAATTAATGGCCCAATTTCTTTGAGAATTTGCCAGCCTTTTCAGAAGTATTTTTGTTTAGGATGTCAAAGAGATATGAAGAAGAAGAAGAGAACTTATGTGAATTGAAGTGTCAAGAGGGTGGTATTTATCTTTTGACATTTGGAGGGCATGAAAAGCATGTGTAAGCTGCCTCACTTGCATTTTGAATTTTATAATTCTATCAAATTTATCTTGCTCATTTGGTTTCACTTGTGCAGGTTTGGGCCTGGGGCAATCCAAAATATCAATGAAGCTTTGAATAAGGTATGAAAAGATACTCATAAATTCACAAGGTATGTGATATTTGTTGGGTCATTGTATTTCATTATATCAATGGTTCTAAGGATAATTTGGCAGGTCGAGGGGGACAGAGATGCAACAGTTCTTGTCACAACCAATGAGGTAATTTCCACCATTTTTACAGGTTGGGTTGGATCATGAGAATAGTTATATAATTTGATAAGTAGGAAATATTTTTTTATAGTAAGTTAAATTATGATATTATTATCAGAATTTAACTATGTAGTTTTATAATTAGTTTATTGACAAATGTTTCATGAATAGTAGTTCATAAGAACCTTTCTTTTATGAGAATGAATGGAACACTTAGTACTCATTGCATCTAGATGATGCTCATAGAGGTGAAACGCTACTTCCCAGCAGGTCACTCATCCCAATATTATTCTAGTTCAAGTGCTCTTTACTATGAAGGTTCCTCCAACGTTAAGCCCACTTTGCTTGCAACCCCATTTGCAAAACATTCAGCAAGTTTTGTGCCTTGTGAACCATTCATTAAAAAGCCTCTTAATCTCATCAATTGATAATTAAGAGATATTTTCCACAAGTCGTCAAATTGTGATATTGCAATCAGCATTCAATCTTGTAGCTTTATGGTTAGCTTATTGACAAGTATTTCATGAGTAGTGATTCACATGAATCCATCTCTCATGAGAATGAATGGAACAAATATTTGTCTTGTTTAAATAAACATTCTAACTACCTTGGTTGGTTGGGCAGTTAGTTAGGGGTCTATTTAAGATGTCACAGCCTTAGGCAAGGAGGAGGCATGGTTTTGTACGAAGTACACAGAAAAATTGTACATACAGGCAATGAATCAATGAGATTTTGAAGTTTTCTTGCTAATTTGAAGCCCTTTTTGATGTAGAAATCTTCCATAAATGTTGGTAAGGAATAATTAAGTTGTTTTGAGTTGAATTTGGTAAATTTAATAACACATTTCAAAACTTATTGCTGTTGTCACGCCAAACATACAGTTTTGCATTATTTTTTTCAAATGAATAAGTGAGGGTTCCATCCTATGAATGTATATCTGACCATGGGATGGACCCTGATGGTTCTAACATGTTTAACTAACCATGAAAATGCAAGGAAAGTGAAGATTTTCAGGATAGGGTGAAGCATATGCAAATTTGAGTGGTGTAGGGATTGATTTGGGTACCCAAATGATGCTAACAGTCACATAGCCATACATCTAGCTTAAGGAGGTGTATTTTTTGTTGGAGAATATTTTAACACATGTTGAATACATGGTGAAACCTTAAGTTTGGGTCTTGGAAGTGCCAGATTGACCTAGTTCAATGATGCCCTAGGAAATGAGGGTTTTAATGCATGTAATTGGGGTTTTTGTACCAAAACACTTCATAGTATGAAATTGATTAGTGATTTCTTTAATTGGGCATAAATAATGATGGTCCTATGAATTTCATGGAGTTTGGATGCATTCGGAGCATGGTTTCTTTGTAAACCCACCTAATTAGCCCTCTAAAAATAGTCTCAATCATGTTTTCTGGTAATATTTTCCATAGTAACAATATTTAAGTTTTGGATATGTTTTAGTACAATAAAAAGGGTATTCATAAATATAATTACCTTATCAAGTGTTTTGGAAAAAATTTGATTTATTTGGGTTTTAGTGCTGTTGGAGGGCTACTAGCCTGTCAACTAGACCTAATAGTCAGTTTTGGGGATTTGATGATTGGAGTTGCATAAAAGGTTGAAACTGATTGATTCTTGTCTAAAACATCTAGTTTATACCATTTGTTTCCACCCTAGGCATTTGGAGGCAAGATTGAGTGTTTTGTGGGTATTTGACCTTTGGAGTACCTTAAAGGCTTGTGGGATCCTTGTAGAATTGAACAAGTTTTGTGTGAAATCACCACTTCTGCTAACCACTCTACATCATGAAGAACTAGGACTATTTTTTTAATTTTTGATGATTTTGGAATGCTAATGAAAACTATGAATGAATGTTGTCTAATGGTGCAGGGGCACCTATCAAGTCAACTAGGAACACCTTGGAACAAGATGGAACCAGAAGATCAAAGGCATCCCTACAGGTCAACTGGGATATTTTAAGGCCAATAATGGCATATTGTAATGAACAATGTACTTTTCCAGTCAAGAGTCATAAAAGTCCTGATAAAGCCCTATGGGCAACATAATGCAAATATGATGTAATAATGGCATATGATCCATGGAGGGTTGGTATAGGGATAATTTCATGTTTTGTTATATTCAATAAGGTCTTTAGATCAATTATGAGTTATTAGCATAGGTCTAGATATTAGAAAAAACATAGGAAGCATATCTTATAATTTGAATTTCAAATCCAACCGGTCACATAAGTTTTGGAGGGAAAACCAAGATTAGGTAATTATTTTCTTAATTGATCATTTCAACCAATTTTGGTCAGTTGACTAGTTGTATTAGGGTCTATAAAATATTTCATATCGAGATAAAGGTCATGAAGTATTGTTTGTACGGCCTGAGGACAGATATTGTACGGACAGTGACAATTTTTGAATAAATTTATGTGTTTCTTGCATAGTTTTGAAGTTTCTTTTATGGTTTAACCTTCATTCTTGTGGGGAAGTGTTAGTTGAATGGTTTTGGATCTGTTTTGAGGTATTGGCTATCATATTTAACAAGTTATTGCTGTTGTCTCACTAAAACAGAGATTTTCTTGCATTGTTTCAATGAGATTATGAGGGTTCATCCATTTGCTATATAAATGATTCATAGGATGAACCCTACACACACTAACATGCCCTACTAACATCAAATAGGCAAGAATAATGCAGATCTATAGGCTAACTTGAAGGAAATGACAAGTTGAATGATGTTTAGACAAGTTGGATATCCAAAAGAGTGCCATGTGTGTAGCAGTCAGACATCTGGCTTAACAAGGTATAAATATTATTTGACATTCCTCAATTACATGTTGAACTTATGGTGAATCATAAATTTCAAGTCCTGGAAATGAGTGCAAAGGTTGATTTGGTGATACCTCATTGGTTGAAATTGATGCATGATTTGGTGATACCTAGGTATAGAGGGTTTTGTGGGGTGAATTTGGGGCTTTTATATTAAATGACCTCATTGGTTGAAATTGATGCATGATTTGTCTAATTAGACACAAAATATGATGATTCCTTGAGTTTGGTGGATTTTGGATATGTTTGTGGCACACTTGCTTTGTAAAACATCACTAATTTCCCTTGGAAGACAGAGACAGTCAAGATTATTGGCACACTTTCCAAAAAAGTTGATATTGGATTTTGGATATGTTATAGTTCTCCCAAAAGGGTATCTGGAATGCTAATTTTTTTGTAGGTTCATTTGGAAAAAAATTGAGTTATTTAGGTTTGAACGCTGCTGGAGGGCTACTAGCCTATTAACTAGGCCTAATTAGCAGTTTTGGTGAATTTGTGTGTTTGGAGTTGTTTGAATGATAGAATCTGATTGAAACCTATTGAATCACCTTGTTTGACACATTTAACATCAACTTTGAACATTTGGAGTCAGGTAATTATGTTTGTGGGTTGAAGTGCTTTGAAGCCAATTGGAATCCTTGTGGGTTATTTATGAATTTGCCTAAGTCATTGTGAATCCATCACCTTTGCATGCCACTCTGCATCATCTAAGGTGCATGTAGTATACCCTAAGATAGATAAATGTAAACCTTCTAAGGAAATACCTAAATGATGTTGGGAACTATCTTGAATTCAATTTTGAGGAAAATAAAATTATAATTATGACAAGGTGTTTATGAATAAGACAAATTTAGACGAGAATGACAAGCATCCAAGAAAAGGTGAACATGAAAAGAAGATAACTATATTTAAAGGAATTCAAGATAATGTGCAAAGCCACAATAGGAATGTCCTCAAAAGATGTACCCTCTAATTTGGAAAATGACTCTAGAAAAATTCTTGACCCTAGGATGTGCAAGCTATGTTTTTAGATTTTTTGAATCTAAGATGAGGACTATTCACTATGAAAATGACTAAGAAAGGTTATAAACTCTCAATATAAGAATGCCACTAAAATGCAAGGTATGAACTTATAATTTGCAAGGGTTTCCAATCAAAATATTCTAGATAAAGGAAAAATGATATATTTATGACCCATGCTATTTTGTTTCTCTATGTGGGACATTTTTTAGAACAAGTTTTGATGATTCATAAACACAAAAATCACACAATCACTTATGGCTATAGGTATGACTGAAATGAAATGTTTTGTGTATTTTCAGTAACTTTTTCAAGTTACAAGTTTTCACACTATCTTTCACAACAAAACACATAAACAAGTAGTCTAATATAAGGTCAAAATGGCTTCAATGAAGTATTTTACAACCATTACTTGGTAGTTAATTATCTCACATAGATGTTTCAAACTACTAGAACTTAAAAGTCCTCTTGTAGGCACCTATGTTTTTTCCATTTTCTAGGTAATGTTGTCGTGTTAATGTAGATATATTTCAATAACACAACACCCTAGGACACATATTGGTGCAGGGGAACTTAAAAAAACAACTAAGGAAAATATGGTACTAGGTGAACACAAGAGGGCAAAGGCATCTAGTCATGTCAATTGGGATATTCTAAGGCCAATAATGGCATACTGTAATGAACAAAGTACTTTGGAAGTCAAGAATTGTAAGGGTCCTGATAAAGCCCTATGGGAAACATAATGTAAAAATGGCCTAATGAACCATTAGGGTAGCCTAGAGAGTAGTTTTATGTTTTGTCATATTTAATAAGGTCATTGAACCAATTTCAAGTCATTAGTATGGGTCTAGGTGTTAAGAAAGTCATACAAAGAAAAGTTCATAATTTAAATTTTAAATTCCAACGTTCATGATGATTTTAGAGGGAAAACCAAAACTAAGCAATTGTTTGATTAATTAGTCATCTCAACCAACTTTGGTTAGTTGGACAGTTGTATAAGGGTCTATATATGATGTCATGTCGAGATGAAACATGTTAAGCATTGTATGAACGACAGAGTACAGAGATTGTACGAATAGTGACAGTTTCAATAAGATTTATGTGTTTCTTGCATATTTTTGAAGTCTCTTTGATGCAATAACTATTCATTCATGTTGGTATGATTCCTTTGTATAGTCTTTGATCAGTTTTAAGGTGCTTATTAATTCATTTGAAAAGATATCTCTGTTGTCTCGCAGAAAGTTCTATTTTTTTACATTAATAATATGAATAAATGAAGGTTCCATTCCACTTTGTACATTTACCTGCTTCAAGGAATGGAACCTATGACTCTAACATGCCCTACTAACACCAAATAAGAAAGAATGATGCAGATCTGTAGGTTGAAGTGAAAAAAATACAAAGTTGATTAGTGTTTGGACAAGTTTGGGTACCCAAATACATGCCATGTGTAACACAGTCGTACATCTGGCTGAACAAGGTATATATATTATTTGATAATCTTCAATAACATGTTGAACTTATGGTGAATCATGAATTTTATGACCTGGAAGTAAGTGGAAGTGCTAGATTGGTGATACCCTAGGGTGTAGAGGGTTTGAAGGGTGAATTTGGGGTTTTATAGAAAATGAGAACATAAGGTGAAATTGGTTGTTGATTCATCTAATTAGACATAAAATATGAGTGTCATATGAATTTGGTGACTTTTGGACACATATTTGGCATAGTTGCTTTGTAAACTCACATGAAATACACTCAAAAAAATTGAGACAGTCATTTTAAGGGCATAGTTTCCAAAGCAATGCATATTGATTGTTAAGTATGTTTTAGATCGCCCAAAAGGGTACTTGGAACAATTATTTGTTTGCAGGTTTGTTTTGAAAAGTTGTGAGAAAAATTGCAAAAACAGCTACTGGAGGGCTAATTGGGGGCTTAAGGCCTGATTGGCAGTTTCATGAAAGTTGATTACTTGGAGGCATTTAGAAGTTGAAAAGGGTTTGTAACCTGTCAAATCAACCTTATTAATATATTTCCAATCAATCTTGAAGATATAGAGCGAGGGTTTGATGTTTTGTGGGTTAAGTGCTTTATAGCCTATTGGAATCCTTGTAGGTTTATTGTGCATTTAAACTAGTTTAAGTGGATCCATTACCTTTAGTTGTTTCACTCTGCATCACATATGATGGGGATTTTGGGGGCATATTTTTCTGTCCACCTTTACTAAAATAAGTTAATGATTTAGAGGTGAACTATGTCAAGATCCTTCTATTATTCTATATCTTATTTTTTTATTTTTCATAGGTGACAAGAGAAACACCATAATTAACACCTAGATCACCGCACTTACTACCCTAAAATGATGCAATCACATATCTAATTCATCGTACTTAACCTCACAAATCAACGCAAGTACCTTATTGAAGTGATACACTTATTTTCTTAAAATGATGCAACTGTAATTGTAAAAAACATTTTTGTCTTTAAAAAATTATATTTAGTATTGTAAAATAATGCATTTGCAAACTAACCAACATTTCTATTTGATATATGAGAATTATCTCATCATTTGAATATGGATTGTGATTATAGGCATATATATCATTTATCATAATTATTTTGTAGAAGTAATTAGTTGTTGTTTATAGATTATTTAGGACTTCAATCTAAGATCTTTTATTTGTTGTTGAAGGCTTTTAATAACACAGTTACTAACTTCTTAATTTGTGGGTCGTTCATCATTGGTTTGGTCATATTGCAGGTGCTTGGGTAACTAGCTTGGTCTTAGGTTTGATACCATGTTCAGTTGCTACATATAGACCAGCTAAGATTTGAACGCAAAACCTTTCATTTGTTGTTGGAGTGTTCTATTATTGAACTATAAAAACTGAAGAATGATATATTATTTTACATAGATCAACACCCTTGTAAATGTTTGAAAATATTTACTTTTGCATATTGATTGTTTTACTTGTATGCATATAGATATATTTTACTTCACGTGCACATCAAAGTGTAGGTAAAATGTAGTGGTAAAAATTATATGCTCCTGCATTTTTCATGATGTTTTTGGTTCACTTTGTTTAGATACCTGCTAAATGCAATAATTAGCATAAAATGACATTTTCTTGTGTAAATTCAGCTTATATTTCAATCTATTTTTATGACTTATACCTAGAGATTCATTCCTAATCCCCAAACAAATCAGATACTGTTTGGGATCAGATATGTAGATGAGAACCTCACCTAAGTAAATTTTATGGTTATAGATTCCAACCATGACATATAAAATTCAAAACTTATATTTAATAGTTAGTTGATCATTATTCTAGTCATTGCAAGTTGATCAAACACATGTTGTGGTTGATTTATAGAGAACTAATGGTAAGGAAGGCTTGCTGCTCTGATTTGGGTTTGAATAGAGGTCCTTGGACTCCTAAGGAGGATCTTCTCTTGAAAAACTATGTTCAAACTCACAGAGAGGGACAATGGAGCCTTCTTCCTCACAGAGCAGGTATGTATGTTCAAGTAGGATAACTATTTATGTTTTGCTTAAAGTTGGTATCAATTGGTTGATCATTACATAGCTAAACATTTATGTAAAGAAAGAAATACGTAGAGCAATTTCTTACACTATTACCCACTACTCTATTGGAAAATATTGTCATTTATGGGAAACGATGTCATCTATGAAAAAAGTTGTCATCAATGGAAAAAGTTGTCATCTCTGGGAAAAGTTGTCATCTATGAACAAACTGTCATATATATGTGTGAAAAGTCCTCATCTATGAAAAAGGTTGTCATCAATGGAAAAAGTTGTGATCTGTGGAAAAAATTATCATCTATAGAAAAAGTGTCATCTGTGTGAAAAGTTGTCATCAATGGAAAAGTTATCATCTGTGGAAAAAGTTTTCATCTATGTTTATGTTGCCCATTGAGTAGGTTTGGTGAGAAAAGTTATTATTTGTGAAAAAAAGTTGTCATCTGTGGGAAAAGTTGTCATCTATGTTTATGTTGCCGATTGAGCAGGTCTGGTGAGATGTGGAAGGAGTTACAGGTTATGTTAGATGAATTATCTTCACCCTAATGTCAAACATGGAAACATTTCACCAGAGGAAGAAGATCTCATCATCAAACTTCATAAGGTGCTTGGTCATGTGCTCAACTAATCAAGAGTTAGAGCAAGAAGTCACTTGTGGAAAGGCTACAAGGGAAAAGTGTGGCAGGTCTAGTACTCTATAGTACGGACTTGAGGAGACCAAACTAGTTGTTGAATTAGTGTTCTTGAACCATATTAGGACCATCCCCATCATTAAATTGAACTAATAAGTCCACTGGTGAAGAGTTTTGGTAAAGGGCTAGGATTAGGCCTATAAGAGAATTCTTGCAGAGGTTGTTTGGGATAGAAATTTGTTTGTTTCAAATAAAGTTTGGTTTTCTTCTTTTTTTCTCGATACACACATGGATCCATTGAATAAAAAGGTGAAAGATCTCTATAAATACGCAGTCTTCATTAAGGTTTGGGGAGAGAATCATTTTCTTTCTAGACTTCACAAACGGATCCATTGTAAGAGGTTTGGAACTATGTACTGTCAGGTAATGTCTTCCTCTATTCTTGTGGTTATTTTTTTAATTCATTTGAATATAGAGAATATTGATGCAGAGTGGTTAGCAGAAGTGGTGGAAATTTCAAACTTCTTCTTCTATGACTCGGGAACCCCACTAGCCCTTCAGGCTCACCAAAGGCTACATACCCACAATTGACTCAACTATGCCTCCAAACACCTAAGATGGACCAAAATGGTGTAAACAAGGTGGTTTCAACAAGAATCAATCATTTTTGATAGCCTTTAAAACACCTATTGACCACAACCTTCAAATCTGCCTTCTAGCCCTATGAGCCCCAATTAGCCCTGCTGGACCAATTTTCTCCCTTTTTCTCTGACTTTTTCCAAACAACTTGAGAAAAAAATTACAATTTCAGACACCCTTTTCAGGGTTATTTAACATATGTAAACTTCAATGGTGACTCCTTTAGACCAGTCTTAACTTCCTTCACAAGGTACCCTCCTAATGGCATCAAAATCAAGCAAATAACAAAGCAACTATATCATTCTCTTATCCTCATCACTCCAAAATTTCATCATAGTTATAATATGGCAAAATATGAATAAATCCAAGATATTTTACACCTATTCCACAAGGAACGCCCAAAACACTCATTCAATGCTTTCAAACCCTTGTTGCATAGGGTTTCACCAAACACCTATCTCCACTAACCTTGGAGACCAAATAATGGTTCATACACCTTCTCTTTGATGCCCTAGGACATCTCAAATCATTAGATAACCTTCTTGTACAGCCCAATATGCTGCTGTCATACTATTCCCACCAATCCACTATGGGACATTTCCATTGTTTTCTCCAAACTTGCTGTCTTCGCACTAGTGCTGCATCAAAAATTGTTAGATTTCTATTGTACATGTTAGTAACATGCCTCACATGAAGTCTGGGCCCTTGGATTCATGGGAGGTTCATCTATTTAAAGAAAACTTTTGTCTGTCACAGGAAAAACTCAAGAAAATAGCCTAAAATGAACCAATAGTCGTATATGCTACTTCAAAACAAAGTGTTATTCATTCAATAATGAGTGAAATGTGTTTAAATACCCTTCTAATTCATGTATTTGACAGTCCCAAACAAAAAGAAGTTCAATACACTGAATGGAATAGCACCAAAATGAAATTTTATTGTTTGCTTTCACAACAGTCCGTACAACAAGCTTTTTTTCTCCCTGTCCCCCTTCGTACAATGGATCCTTTAGACGTTTAATGACCCCTATCTACCTGCCTCAACCAACTTTAGATAGTTGGGAGGTTTAATTAATCCTAAAACCTGTTAAAACTAATTTCTCTCCTAAAAGGTAATATGACCGTTTACATTCAAATTTAAATTAATAAACTTTATTTTATGCATTTAATTATGACTATTCTGACTTCCCAACTTACTCCATTGACCTACACATGGTCCAATGTATTTATTGAATGCTTCTAAACATGAAAACTACTCAAATCTAATCCTATTGGACTCTTTCACCTATTACATTGCTTTGATCACTTATTACATTGTATGTTGAGTCTATTACATTGTATTGGTCCTTAGACCTCTATCATGACTTTTACATACTTTATTGAATCCAACACTATCATAAGCCATTCTAGGCTTCAAAACTTGCCAATCAACTTGTCTTGATACCATCTTCTCCTTCTTAGTTACTGGAGTCCTCCTTTGCTCAGATGCTCTTCTAGATGCCCCTACATCAAATATGCTTTAAAAAAGTCTTTCTTCTTGGTTGGGATGAGTTTATTATTGGCCTATCCATGGAAGCCTCATTTTTAACTTGTTCAAGGCATTTTGTCCCTGCAACATATCTAGTTTATACTTCCTGAGTCACCACTAGAGTCTTCAAATCTAGATATTTTGCACAAGGTTAGGGCACCATTGCCAGTCATTTAAAACATGGTTTTTTCTTTAACAGATGATTTTTATCATTAATATTTGTGTGCTTACAGACCCTAATGTTGTTGCTCCAAGAACCGTAAATTGGAAATTTGTAGATGGGTTTTGGTGTCAAGAAATAATACAAGATTCATGTGATAAGTAAGAGATATTTTCCATAGCAAGCCAAATTGTGATATTGCTATCAGGATTCAGCTATGTAGTTTTTTGAGTCAAACTCTGCTTGCATCCTCATTTGAAAAACCTTCACCAAGTGTTGTGCCTTATGAACCATTCATTAGAAAGCCCCTTAAGCTCGTCAATTAATAAGTAGGAGATATTTTCCACAGCAAGTCAAATTGTGATATTGCTATCAAGATTCAACTGTGTAGTTTTTTGAGTCAAACTCATTGACCCATGATTCATGAGTAGTGGTTCACACGAACCCATCTCTCATTAGAATGAATGGAACACTTAGCACTCATTGGCTCTAGGTGATGCTCACAGAGGTGAAGCACTGGGACTTCCCAAGAGGTCACCCATCCCAGTACTACTCCAACTCGAGCGCACTTAACTACGGAGTTTCCTCCATGGTTAAACCCACTCTGCTTGCATCCTCATAGGCACAACACTTGGTGAAGGTTTTGCAAATGAGGATGCAAGCAGAGTGGGTTTAACCATGGAGGAAACTCCGTAGTTAAGCGTGCTCGAGCTGGAGTGGTACTGGGATGTATGACCTCCTGGGAAGTCCTGGTGCTTCACCTCCGTAAGCATCACCTAGAGCCAATGTGTGCTAAGTGTTCCATTCATTCTCATGAGAGACGGGTTCATGTAAACCACTACTCATGAATCACAAGTCAATGAAAAGAAGTCTGAATGCACCTTCAGTATGTAACATTTTTATTTTATTTTTAAATAGCATTGGTCTAAATTTCGACCAACTCTAAAACAAGTTTCCACCAATGCTTGGTCTAAATTTTGACCAATGTACTAAAAAATTGACGACGATGCCATAGATTCGTCCAACACTATGGTCAAAATTTTGACCATATGGGTGGTCGAATCTATGGCATCGTCATCGATTTTTTAGTACATTGGTCAAAATTTAGACCAAGCATTGGTGGATGGATTGGTCGAAATTTAGACTAGCTCATTTTCCTTTCTTGGTCGAAATTTCAACCATTACAAAAAATGACGGCAATTTTTGAACCTGGGCTACAGTCAAAATTTTGACTTGTGTTTTGGTCGAAATTTTGACGAATACTAAATACATCAAAAATTTGACAAAAAAAGAACGACGAGAGTTTTGGTCTTAAATTCGACCAATTACTGTCGAAATTTTGACCAATGTTCATCAAAATTTGAAGTCAAATTTACTAGTGCCTTAAGCGATAGTTGCTAAGAACCTGTTCCATTGCTGCCACAGTGTAAGCCTCTCTTTCCTCTTTTATTGTCCTTTTAATATCTGGACTCTCATCGTAATTCAGAGAAAACTTGTTCTTCCTATCGGTATCCCAACCTCCTGTAGCTTTCATCTAGTATGTATTCACCATTTGAATCATCTCTATATCCTGACCAAAAGGGTGTAGATGAAAGAGCATTTATCATAGGCCTCTCTTCATATCCCCATTTTTCCTCCTCCAGAATCTTTTGTGCTATAAGGCATTGATCCTAAGGGTGACGCATTTTACAAATGTCACACCAAAACTCATCCCCTATGAAATGATTATTTTTCTTAAGAGGGTCTGGAGTGTCCGTCTACTTTTTTAAGGGCTTTCCATCTTTCCATTCTGTATGATAGGGCATGTCCTGCAACCTGTATCTATCATTCTTGTTGAAATTTCTATCATGCCTTCCTACTTGAAAGTGACTTTTGTTTGGTTCCAAATTCTTCATCAAACTTACTAATTCATCCATTTTATCACTTTCACTGCTCTTTTTCGGGACTGTAGGATTGAATAGCTTAGGATCATTTCTTTTATCAACTCTTTTGGTAGCTATTCTATTGTTTTCAATATTCAATGCAATTTTGAAAGCATGTTGTAAGGTTGTTGGGTTATGAGACCTTATCTCATAATTTGTTTTAACATCAAAAGCTGTCAAATAAAAGGTGATTAGGAAAGGATCAACATGATGGATATCTTTTGGAATCCTATTCAACACTTTGTTAAATCTTTTATTAAATTCCTTCACTGTTTCATTCACATTTTTCTTTATACTAGTCAATTCATGAGTTGCAAAGGACAGGTCTCTATGATCCCCAAATTCTTCAATAAACTGATCAACAAAGTTTTACCAACTAGTAATTGATCCATCTGGAAAATTTCTATACCATTCATCTGCACTACCCTTGAGTGAAAGAACTAAAATTTTCATAGCACATCCTCATAAGTAATGTCAAATTCATAAACAATATTTTTGACATTAATGACATGTTGTTCTGCTAATTGGGATCGATCGCCAGTAAACTTGGGGATAGCAGTCTTTAATTTATTAGGTATTGGGTCAGGGCAGCACATTATATTTGAAAAATCTAATGGTTTATATCTTTCATTAACTTCATGAAATATGGCATCAAAAAGATTTCTATTATTGTTATTCTGAAAATATTGATTTTGGGGAATAGGGTTACCTCTCTGGTATTGATTTGCTAGATTACCATATTGAACACTGTGAGGTTGTTGAACCATACTCATTTGATTTTGTATCCCTCCTCTGTTATGTTGACGTTGATGTTGTACAGGGTTCCCAAGTTGATGATTTATGCCCATACCATATGGCTGTGGATAGCCCCTTGAATGCATCAAACTCTACACTTGCTAACATTGTTGTGTATGAGTTCTTCTAGGCTATGAATTAATATAATAATCCTCTCCTTTTCCCTCTGTGTAATCTCTGCTTATATCATCCATAGGAGGATTAAAAACTTGTGCACCACCCTGACTCTGTGCACGATTCCCTGTATATATATATATATATATATATATATATATTGTCTCACATTCCCAGCATAATTGTATTTATTTTCATCTTCAACATGTTGATCATGTATTTTATTTCTCCCTGCATTAAAGTTTCCATTATATGAATAATTACTTTGCTGCGGATAGATATCTTCATTTATATTTTTAAAATTAACATGAATATTTTTATTACCATAATCATTATATTCATCATTCTCGGTATAATTACCTTGCTTATAATATTGCTCACCACCTTTTATTTCCTCTCCTTGCGTAGATTCATGAATGTTGTTTGTGTCTTTCCTATTTCAAAATTCATGCGTGTGAAGATCTCTCTGGTCATGATCCATAACATCCATATGTTGGTTGTCGAATCTCCATCCATGCATTAGATCTGGATAATAACGTGCATTATTTCTTTTTTTATTGTTATTTCCCACATCATAAAATTGATGTTTGTAATTAGTTGGCAGTAAATCATTTTGTGTACAATGTGGATGCATGTCTGGATACTGTGTATGTTCCCCAGCATGCTGTTGGTTAAATTTATTTAAGTGAATATCTTTTAAAGGATTAATATCCTCCTTTTGTTTATGAATATACTTTGGCTGCGCAATATTATGCACATCCTTTTGTTGTTGTCGTGTGTCCTCTAGCTGGGCATGGATTCCAACCTACTGCACATCATAATTATCTTCAAATATATTGTCTATTCACTACACATTAGGCTGATTTTGCGCAAGCTAACAGTTATACAATTTCCCATGTAAGTTTTGATTCTAATAATATATATTACTTTGCTGATTTTGAGTGTCCACACCTTTAAGCACAAGTTGATAGCTATTATTTTTATTTTTATTAAAACTAGTATCATATTTCTCTTTTCACTTTTGTGCAAGTTTGGAAATATTATGCTTGCCACGTTTTTCATGGTAGAAGCTAGGTTTTTGATAATGTGTATTTTCAACTTGTTTGCTGGAAATATTCATAGACTCCTCTTTTTGCGCAGGGTAATGGTTATTTTTATATTTTTTGTTCTCACCCACTTCTTCCTGTGCAAATCTGTAACCATACATTTTCTTACGTGGATAATGTATTTCATCAGGTTGGGTGTGGACTCCAGGCTGCAGTGCATCCTCTCATGCAAGTTGATATATACTCTCACGCAATACTCTAGACCATTGCTTGAAACAATGTTGTTGATTATTGTTACGATCCAGCACATCATTCATTTGGTAATTGTTAACATGCTACTCATGAACATTATTTCTTGCCAGCTCATACGAGTTAAAATATTGTAGATTTTCTTGGATGGCTTGCGTAGACTATTGAAACATGCCAGCACCCTCAAAGCTTTTCCCATAATGCTGAATTTTATCATTATGCAACCCATAAATATTCCCTTCATAATATGTGTCTTTATCTTCATGTGAAAAACCTTGCGCAAACTTGTGATTACACATGTTATGTATATCATAATCATTGGCATGTTGATTTATTAATCCTTGATATATAATGGATGTATTATTGGAATGTTGATGATGCCCACCTTGATGCTACGCGTGGTCCTTGACGTACTATTGTGCACCATCTCGCAAGTTATATATGCTATTTTGTTGACCTTCGTGATCAACCTACTACTCTTCATTATACATATCATGTATATTCGGTAATTTATCATGTTTTTCATTGTGAGTGTTTTTTAGAATATTGGTATCTTCCTTTTGTGTAGGTTTATAAATAAAATCATGCTGGCAACCACCTTGCTGAATTTAGTTTTGAGAAACATTATTTTCACGTCCACCATGCTTATCATTGTACATTAAATCTTGCCTATAACAATCCTCATAGTACTGTTGATCATTTCTCAAATGAGTTTGATTATTTTTAGGTTGACGAGCATCATCCTTTTTATTATTTATAATATCTCTTTCATATTGTTGAAATTTACAATATCCTTAATTAATATTTTTATCTCCTTGCATATTGTTATAATGCTTCTCATTATAACTTTGCTCAAAACCATTAAAATTATGACTAAAATGCCTATTATTATTTCATTGGTGTGAACCTCCACCATACTGGGAGTAACTATGTTCATCATTGTTGAATAAACTATAAACATTTCCACTCCGCACAAGTCATCTTTGCATGTTATTCAAATCACATTCATTATCATGATGTTGATCTTGATTACTCTGATAAACTTCAGCCTAGTGATCAAATTGTGCATGTTGATCATATCCCAGGGAATTCATTTTATTGCTTTTATTATGACGTTCACTATCATTGTTGTT
This sequence comes from Chamaecyparis obtusa, assembly GCA_027943335.1. Taxonomy (NCBI): domain Eukaryota; kingdom Viridiplantae; phylum Streptophyta; class Pinopsida; order Cupressales; family Cupressaceae; genus Chamaecyparis; species Chamaecyparis obtusa. The sequence goes on along the minus strand of BSBK01005063.1, from coordinate 1,088,977 downwards.
CCTTGTGCATCTTCTTGATCTTCACACTGAATGTTGTTTTCTCCCTGCTCATTATCCATGTTAAACATTGGATTAGAAAAAACCCTAAACCGATCATTGTCACTTTCTATAACCCTTTCTCCATTATTTGGTTCAAACATAGGATTAACATAACTGTTACTAAAAACTTGGCCATTGTTATTTCTGTGAGGAGTATAAACCAGCACCTGAACACTTTTATTTGTAGCTTCATTATTATTTACTTCACCATTTCCTCCATCACTTCCATCAGGAAAAATAATGCTTTCCCTTTCTATTCCCAACTTCCTAAGAGCTTTGTCTGGTTGTCTTCTAAGGGCTCTAAGAATCTTCTTATCTTTATGCTCCAATCTAATCATCCCCTCAACTATATCATCCATTCACCTATCCTCCTACTCTTGTTCACACATAGCCTCCTGATTACCAAGCTCATAATATGGAAAAGTATTTATATACTCATTTTTATTCATTGGGCTATGGTGATTTGAAGTTGGGAACTACTCACAAGAAAATTCTTGACCTTTATCTTTGTCAGGTTGCTTTTCGGGAGATACATACAACATCTTTTTTTTCAATTTTTTATTCCTCCTATTTGATTTTAATTCAAAAAATGAATTTTTCTTTAGAGATCTTCTCCCTAACATAGGCTTCACCTGAAACTAAGTTTTAGAGTTGCCACCTCACCTTCTGCGAGGAATCAATAACGGTTCTGAGTTCCTGTATCCTAGTAGAGTCTTTACAACATTAACTAGAGATCCTGAAACTGCCTTTCACTGATAGGTCCCCAGCAGAGTCACCAATTTGTTGGTGCTCAAAAATGCTGGACCGTTTTGAGGCCAACTGACAGGCACAAACAAGTGCCTCTACAATTCTGACTCGATCGAGCCAAGGCTAGTAGGCCTGAATCAAATATGTTTTCTAATTGCACAAATACATGCTCAACAAAATCAAATCCTTCCAAAGGGGTTAACAATCCTTTGGAGGAAAATAAACTTAATATCCTAATCGTCAGATAGGTTGAAATCTAAACTAAGGCTTGAAAATAATGCTAAACCTAATTGAATGCTTTATGAAAAAGATAATAGATATATATGCAAATTACAGAAAGAACAAAATGACAGTTACAAATGAAAAGATAGACTAGTGCCTGATACCAAATCTGGAATAGAGTCAATTATATCAATCCTACGTATAGATGAAGACAGTTTTAAGGTAACTCACTCCTGTAATGTGAGACCAACCTACAGGCTTTCAATTGAAACAGGAATTTAAAACAACTTATACAATTCATCCTATGGTTTTTAACCCAACTTAAGAGCCCGGAAGGAGCAATAACATGTTCTCAGACCATGCTACTGATATTCAAACTGTATAAATTTATCATAAATAAATGCATCAGATAGAAAACACAATAGAATACCCTGTTTCACAGAGTAATCAGTATAACTAATTGAAAATAATAAACTATATTAACTTTAAGGCACAAGCACTTATCTGATATTTGCACTTGAGATTTTGGACATCATGTTCAAATCTATAATTCGGGATAAGTTTTCAATTTTTTATCATGATATTGATTGTATGTCTTGTTTACAATATGAACTAGTATAAATATATTTTCCAATGGTTCCCTATGAAAGGACATGCCCTTTCACAAGACCTAATCATATCAACTACCCCCAAAAATACAAAACAAACCATAATCATGGTTGTTAGGGAAATATTTCCTGTATAATTTATCCTTAATCTTCTTTAGGTGCTCTGTGCATTAATAATCCAACCTTTAATTTTCCTACACATAACACCCAACATTAGGTAGCCAAAAAAAATCGTTACACTCACAATATATTAGGTTTTCATAAAAAACTATTACTATTTATTTATTAATTAATAATTAACACATTTGATAAAATTATAATATAACATCAAGTATGTACATTTTATATATAAATAAAGTGTAAAATAATAATTATGGGCTATTCACGTTAATTATCAAAAACATGAGAAGTCACATTATTTATTAAATCATAGGAATTACTTTAATGAGACAATTTTCAAAATAATAAATAAAATGACATTATGTGAAGAATTTTGCCTTTATTTATACAATAAAACACAATAAATCTATTCACAAACATAATGCAATGTAAATTATAACATGGAAATATTTTAAAAGAAACATTAGGGTGAAAAATTTTATAATCCATCCTAATGAAAAGAGGAATGCATTTACCCTAAAATCAAAATAATTCACTTAGGGCTAGCATATTAATTTTACAAAACAATCACCCTAATGTTACAAAATATTTCTAATGTAAAATAATATTACAACCATAAAAATACATATAGTTTTGGGAATCTAAAAATCTCACTTTCTAAAAAGAAACTTTTAAATATACATATTAATAAATCAACTAATTCATAAACGAAAAGCTAAAATCAAATTATAGGAAATTATTAATACCCACTTTACCCTAATAGATTGTTCCCTTTTTATTAAAATTAAGATAAAAGAGTAAGATGAAAAGTTACTTTTAGGTATATGAAACTAAAAAGTAAATGGCAATTAATATTAGTTCAAACCCTAAATAGAGATGAAAAATCAATTTATATTATATTCATAACTAGATTACAAATAATAATGTAAAAATACTAATAGCCTTTTCACCTTATTAGATAGAAATATTGAAGTTAAAATATATTAAGGTGAAAATACCAAATTATATTTAGGGATATGAGTACTAAAAATTTACATCAAAAATATCCCAAAAACCCTAAACATAATATTATTTATCTAATTATTCACCTTATCATATTTTTAACTTTAGGTTTTTAGGGTACTTTGAGGTAAAACAATAAAATTAGAAATAAAACCAAGTCTTATAAATAACATAGAACATTGTATAAAAGAAACCAATTACTTTCATGATCCCAATAATTCATTTCTAAAATATTAAAAAAGAAATCAACAATCTAATATTAATATCTCTATTTATACATATGTTCTCAAGGAAAAACATAGAGTAATCGGTAGGGGGTAGAGTTAGGCGGTTAGGTAGGAAAAGGGATGGGTCGAGAGGTCAAGTGTTCAACTCCCTATCCCCATTATTTTTCCTAAAATTAGAAAATAGATAAATACATAGACAAATATGTTCATTATTAAATTTGAAAAGTAATTAAAGGAGAGATTACTCCCTATGTAAAAGGTTTTCTTAACTTCTCACCTACACATGAAAACGAAAATAATTAAATATCTTCTCTTAATCCTCTCAAAGAAAATAAATAGACTAATTGGTTAGGGGATAGGAGGGTAGATAGGTAGGAAAAAAGGTCAGCTTGAGAGGTCGAGGGTTCAACTCCCTCTCGCCGCCTTTTTACTTAACTTATTTTATTTTTTAGAATAATTATTTATTTTCAAAATGAATATGCATTAAATAATTTAAAATAAAACAATTAACAACCTAATACATGAAAATAGAAAATAACAAACATATATGCTCTTTTATCATTTTAATTTTTTCAACATAGGGAAATTGTATAAAACTAAAATTGAACATCATACTTCCCTGAGATCATGTCCATTTAGAACCTAAAAATTCCAGTGTCAATAGAACTTCTGGTGGAGATGGCGGCCAACAGCGGTAGCGGAGATTGAGAGTTACCCCTCCCTAGAGGGATAAAGGGTCGTTGTTGCACAATGATGTACACGCACAGAGGGTATTCAGAGGTGGGGAGGATCGGGAAGATCAATAGGAGGCACCCAAAGATCCTCCTTCAGGTGGAGATGGTTACAGGCTATCACAATGTGAGCAGGAGAGAGTTGTACTGAGATTAGAGATGGTGACCTTTCGAGCCCAGCTATTAGAGCATGATGCATAGTTAGCGCAGCTAAGAGCAGAGAGGGACACACAGATTTCACATCTGAGGGTGGACAAGGACACCCAGTTGGCACAACTTAGAGTAGAGAGGGACATATATGTCTACACAGCCACCCACTAGGGGTAGAGGGCTACATACTATTTCATGTTGTATTGTGATGTGGTTCCTGCTGCTCATAAATCTCCATTGTATTCAGTAGTAGCACAACACTCAAAGGGTGCCATGCCTCCACCTCCTCCCAACAGAGAAAATGTACCTCCTCCTCCTCCTCCACGAGAGGATATGATATGTTGTACTCTTATTTTTGTATCACTGATATACTTGTACCTTATTAGATATATCATGTATATTGTACCATTTTTTATCGATGTACTTTCTTATAATATCTTCTAGACTGTTTATTATTTCATGACACATTGTTCCATATGGTTATGATACTCTGATACTTGTTTCTTTCGTTGCTCTAATATACTGATGTTGACATTCTGATCCTTCGATGCTTTGATATGGACATTTCTGATATTTTGCTATGATGATATACTGATTGCTTCTGTTGATTATGACATGGATGTTTCATTTGATTTGATGTCATATCATTTATGTTATATTGATATCTAATCCCTAATGATTTTTTAATTTTTGCACATGTTGGATATATGACATTTGTCTTATGCCTTGGATATTGATGCAATTGTCATACTTGGTCAAGATTTAGATTAGATGATGATATGATGACATCATGATATATTTCACTGATATATGCTTATGTTTTTGTTATTTTCCAAAGATTTTATGAATGTATGGATATATGAGATGTATTGCAATGTGATGTATGGACATCTCACTTTTATTTATGTATGAATGAATATGGATGCATTATGCAAATGGTTTTATGATATGAATGGGTTATGAATGCAAATGAATATCAGTGATTTATACTCAGTCATTTCATTTCAGTTCTTTATGATTTCATGATGTACTTGGTCAAACATGGGAAATTGATTAATGTTCTCAGAATCTTCACCTCACCTTAAATGTTATAGATATATTTTCAGCTTATATCAATATTTTAGATAGTTAAATCCACACATTCATGCTTATGCAACCTAAAATGAATGTAACTATATTAAAATAAATGCAATTTTAAAATGAATTTCAATGCAACTAAAGATATGAAATGCATCTAAATGAACCTAATGCAAATTAATATGATATGCAACTAAAATAAACTTTAATGCAATTAAATGAAATGCGCCTAGACTAAGACACCTATGACAGTCATTGTTTATTCAAGATGGGTCAATTATCATCATAGAGAACCTGTTAGCGGGACCTCATTAGGATAGTACAATTTTCACTAATAGATTTAGCAATCCTAAAAATATGAATACATCCCTTTTCATTCGCCATGTTGAAAGATAACCTAAACACTAAAGCACATAGCTAGAATGTTTTGTCAATTACTTCTTGTTTGATATAAAAACCATTTTCTTTTCTGATACATAATGTGTAAGTATATACCCGCAATGACCTATCATTTTGTGTTCATATCCTTGGGCATAGTTCCATTTACCATGTACCTTACTAGGAAGTAGTTTATCATTGTTAATTTTTAAACAGGCAAGGAAACAAATTTGACCTCACTAAGGCTTTCATAGGAAACAGGTTGAGGTATACATGGTGTTCCAATCATGATGGAGGCACTTATAGTAGAAACCCATTCCCCATGATCACCTTAGATCATCAGATTTATTGCCACAAACAGAACACAGAGAAAATGTTATGCCTCTAGTCATTGTTTCTCTAGTGTAGAGACATCATCGAGTCACTCAAGGAAGCATAACAATCAAAAACTGATAATAAGAAAAAGTTTGTTATCCTTTTAACATGATCGTTGTATTTTCTTAAAAGAAACAGACAATTGTGATTATAGTGTTTAAAAACACTCTTGATTAATCTTACAAACACATGCATAGAAACTTTTATCAATCACCATTTTTTCTTCATTCATAAGTGTTTTACCTATTTAGTGTTTAGAAACATTGTTTTCATCATGACATTGTGTTGAAAAACACATTTTGGTCCAATGGTTGGCATTTAAAAATACCTTTGTTCGTAGTTTATTGTCAATTGCGGACTAGGGTGGTATTAAAAAATATTGTTGTTCGTAGTTTATTGTCAATTGCGGACTCAATATCTTGTCAACAAATGTGATCTTGATCAATGCCCCCTAGGGAAAATAGTTTACCTAGGACCTAATGTGGATAGATTCCAATCTTAGGAAAGCACAATTTTGGATAGTTCATTCAGGATTTGGCATGTCACTAAAGTGACTGGAAGATATACATAAACTAATATTTACATAGGCCAAATGTGAAAGTGTTGTCTTGATAGATAGAGCGTTGATTACAAGTAGCACCTGTTTACCAGGTTTTCACCACTTGGCCAAACCTTTTCTATTTTTTCTATCATGGCGCCTGTTACCAGGTTTTCACCAACACACTTTTTCTCTTTTCCAATTTTTTTTTTGTACTTTTTTTATTTTCTATTTTTTTGGACTCACCAAGGCGCCTATTTGCTAGGTTTTCACCAAGATGGTCATTTTTTTAGGACTTTTTCCATTATTTTTTCTTTTTTTCAAGATCCATATTTTCTATTTTTGAACTTTTTTCAACTCTTTTCACTGTACAGGAGCCATCTACAGAATGTCAGACATAAAACCTTTTCAGATGTAGAGTATTGATTGGATCTAGTAAAACATCTCCTTCAGGTGTAGCCAATTGATAGGCTCCTAATTCAAATGATGCTATAATGACAAAGGGACCCAGCTAGTTGGGTTCAAATTTTCCTTTTTGTTCTCGATTCTATTGATTCTTAGAATTTTCTCTTAGGACTAGATCTCCAATCTGAAAACTTCTTGGTTTTATTTTCTTGTTGTATCCTCTTAACATTCTCTTTTGATAAGCCTTAAGATGAGAAAATGCCTGTTGTATGCACTCATCTAGCAATAATTTCTTGTAGTCTAGAGATTCTATAGTCCTCATCAGTGACTAGATGTTTCAATGATATCCTCAGTGATGGAATCTCTACCTCAACTAGTAATACCGCCTCTGATCCATAAACTAGTGCAAAAGTAGTTGCACCAGTTGGTGTTCTGATCCTAGTTATGTAAGCCCATAATGTTGGATTGATTTGTACATGCCAATCTCTCCTTGATTTGTTCACTATCATATGCAAGATTTTCATAATAGTTTTGTTTGATGCTTCAGCCTGTCCATTACCTTGAGGGTAATAGATTGAGGAATAGTGTTGAGTGATTTTGAATTAAAGACACAAGTCATATATGTCTTTGTTTTTGAATTGACCCCCATTTTCAATCACAATCGATGAGGGTATGCCCTAACGACATATGATATAATTCAAGATAAACATGGAAACTTGTTTTCCAGTTGCATTAGAAAGTGGGATAGCTTCCACTCATTTTGTGAAATACTTAGTTGCAGTAATGATGCATTTTTGTCCATTCGATGAATTAGGATAGATCTAACCAACTAAATGAAAGACCCATTGTTGAAATGGCCAATGTCTTATGAAAGGAATTAGCTCTCTAGCTAGAGCATGTATCAGGTTACCGAATCTGGAATTTCTTGCATATTTTTGAAAAATAGATAGCATCTTTTTCCATCATGGGCCAATAGTACCCCATTCTTAAAAGTTTCTTAGCTAATGAAAAATCATTCGAGTGTGATCCACACACACCTTCGTGAACTTCTTTTAATGCATGATTAGACTCTTCATGTTCTAAACACCTATGAAGCGTGCCATTTAGACTACGTCTAAACAAGTCATTAGCAATGATTATATAATGTGATGCCTCTCTTATGAGGAATCTCTTTTCATTTTAGGAATAACCTTCAAGGATTGTTTGGTCCTTTAGATAAGAGTAGATATGGGCATATTGGGACAATACTTGGGTTTCAAGGGCACAAACAATTTGGGATTCAGGTGAGTCATAAGTGGGAACTGGGAGTTCTTCCACTAGGAAGTCATAGAGAAATTAATGTTCCTCTAATTGCAACATGGATGCCAAGGTAGCCATCGCATCAGTTGCCATATTCTCTGATCTTGGAATTTGTTGAAATGTAAGAAGACAGAGTATTTCTTCAAGTCATCCACCATTGTCTAGTAAGGCATGAGTTTATCATCTTTTGTCTGATAGTCACCATTTACCTGAATGATAATGAGTTGTGAATCTAAATAGATGTGCAACTCAACAATTTTCCATTGTATTGCAAGTTTGAGCCCATTCACAAGAGCTTCATATTTGGCTATGTTATTAGTGCATGGAAAGATCATTTTATAAGCCTCGGGGATCTTGTATCCTTGTGGTGTGATAAATAAGCATCTAGCTCTTGATCCCTGCTATGTGAAGGAGCCATCAAAATACATTTTCCAAGGATATTTTGTTAAGTGCATGATAGATTCATCTAGAAATTCCACAAGTAACATCTTGTCATCTGTTAATGGTGTTTCTGCAAGTTGATCAACAATCACTTGTCCTTTTATGGCTTTTCTTTCCACATATTCAATATCAAATTCACTTAGGATTAGGACTCACTTAGCTAGTCTTCCTGTCAGCATTGCTTTGTTCAACAAGTATTTAAGTGGATCAATTTTAGCCACCAGCTTCACCTTGTGTGCTAACATGTAGTGCCTAAGTTTTTGAGATGCAAACACCACTGCTAAGCATGCTTTTTCAATCATTGAATAGTTCAACTCAAATGTCACCAAATTTCTGCTAATGTAATATATATCTCTTTCTTTCTTAGTCTCATCCTCTTGTGCAAGAAATACTCCTAATGATGTATCTATAGCTGATATGTAGAGAAATAGAGGTCTTCCATAAATTGGTGCCATTAGGATTGGAGGATTCATCAAATATTTCTTGACTTGGGTAAAATATTCTTCGCATTGCTCATCCCAAGTGAATGTGGTTCCTTTTCGCATCAACTTTTTGAAAGGTTGTGATTTATCTGCCAATTGAGATATGAATCTTCTTATGGATTGCAGCTTGCCTTGTAGCATCCTCATTTGACTAATGTTTCTAGGTGGTTTAATTTCAATAATAGCCTTCACCTTTGCTGGATCCACCTCAATCCCTTTTGCTGAAACTATGAATCCTAATAGTTTTCTAGATGATACGCCAAATGCTCACTTCTTAGGATTAAGTCTCAATTGAAATTGCTCCATCATGTCAAAGATTTTCCTTAGATCTTCTATGTGTGTATCTCTTATCTTTGACTTAGCCAATGTGTCATCTACATAGTCCTCCATGTTCTTATTCATAATGTCATGGAATATTGTGGTCATTTCTCTTTGATAAGTTGTGCCTACATTCTTAATATCGAATGGCATCACATTCCAATAGTATGTTCCCCATGCACATGTGAATGTAGTCTTTTCTTGATCTTTGGGAGCAATTTTGATTTGATTATACCCCGAAAATCCATCCATTAAGGAGTACATTTCATAGACAATTGTCAGATCAATAATTATATCTATGTTTGGTAGTGGGAAGTCATCTTTAGGGAAAGCCTTGTTTAGATCTCTGAAGTTTGTGCATACTCTTATGGATTTGTCTACCTTAGAAACATGAACTATGCTTGAGATCTACTCTATATAATCAATAGCTCTAATGAATCATGCCTTCAACAGTTTTTCCAATTCTACTTTTACTAGCAATGCCACATGTGGATTCATCTTTCTGAGTTTTTGCTTTACTGGTTTTATATCAGGCAAAATAGACAAGTGATGCATGATTAAGTCTATGTCCAACCCAAGCATATATTTTCCTTGAAGAAATTGGTGAATTAGATCTTTTCATGTTTTGTCAATGACTGAGCAATGTGAACTAGTTGAGGAGCCTCTGTTGTTCCAAAATTAATGGGTTGTGTAGGTTCAATCAAAACTGATGATCTTTCCTGAAAGCGATCTAGGAGAATATCAAGAGCCCATCCTTTGGTGCCTCTAGGACATTTTCACCATCAGATACATCTTTTTCTTTTTCTCTTTTAGGATCTGATACTGCCACTAGGTGGTTTTCACTATCAGATCTCTTGTTCTTTTTGTTTTTCATTTTGAGACATAGAAAATTGATATCCTCCTTAGTCATAGTTTTTCTCTTTACACTGGTGGAAGAAAGGAAGGGTTCACAAGCATTTAGATAATAGGCTATGGAATAGTCATTGTCAAAATATAATAGGCTTGTGGTTGTAGGCTCATCCCAGTTTATCAGTTTAGGTTGTTTTAAAGACAAAGGTTCAGTAGGTTCAAGAGATAGCACTGTGTTATTATCAACACTATTAACTTGCAAGATGTCTTCTATTAAGTTTTCTTCTAAATAGATGTTAGGATTATTAGGGTCATGTTCGTTATTATTAGAGTTCATGTTAGTGTTATGCAAATCTAACTCTAGTGGTCTAGCATTAGAAATCTCTCCTTCAATCAAGACTCTAGCAAAAAATTTGTGTACCACATCAATTTTTATGTCCATGGTAGCGTCAGAAAGGACATCCCATTCATATTCATGTGAGTCTACCTGACTATAATCTGAAACCCCCAAGAAGTGGGCAATAGTCATGGGTACTTCTTCTTCTTCATTAGCACGGTTCTCCTCTTCTTGCAATGGTTCTTTTGGAGTTGTCATTTCTAGTTCCTCATCAAAATGAGGTGTGTCAAAAATAGGAATCCCTTGTTCTTCTTCTTCTTCAGGTTCTTCTGCTTGTTCTTCGTTTGGTTCTTGTCTGAGATTAGTACCAATTTTTGATAATGGGTCTCCTTGAAAGAGTAGCAACCTTTCATAGGAAATAGGTTGTCCTTGTACCTCTTCTTCATCATTTGAGTCTCTTGATGTATCAAATACATGACCCCTTTCTTCTATAGGATGAAATCTTGCTTCCCTAAAGCCTAATCCAATCTTGTCTTTAGGATTTCTGAAATCCATGTGTAGAGGTTCTACAAATCCTTGTTTTTTCATCCCAAGGGTCCTTTTCCTTTGTATCACATTTGTTTCATGATTTCATATCCCTTTCCATATTTGTTTGGAGCTATCTCAACATGTTTGACATTTCCATCTACTTTAGGTTCTTTATAAAGCCATTGTAAGACAACCTTTTCCTCATTTTCTTCTTCAAGGGATACTTTTGATTTGACCTTTTTGATTCCCTCATGTATAGTTAGGGCACTACCATTGGATGGTGTAAATGTTGATGAAGGTTTTCCTTGTGTTCTAGGAAATATGGGAAGATCTATCAAAGATATTGCAGGACCCATCTTGTATTCACCCATGCTTGTCTCTTGGACGTTAATCTTTTTAGCAAAGCTTTTCAAAACCATTTCTTTGGATGTCTCTGCCTTATTAGAGATTTCCTTGTTGTGAGGAACCATTCTTTTTGTGTGTTTGAGATTATTGCAAGCGTATGTGGTATCTGCTAGAATAGTAACCTCCACTCCATATGAGGAAATTTCAAGCATTGATGGTAAGTAGAAGGCACAACTTGCATTGAGTGTATCCATGGCCTTCCAAGAAGAATATTGTATGCAAGTGGTAGATCAATAACTTGACATAGGACGTCTTGCTCCACTGGTCTCACTTTGATAGGTAAGACAACCAATCCTTTAGACGATCTCTCTTCTTCATCATAAGGATCGTTATCTTTCTTCTAGGATCAATTGCATGTTCTAAGAAGCTCAACTATTTTATCAAGTTGTACATGCAGATGTTCAAACTAGTGCCTCCATCTATCAAGACACGTTTGACACGGTGTTTATGAATGAATACTTCTAAATGTAGAGGTTGGTTATATGGTTGGTTCAAAGATTTATCATCCTCTTCAGAAAAAGATAAGTAATGTGGGGAATTCAAGTGACCAACCGTAGCTTGGAATCTATCCACATCTAGATCTTTCGGTACATTAGTACTAAGTAGGGCTTGATCAAGAATTTCCCTATGACTAGGGGATATTTTCAACAACTCCATGATAGATATTTGAGTGGGTGTCTTTTGTAACTGATCCACAAGATTAAACTTTGGAGGCAATGTCATTTTTTTAGACGTTGTTATTGTCATAGCTGGTGTGTTAGATGTAGAAGCTCCTTTGAGAGTGAGCTTAGCCTAACTTCATGTTACGGAATTGGAAGATTCAGTTTTTTTTTTTACTCCTTTTAGAGTAACCATATTGATGGAGTACTCGCATGGTTCCACCATATGAATTACATTGTCATTATAAGAATATGTGTAGTAAATTTTGTTACTCTTGGAAGACTCTCCTTTTTCATAGCTAGGTAATGGAGTTTGACATGCCTTATGGTCATTGTTTGTGTGATGTTCATCTACCTTGAATTTTCCTTCTTCAATTAGGTCTTGAATAACATGTCTTAATTTCATACAGTTGTTGGTTTTGTGTCCTTTGTTCCAATGGAAATCGCAGTAGTTGTTATTGTTCCACCACTTGGATTTTACTTCTAGTTCCCAAGGTTCAGAATCAGGAATTGTGATAATTTTGTTATCCAAGAGTGACTTTAAGACCACTTCCAAGGTATCTCCCAATGGTGTAAATGTCATTTTAGGTCTTTATGCCCAAGGTTCTGTTCGAATAGGAGGTTTATTGAAGGTCTTGCTTTCCATTGGTGTCACAGTAGGATTCATATTCTTGTTTTTTTGAAGACTTGTTGTAAGATTGAAAACATCTGGTTTAAGTTTTGGATTGGGAGTATCAACCACTCCATCATTAACCACATGTTTGTTCTTGTTTCCATATTTGTACTTATCTTTGATGGGATAGTACTTATCTTTGTTTTCCTTGTTGATAGTGATGTCACCCTTCTTAATCAAGACATCCTCAATCTCGATGGCACTATCTATCATTTTATCAAAACTTGGTGGTCCTTGTAATTGTATTAGAAAATTCATTTCAGGCACCAAGTTGTTAATAAAGATATCCATTTTCTCATTTTCAGGTATCTTCCTAGCATAGCATGCAAATATCCTTCTCCATCATTGTAGGTAACTCAAAAAAGATTCTCCCATCTTTTTCTTAGTATTGCATAGATCCAACATTGTGACTATGTGTTGGATGTTGTAGGAGTATTGTTGTATGAAGTTTTGTGCTAGTTCATCAAATGTCTTGATTCCTATAGGTAGTTTTGAGAACCAACCCATAGCTTGTCCACCGAAACTTCATGGAAATAATCTCATTAGATATGTTTGCTCATGCATGAACTCCATACTAGTGGCACAAAACTCCCTCACATGATCTTGAGGGTCGGAATCTCCCATGTATTTGTCATACTTTGGAATTGTGACATTTTTAGGAAACAGAATCATCTTTAGTCCCTTGTCAAAAGGGAAAGGACATATCATGTGCTCCAAAGAGTATGGTTGTGTTGGTTTTTCCTTTGGTTTTTTGAGTTCTTGAATTTGTTCTTGCATGGTGAGTAGTTGTCTTGATAGAATAGACATAGGACTAAGGTCTTTTTTTTGTTTAATAAGTTGACTCACATCATAGTCCTTTGGTAGTTTTATACTGTGGGAAGAAAGTTCTAGGAAGTACTTTTCTTTGTTTTCTTCCAAGGTTCTTTCAAGCATTTTGTTAAATCATTTTCTTTTCAAAGCTCTTTGATATTCTTGATCTGTTGGGTCTTCATCATCATCGTAATCCTGATATGTTTCACGGTATTATGTTTCTCCTTGGTTGTTTTGTGTTTGGTCATCATGTTCTTCTTGATTATCATAATAATCGTGTCTTTCATCCCAATGGAAATCTTCCTTGTTATTCATGTTTATTATTTTGGGTGTCGCTATATGAGTGGTGCTTGGTGTTGTTCCAAATAAGGGATTGAGTCTTGAGGTTTCTCCTATTTCAAATGTGAGCAATTGTACTTTATTTTCAAATGGGTTTGTTTCAAAATGGTAAGATTTATGTCTCGTATTAACCATGAAAACTTGATTAAGGGATTAATGAGTGTCTTGTATTGAAAGTGGGTCTGAATGTTTGCAATGTCTAATTATGAATCCAAGGATGCAATAGTGGGTTTGAAATTATTTTATGGATCCAATGTCAAAGGGTGTCAAAGTGCCATGTTTATGAGTTGGGAACCAAAAAGATAAAAGGATCTGATAATGTGAAAGTTTCAACGTCAAAGGGTGTCAAAGTGCCCTGTTTATGAGCTGATAACTTGGTTGTAACTGATAGGATAAACTGACTCTACAATTGGACAATGCAGATTTGGACCATGCAAGGTGACAAGACTTCTCAAAAATAGCTCTTTCAGATTATCAAGTGGATGTGTTTTGACAACATGATCTTACTATTGGGTCAAATGGGTATTTGAAAATACAAAGATTTTGGTTTTGGAAAGTATGGAAATGCTCTCTATCCCAGATGTGATCCTTTATAGGTGACTGATAGACTTTTTGGAACCTCAGATGTAATCCTGGAAATACAAGATGCGACTTAGGAAATACAGTGGTCACCACATGCAATCCAGGAAATGGTGTAACTACCAGATGTAATCCAAGTTGAACATATGCGATCTGGAATATGGGATACAATCTGGGAATCTGGGATGTGATCTTATGATGTCAGGAAATTGTCTGTTTCAGTGAATTTTGGAAAGTGGGTCATATCTGTCAAATTCTAGAGTGACTGTCAGAAGTTTTTAAATGCTTGTAAATGCTATGTGCTTGTTCATTTGGGGGGGATTATCTGAATTTGTATTTAGAACACACCAAGGAATCATTTTAATCAGACACACCTATCCTGTCTTATGCTAAGTAGAGATTGAAACCACTTGTTCACCGACTTAGGAACACACTCAAAGACTCCTCAGAATATCACAGTCCAATAACACGCAATAGATATTGGAGGCCATATTAGCTGAGTGTTAATGTCAATGGGGGCTCGATATGGTGAATGCCTTGGGACAATTACTATTTACCTCGCACAAGTGATAACAATCTTTCGGGGGTGATCTAGGTAGCATCTAACATAAGGTTTTTAATGAAGGCATATGTTCACAACCATCTCCCATAGTCCCACAAGCGGATTGAGGTCATAAGCCCTATAGGAACTTGAAAGTGTGTAGCCTCACAAGCGAGATTTAAGTGGCTCCGCTCTACATGAAATTCAAGTCTGTCATTGGGATTGATCATCAGTCTCCTAAGACAATATAGATCATGTCTTCCGAGGCTTTAGCCTCAAGGAAGCGTCAAATCTTATAGTGGGATGGAAGAGTCAGCTTAAGACTTGTCCCCACTTGGGTCGTTCCCAGGAGATTTTTTCCTCAACTGGAAGGCCCTCTAAAGGTGTACAATAAAGAAAATGGATAGATTTTAATGAGCTCTAGATTATGATTCTCCATGAAGGAGAAGAGCATAATCTCCTAACTCACACCAAGAATCCCAAACACATCATGCAAATTAATATCTAGTTACTCCAATTTTATTCCAAATCACAAGCTAATGTTTGAGTTTCTGATTCTCCCTCAAGGGGAAAAGAGCGTAGTCCTCTAATTAGTTTGCAACTTGACCTCAAATTGTGTTAATATTCCTAGAAAACCAAGCATGAAGTTTTTATTTTCTCTTTGGAGGCAACCTGCAAGACAAGCATTAGTAGTCTTTGTTTGATTTTGTCTTGGAGAAACAACCTGCAAACCACCATTAAGATTTTCAAGATCAAACAAAATCATAAAATTCACCCATTAGCTTGTTAGAAACCCAAATTCATGAACTCTCAAAATATAATGCTTTAAAGGAAAGTGGATATGCAATTATAAGATCTGGATTTCTGATTCTCCTGAAAGGAGAAGAGCATAATTTCCTAGCTCAAATTGCAAATCCAAAACATATGCAAGTGTTAGCATTCATTTCTCAATTTAACCTCAAAGTGTAATTCAATTTTTGAGTTTCTGATTTTCCCTCAAGGGGAAAAGAGCATAATCCTCTGGTTGATTTACAAAGTGAAATTAAACTGCATTTAAGTGCTCAAAAACAAAAGCATTAAGTCTAATTTATCCTTTTAAAGAAAATCATAAGCAATTGTTAGTAGTTTTATTATTTGGGTCTCTGTCTTTTGTCCTGCAAACCACAGTTAGGTTGTTAAAAACCAAAGAAATCAACAAGCCAATTTTTTAGGGGTCAAAAAACTCAAGAATGCAAGAAAATTTCCCAGATGCGATCCTAAAATTTCTCAAATGAGATCCTATTTCCCAAAAATGACCCCATTATCTAGATGTGATCCAGATCACAGGATGCGATCCTAAAATTTCCCAGATGTGATATGTTTCCCAGATGCGATCCGAGAATCCCGGGTGCGATCCAAGAAATCCAGGGTACGACTGTTCTTCCCGAATGCGATCCTTGGCTAAAAAAGACAAGGCAAAAATTAGTAAAATTAGCTTGAAAAATATGAGATCCGGGGCTCTGCCCCACGGTGGGTGTCATAAATGTGTGTATGAGTTGTGGACCTGCAACACAGCACTTCAATAGGACATTGTATCATTTGTTAGAAGAATTAAGCATGCAAATTAAGGAAATCAACAAATGAAATCATCATATTGCTCTCTAGTTAGCACAAGTATGATAAGGGTGTTAATAGCTCTCATCTTTTAACCCTAAATAGTGACAATATGATACTAAAATGAGAGATTCAAATGAAACATGCAAGAACTAAGCTAAATCTAGAAAATACCTCACAATCAAGCATTAAACCATGGATTCTTTACGCCAAGAGGCCTAACCCTACAATGGCATCACACCCCTCTCTATAGGAGGTCATCCAAAATAACGGTGTAAGAAAAAAGAAACACTTTGTATTCCAATGCCAGCTCGCAATTCCAAAAATAAATATCTGATGAGTTGCCACCTGTCACATGAAAAAAAGTCAGAAAAGATATGGTTCATTTAGAATACGAATGACAACTCTTTAAAAGGGGATTAATTACAATTGAACATGGGGACAGTGTGGCCTTTCAGATTTCCGATCACATATACAATTGACAATGCATTTTCTGATAGTACAGCACTGCAGCTTAAAAAAGAAAGTTTAAAAGGCAATGGCTGGCTTCAAACGTGGATATTCACACAGTTTTTTTTGCATTGCATTGGCTGGACGTGATATCTACATATTTGAATTATGTGTCATTTATTAAATAATAAGCCTGAAAAGTAACTGATGAGTAATGAAACGATTCAAATGATAATGAAAAAAGATTCGAAAATAACTGATAATGCGAGAGACATGAGGAATTTTATTTCATATTCAGTGTCTTCATTTCAATTCAGACGCACTCTTTTGTTTTTTAGCATAGGTTTATTTTGCAAACTCATGGATTGGATCGACATACAGATTGGAAGAGTAGTATCCTTTCGGTTTTCAAATTGTTTTTGTTTAATATGCATAGAACTCGGCATATTTTCATCTGTAGAAAGCCTCTCGGCTTAAAATCCATATACATGCATCATACAGAGTGGTTTAACTATTAACATGGTTTTATATTAAGCGAGTGGTTTAACTATTAACATGGTTTTACATTATTTGAAAGTTTCAAAGATTGGTGAATCGATCGTGTAATTCCAATGTCTTCGATTGATGGTATTTAAAGAGCACAAGGTCTTTTTATCCATTGTAATCTATTTATATTCAAATCTATTTTTCAACATCATGTTTTAAATTGGCTTGGTGAAAAATCTGAACAGCTCTATTCATTGTGAAGAATTTATCATTGTTGTGATATATAAATATTAAAACTTATTTTACCAATCAATATAAATTTAACAGTTTCACTCTCTTTACAGGGATTTCTGAATCATGTGTTGTTTGCATTCTGGAAACTGGCATTTCTTTCAATAATTACGATATTTGCAATTCGATTTATACTTTTTCAGCCTTGTATACACCTTGAGAAAAATCATAAATTGTTTGTCTGAATCTATTCTTTTCAAATTAATTAGTCTTAAAGTAACTCACGATTATGAAATATGATCTTTCAAAATCCTTTGCTATTTGAGTTAAAAAAATTTATTTAAAATAACATGGAGCACTGTACCGCTATCACTGCACATTAATGCTTATAAGTGGATCCCCAAACTCTGGTCTTCTTTTACGGCAGCTCATTCAGCCATTACAACAGTCATAGAAGGTAAACGCAGGGCATATGCTTAAAGTTCAATTTTTTTAAAATATATATTTATTGTCTATATATTCAATTGTTATAAATATGAAGATTAATAAAATTACTATTGTTAAAAAATGTATAAAAAATATATTATATTAATAAATTATATAAAAAGATAATTAATAAGAGTAAAGATGTATAATAATAACATAATAAAAAATAATTTTAGAAACATCTTATTTTTTTCTAATGAGAATATTAAAAAATATAAAGAAAATGTAGAAACCTATTATTTTTCTAATTGACAATAAAGATGTTTCTATATTTTTCTTATGCTGTTCTAATTAGAAATATAGTTAGTTTCAATTAGAGAAACAATTATGAAATATTAAAAAAAAAAGCATCTTAGATTAAAGATGTTTCCAAATAAATTAGAATTTTTTTCTAAATGAAAATATTAGAAAAATCTCCCATGGGTATCTGCGGCTGACTCTGCGGTGCATCGTGGCGTCCACATCTTCTACGCTCCTCCCCCGATGTTACAGGTGTGCACGTTCCTTTTCGCATCTGTTGTTTTAAAATTATAATATGTCTGGACCGCCTTTATTACCTTCTGCGGAAGTCTTTACTCCTACCATTACGCCCATTAATGAATCCGTAGCCTCCCCTGCATCTAAACCAACTAACAGCGAAAATGATAAACATAATGTTTTTTCATCTGCTAAAACTTTCTCTGAAGCGGTGGCTAACACCACGGTCGCTGCTTCGGCTAAGTTCTGTCTTTCGCTTCAGCATGAAAACGCCGAACCAGGTAAGGGTTCTATGGATACTTTGAAGTCTTTTTCCATTTCGCCTAATCCGGAAATGCTTGGGGAAATTGAGAAGGAAAAAAGCAGATTAAAAAACTATGCCATTTTCTTTGCTGCTGTTGATATCGATAGATGCCCTGCTAGGAAGTTTCTTGATGATTGGTTTTACAATTATTGGAATCTGAAATTAGGGCATAGCATATCCTTCTGTAGACAGTTGCAGAAGGGTTTATTTGTCATATTCTTTAAAACGGCGGAAGCACAGGAAGCTGTTCTCAAACGGCAATATTGGAATGTTGGTAATACTACCTTTCATGCGTTGGCATGGACTCCGGATGCCATCCATGAAGAGGTGCTTGCATTATCGGCACCAAGATGGATCATTGTCAAAAGTCTGCCCCCATATCTCTGGCGTTTTATTACTCAACTCCTCGAACCACTTGGTAAAGTCATTAGATTTGATGAATCTTCTAGGTTAGTTCCTCACATGGACGCCAGGGCTTTAGTTTCGATTAAACCTGGTATAGAAATACCTTCGACTCTTGAGATCAACATTCTTGGAGAGGTCATTTCTTGTCCCCTGGAAATCCTTGGGGGTCTGAATGCTTGTTTTTTATGTAAAAAAGAAGGACATCTCCGCCGTGATTGCCTCATTATCAATAAAAATAATATAAAAAAAAATGAGGCCAACCCTAATCCTAAATCTGGTGAAATAGCTACCAAGAAAAACACAGCTCCTCCTGCTAATACCGCTGTGGTATCTCCTGTGCTTTCTCCCACACCTGTAACACTCATAAATGAACAAACATCTACCAAAATAGCTGAACCTACTATAGATGTTAATATGTCAGATGGGTTTCAGGAAGTAAAAAAGAAATCAAACAAGAAAAGAAGAAGAAAAACTGAAAACTCGGAAGCTCGTGGTAATATAACTAAAAAAGCTAATATTCCACCCGTGACTCCTACGACCTATGATCCTCCCACACATGTTGATATTAATCCTACCCCCGCTGAAGCTAAAACCTTCAAAGAAATTGAGGAAGGATATTATCTGGAAATAGTGCCAGCAGATAAAACTAACAAGATAATTATACCAACCGAACCCACAAAAGATAATAATATGTCTGCTCTGTCGCTTAGGTCTGAAAATGGGAATATCTGCTCTAAGAACTCTGAAGCGGATGTGGATGACTTAGAATGACAGAAAGACTTCCCTAGATCTAAGAGAAGGGGTAGACCGACGGGCTCAAAAAACAAAAGTCCTGGAGGGTTCAGGACTGAAGAACTATCATCTCAAAACATTTCTAACAGGACAGAGGGGTCCATGGAACTTATAGGCGTCCCCACTAACAACAATTTTGAATGAATTTTATCTCATGGAATGTAAGGGGACTTGAATCCCCGGATAGGAAATATATTGTTAAGCGTTTTGTAGACACCATTAAGAACAAAGACTTCATTATGTTACAAGAACTCAAAGCAGTTGATTTCATGCTAGATTGTAGTCTTGACATTATTTGGAATGACTCCCTAAAAATTTGTACAGCTCACTCAAAAGGCAGGGGTGGCACTGCTCTGCTTATCAATCCAAAATGGGCCAAATACATTATTGATAAAGGTAGATCACCATGTAATAGTGCTGTATGGGTATCTATCTGTATCAATAATGTATCCTTTGGTATCTGTTCTGTATATGCGCCTAATGACCCTATGGAGAGGGCTAATGTTTGGATTTGGTTAAAGTCCCTTCCTGATATCCCATGGATTGTGGGAGGTGACTTCAACATGGTTGAAGCACCAATTGATAAATCAGGTGGCAGACCCTTTAACTGGAAGCCGGCTGAAATTGATCCTTGGAATAATATGATCCATTGTAAAAAACTTTTCGATCCTATTAAAAACAATGGTAATAACTCTCCTACTATTAGATACACATGGTGTAATTTTCAGCAAGGCTCCTCCCACATATATGCTAGACTTGATCGATTCTATGCTCAATCGAATAGTTTCTCTTTTGTCCCTGACAAATTTGGAAATGTTGTATCAGTTCATCCGACGGCCCTCTCTGATCATCATCCCATATCTGCCAGTATCCAACTCACTGGTAATCCTCAAACTCCTCGAAATGGTAACACCAGATACATCCTCAATACCTCTCTGCTGAAAGATGATGACATCTTGATTGCTATCCAACTCATTAGTTCGGTCAACAAGAATGGATACCCGACCCTTTCATGCTGTGATAGATGGCAAAAAAATATGCTGGCCTGGAAAGCCCTACTTCAAACTCTTGGACAAAAAGAGGCCAAGAATTATAGAATGGCTGAGAAGAATCTCGCTGATAAGCTGAATTCTGCTGAAACTCTTCTGCAGAATAACCCTTCCAATCATAATCTGATACCTATTGTTTCGACCGCTAGGGATCACCTTCGCTTGCATCAACAAAAACTTGTCAATGGTGCCAAATTAAGATGCAGGGCACATTGGCTTCAATTCGGAGATAAAGGCTCCAAATTCTTTTTTAACTACCTAAAACAAAAACATATCAACGAAAACATTACTAGCATTTATGTTGATAACAAGGACTTAGTTGATCCTAATGATATTAAGAAAGCCTTTTCTAATTATTACTGTACTTTATTTACTTCAGAGGATAACAGAGAATCCTCTGCTCTCAGGAACACAATTTGTTCCATTATCCCCAAAAAATATCACAGACCGATTCGGACATTCTTGGCCAAAATATAACTAAACAAGAAATTATTAATGCTATCTCTTCTCTTAAGAAAGATAAAACTCCTGGTCCTGACGGGATCCCGGCTGAGTTTTATCAAGCAAATATTGGATGGATAAGCTCGGAGCTCCTTGACCTTTATAATGAAGCCTTTAATAAAGGTTCTTTGGGCAGTATTATCAACAGAGGTATTATCAAGCTCATCCCTAAAGAGGGAGACAAGACAAATATAAAAAATTGGAGACCAATTACCTTATTGAATGTATCTTACAAAATACTTGCCAAAGTATTAGCTCGCAGATTGGAAAGCATATTGCCTAAATTTGTTGGATCCACCCAGACTGGATTCATTAAAGGTAGGTATATCTTGGAAAATCTCATAACCAGCTGGGAAGCAATGCATTGGGCTAAGTCTTCCAATCAGAATGCTGCTATATTTCTCTTAGACTTTGAGAAAGCATATGATAGAATTGAATGGAGTTTCATCGATGTTATGCTCAAGGCTTTTGGTTTCCCTATCATCTTCTGTAACTACATAAAGATCCTACTGAAAGATGCTATGGCTCAAGTTGAAATTAATGGATCCCTATCTGATCCTTTTCCTCTGACCCGATCTATCAGGCAGGGATGTCCTCTTGCCCCTGCTCTCTTTGTTATAGCCTCAGAAGCCTTATCTTATATTCTTACTGACAATACTATATCCCCGGCTGTCAAAGGAATCACATTACCTAACAATGAAGAATTGAACATCTGCCAATTCGCTGATGATACTAGTTTATTTGTCAAAATGGATGATAATAACTTTAGTTATCTTACCAAAAAGCTGGACCTTTTCTGCAAGATTTCAGGTGCTAGGCTCTCGCAAGCCAAATGCATTTGTCTTGGCTGGAATGAGCAACCTCTGAGTTGGCTATTGAAATATGGATACCAATGGGGGGGCCCCAACTATATTGTCAAATATCTGGGTATCCCTTTTGCTGTTGATCCTTCTATTAAGGATATGTGGATTTGGGTTAAGACCAAATTTACCAAAAAACTTAATAACTGGTACAACCGTTCATTGTCTCTTGCTGGAAGACTTCAAGTATGTCAAAAAATACTATCTTCATACAACATATATTACGCTTCAGCTTGGATGTTTAACAACTACCAAATATTGGAAATCCAGAAGACCATAAGGAACTTCCTTTGGTCTGACGGTAAAGGAAACAAAAAGCATCACGCGGTTAAATGGGAATGGTGCTGCACTGATAAAAAATATGGAGGTCTTGGACTGAAAGACCTCAGGCTCCAGGGTATTGCACTTGCCACCAAATGGGTCTCTCACTGTGTGGAAGGTGATGTTCCCTGGAAAGTGCTTGTCAGAAACAACATTTTGAGGGGCTACCCCAAAAAAGCTAAATCTTGGAAAGAATTACCATTTGCTGATATTTTATTTGGAAAATTACCAACATTTGTTCATGGTTCTGCTGTCTTTAAAACCATATGGAAAGCTTGGGAGTCCTCGAGACACTGTATCTCTGATAACTCCTTCCACATGGACAGCCTTCTTCATGGTGAGAGATCCATATGGTGGAATCTGTACCATCAAGGAAAGCCTCTTGCCTTGACTCAAGGCTGCTCGGCTAAATTCTGGAATAAAGCAGGAATTTCCACATTCATTGATTTATTTGAAAATGACTGCTTGGTCAGTTGGGAAGAGTTAAAAAATAATTACAATCTTCCGGCAGCTCATAAAAAAACTTACTGCATGTTAACTAGAGCTTGCTCGAATATCCCTTCCAGATGTTTCATTGACTCACACAGATACAGCAATAGCAAGTGCACTGATGGCACCTTACTTTATAAAGTCAAAGCTAAAAATATATATAACTACTTGAATAATAACCCTGATATTATAAAACATGTGAATAACTTGTGGTATACTGATCTAGAGATGAAGGATTGGAGTAAAATCTTTAATAGAATCTGGAAATCTCCTATTGATCCTAAGATCAGATGTTTTAAATGGCTTCTGATGAATAACAGACTCCCCATAAACAGGTACTTGATGCCTAATGATCTCTGTTATATTTGTAATAAACCTGAATCTTTTAGACACATATTCCTTGAATGTAAATTTGCAAAAAAGATTTGGGCCTTATGTGGAATTACTTACCCCCAATACATTGATGTATTTGAAATTGCTACTGGATATATACATGGTCTTAAAAATGATGCTAATATGTTATGGTTCATTATCTCCTCTAACATTCTTTGGCAGCTTTGGAAATGTAGAAACGAAGAAAGATTTCAAGGTGTGCATAGATCTCTTACTGAGTTGTACTTAAAACTCACACTTCTTAAAATTTCTTCACAGGTTTATATCACAATGATGTTCGAAAGAGAAAAACTTATTAGATTCCTCAAAATGGGACACTCAACAATGTTCGTGTTTGAAATGAAGGACGGGTACGACTACCGTAGACACATGAACAACATGGCTCTCTTCAACAAAACAGTGAAAAAACTGCACAAGGAGATTACCAAAAATAAAAATGCGACTGATGATCAGATAAAAATGATTGCTCAGATCCAAGCCAACAAAAGCATCGCTTGGATGGAAGGGCCTCTTGGATGGACTGCTTGGGTTGAGCAGTTTGAGGATTTACTTCATTAATTCTTTATAGTTTACTAATCTTATGTAAATTTTGTTTCCGTATGTAATATATTTTATATACTCGGTCCTTTTTGGTTGTGACTCTCTCTCCGTGTGAGGCTTGCCTCCGGAGTTGGTGTCTTCTTGTGAACTCATCGTACTGTTTCTTCCCTTTTTTGGCTAATCTATAATTAATATAAAAAAAAATGAAAATATTAGAAAAGTATCTTTTTATATTTATAAATATAAGTATAGTAACAAAATTGTTATAAAAGAAGAAGTTTCTATATTTGTGAAAAGTAGTTTTTCAAATTTAAAATAGTAATAAAATTATTATCTTTAAATATTTATTTTTATGAATAAAATTATTATTTTGAAAAATTTATGAATGATGTCTTTCTTTCTATTATCAATAATCTTTGATGAGTTGTTTGAAAGAAAACCTATATCTTTTCATAAAAAATACTTAGGCTTGGCATATGATGAAAAATGATGAAATTTCTTGACTATTAACTTTGAATATACATTTAATAAAAGCCTACCATTAAAAAAATATCACAAAATTTTAAAAATTTTAACTCAAAATTTTAAAAATTTTAACTCATAATTTTTATAAAATAATTTAAAATTCTTTCATATTTAATTATGTGATAATTTTTTGAATTAATATTTCAAATTAATAAAATACCTTAAATCAAATTATACCAACTAAATCAACACTTAACTCAAGCATTAAACCAAATAAAATTGTAACCCTAAAACAAAATTACTCATAACTCTAACCTTGATCCTAATTAAATATTAAATCAAATTTAACTTTAATCCTGACCAAAAATGAAAATCTACCATAAACCTACTACCAAATCAAAGTAAACCATAGCTATAATCCTAACTAAATAATAAGGAAAATTTAACCTTGACCCTAACCCTAATCAAATTAAATTGAACACTAACACACAACCACTTTGAACCTTAACTCAATACAAAGTTGAACCCTAATCATACCACTTAAATAAGTTTAACTCTAACGGTCAACCAAAATAGAACCATAACCCTAATCTACATTCTCCCTTAATTAAATTTGAACTTAACATATACCAAGTTGAGACCAAACCCTAAATCAAACTAGAACTAAATATTTAGGTCATGGATAAACCCTAAATTTAACCTTTCTCTCAAAAATAGAAACAACCTACATTATTAACCAAATTAAAAATTAAACTAGATTGAACCCTAACCTTAACTCTTAAATTAATTACACATTAAACCAAGTTGAAACCTAATTTTAATGCTCAATAAAATTCAACCTTAATCCTAAACCTAGAATTGAACTTTATACAAATCCTATTTTGGCAATTTTTAAATTAAAAATCAACCCTAATTAGTATCTTATCAAGTGATCACATTTCTAATTATTTTTTCCTCATTTAATATTGTAACAAATAAAACTATAGAAATAAACTCTAATCTAAACCATAATTATATTTATAACCTAAACCCTAACCATAATGATAATTCTAAGCCTTGTACTAAGCATGCTCCAAACCCTAACTCTAACATTTATGTATACCTTACAACCCTAAGCTTAGTCCCAAACCCAAACCTAAACCCTAATCTTATGTCTAACCTAAATACTCATTGTAGCCCTAACCATGATGTAAACCCTTAATTTAACCATAACCCTTACCTTAAACCCTAACCCTAACTATAATTCTAGCTCTAACTTTAATTATAAGCCAAACAATAATCCTAAACCTAAACCCTAACCATAATCCTAAACCTAACCCTAACACATAATCCTAAACCTAACCCTAACCCTAACCTAACCCTAATCATAATCATAATCCTAAACCAAATCCTAGTTGTAATGCTAATCTTAGTCTTAATCCTAACCTTGACCCTAACCCTAACCCAAACCATAGCCCTCACCAAACCTAAATCTTTACCCTTAACCTAATTATAAATCCAATCCCAACCAAATAAATGCTAACATAAATAAATTAATAAATCTAAAGAAAACTCTAAACCTAATGCTAACCCTAACCATGACACAAAATGTACCCCTAATGGTAACTCTAACCATGATATAAACTATAACCCTAAATGCTAACCCTAATCCAAACTCTATGTTTAAGCCTAACCATGATGTAAACCATAACCTCAACCCTCAACCCTAATCCTAATCCCCACTGTATCCATAACCTAAACCTTAACCCTAACCCTAACACTAAACCATAACTTTAATTATTTCTCTAACATAAGAATGATGCTAAACCTAACTTTATCACTAACCCAAACCCTAACCATGATGTAAATTTTGATCTGAACTCTAAAACCCTTACCATAGAGTATGAATTAGTGTTATTAACATACTCAACATATACCCTATCTAATCTTATTGTATTAACATACTCAGCATATAACACTAAATCTTACCACTAAACCCTAATCCTAATCCTAATTCTACCCCTGATGCTAACATAATTCTCACACTGATATTAAACCCTAACCATGACCTAAACCCTAACAATAACCTAACCTAACCATAATCATAAACCTAACCCTAACCATAATCTTAACCTAGTCCTAACCCTAACCCTAACACATAATCCTAAACCTAACCCTAACCTAACCCTAATCATAATTGTAATCCTAAACCAAATCCTAGTCGTAATGCTAATCTTAGTCTTAATCCTAACCTTGACCCTAACCCTAACCCAAACCATAGCCCTCACCAAACCTAAATCTTTACCCTTAACCTAATTATAAATCCAATCCCAACTGGAAATAAATTCTAACATAAATAAATTAATAAATCTAAAGCAAACTCTAAACCTAATGCTAACCCTAACCATGATACAAAATGTACCCCTAATGGTAACTCTAACCATGATATAAACTATAACCCTAAATGCTAACCCTAATCCAAACTCTATGTTTAAGCCTAACCATGATGTAAACCATAACCTCAACCCTAAACCCTAATCCTAATCCCCATTGTATCCATAACCAAAACCTTAACCCTAACCCTAACACTAAACCATAGCCCTAATTATTTCTCTAACCTAAGAATGATGCTAAACCTAACTTTATCACTAACCCAAACCCTAACCATAATGTAAATTCTCACCTAAACTCTAAAACCCTTACCATAGAGTATGAATTAGTGTTATTAACATATTCAACATATACCCTATATAATCTTATTGTATTAACATACTCAACATATAACACTAAACCCTAATCCTAATCCTAATTCTACCCCTGATGCTAACATAATTCTCACACTGATATTAAATCCTAACCATGACCATAAACCCAACCTTAACACTAAACCCTAACCTAATCATAATAAAAAAATCCAAACCAAACCCTCACCCTGATGCTAACCCTAACCATTATATATAAATGTTAACCTTGAATACAAACCCTAATTGTAACCCTAATCAAATTAATTTATTCAATATTTTATACATGTTGCGGTTGCTACTAGCTAATATATACTCTATATTTAAAATACGTTGAGATGCATCGAGGCGTTTAATTTTTTCATCATTCACCTTTAATAAAAATTAAAGTTGAAAAAATTCAATGCCTCAATGCATCGAGGCGTATTTTAAATATAGAGTATATATTAGCTAGTTTTACTATAAGCCCAATTGAGATGTTTTCTAATTAGCTAAAGCATATGAAATTAAGCATGAAAGCATGAAAACAACTATCACAAGCAAAGAATTAGAAAGCTAAAATTAAGTATTAGGAAAGTAAAATTCAAGCATCAAGAAGGGAGAATGAGCCTTTGAAAAATCTCTTTTATAGATTGTAGGAGGAATTGAACGGTTGAGATGCATCTGTGAGGAATGGTTGAGATGTATCTTGGCTTGATCCTTGATCCATGTGATTTCCCCTTAATGATTAAAATGTGTTTGTTGTGTTTGTTGAATTAAGAGGGATTTATCCTTTTCTTTTAATTAATTACTCTAGCAATGAATTTGGTGGGATTGAATTAATTAATTAGGCCTAGAGTTAATTGACTTCATTTTTGCTTGAAACCTTGGTGATAAATGCTTGATTTGAGGATTAAATTGATTTTATTGAATTTTGAGGATTATGTCAATAATCGAAGATCGAATTAACATAATTAAGGTATTATTCCAAACTAGGGCAAATAGGGCCTTAGGTTCTATTAGCCCAATTTTAGGTGATTACACTAGGAGGTCTTGGTACTTGATTATTGGTGCTCTTATCCTGTAATGTAGGTTTTGTCAAGGATTTTCGAGGGCTTCCGAATAGTGCCCACATTATAGATAAACAGGTCATTCATTGTATTTCTGGGAAAATGCAACATCTTTATAATTGCTATTTCCAAGACAATAGCTGTACTTTGAGGATGGATTTTTGGAATGACCATCCTCTTAGTACTTCTATTGTCTAAGTAAGGATAAGCAACAATGTCACAACTTCTTTTGTACCTACACATGGAAAAAACAAGTTAGTGAAAACATGGTATCTTTTCTTCCTCTTGTAGCATCCTTCTTAGTGTGCACATGCCTAGAGCATGGTCCCCTTTTAGAGATGTATGGCTAATTATGTGCATGCATAACTGTAAATGTAGATAGTTAATTGGATACCATGCATTGCTTAGATCTTCTAGATCTAACCCTGTCTCTTTCTTCCTTGCACATTCTAGATCAAACATGAGCATACCGGAGTCACACTTGGGTCACCATTTCACCTTCTCCTCAAGAAATGTTTGATACCCTATTATTTATGTTCATTTACTTATGTATTTTTTTACTTAACCATAGATCCCTAGGAGTTAGCTATTCTCATGGCTTATGTGAGTCCAAATGATTTTATTTTCATTCCCTTCTATGTTATGTACATACAATCTTTTCATGTACATCTTCCTTTCCTTTACATTTACTTTTAGCTTATAGCTCCATGAAATGAACACAAATCTAAACAAGATCACTTAGTAATGCAAACTAGGTTATTATAGACACAGATCTAGTAAGTAGGATACCAATTGAATGAACATCAAAATATGGTAACATTTTTGGAAACCTTAGTTGAGTGCTTTCATGCTAAGTACCATTTGACCAATTTCCTTTTGCATCCATTGGGAATAGAGTCTTTTGGGTCCCAAAACTAAACTTGGCTTGAAACATGAAACATTACAACTTCTTCTCTTCAACAAAACCCCAAGTGCCTAAGACAGATTAATATTGTTATGAGGGACTCATCATGTGAGTATTAATGATTTGTATCATTGGGCACTCTACTCACTAATACCAATCATTGATGCTTGCTTGATGGAGCTTGAAGAATGTCATCAATGTGTCTCTTGGTTATTACTAACCACATAAACGAGGAAAAAACCAAACTAAAACTGAAACACACTTGTGTTAGAGCACTTAGGGAACACAGAAATTTGAAACTAAAACAACTAACTACTTATGTATAGGGGTAGCACTTTAACCACAATAGCATGACTTGAGGTGAATCCCATTTACAGGAATGGGAAATTCTTCTCCATCCACGGTGGACAACTGGAAAGCATTATGGGCTTTGTGTTTGGTGATCATGAAGGGCCCACTTCATATTGCATCAAATTTGGTGTGCCTCCCGGGTTTACTCTTTAATTCATCCCACTTAAGGACCAAATCTCCCTCATTGAAAACTCTAGACATAGCTTTATTGTCAAAAAATTTCTTTATTTGAGCATGATGGTTTTCTAGATTTTCTAATGCTAGTTTTCTAGTTTCCTCAAGCTCAATCAATTCAGCAAGTCTAACTCGCATAGAATCTTCTTTCATTTATTCAAGCTCCTTAATCAAACTTAGAGTAGGTAGTTTAACAGAAAAAGGAACTCTAGCTTCTTTTCCATAAAATAGCATATAGGGAGAATTACCTATAGATCTTTTAGGGGTTATCATGTCTACCCACAAGGACAACTTTAGCTTGTTGTGCCAGTCTCTTTGGTTCCCCTCAATGGTCCACTTGATGATCCTTATCAGGTTTTTATTAGTTGACTCTGCCTGACCATTACCCTGAGGGTAATAGTTGGATGAAGTATTTATAAAAATGTTGTGCTTTACTACCCATTCAAAGATCTTCATTGCAAGGAAAGCTAGGGCATTATTTGACAATAGCCAAAGGATTATTAGCAACTAGTAAACTTGCAAAGAATTATTAATAAAATTGGCCAAAATTTTAGCAAAAGGTTGAAGATCAGATGGATCAAAGGGGTCTTCTACGGATGAGGATGCTGAAGGAAATTTAGGACTTGCGTCAAAAAAATGTAATTCACCTTCTTCATATTCTATGTTCAGATTACTAGGTTCTCTTGGAAGGAATCTGCCATAGACATCTCGTCTTCTTCCCCTTTGATGCGTGCAGGTAGTATGAAAGACTTGTGAAGCAAGTTCAGAGCTATAAACTACTATCTAGAAAATATGAAACTATCTAAAATGACTCAATAAGGTTCTTAGCTTGACACCATCTCTGACAACAATGCGAAAAATGAACAGTCCCAATAGGTAATAATAATCATTCCATGGATTCTCCTAGGAATAGTATATTCGAACTAAGTATCATTTTCCCTATCATGAAGTGCATTTAAATTGTCAACCTAGGAACGTATACTTGAAATGGGACATCATGGTTTGTGCACTAGGTCTCTCATGGAGTCATTTTGCTTAAGCTGCAAGAAAGAAAATACATGAAAGAAACTTACACTTGCTGCAGGAAAGTAAACACACACATCTACTAATGGAAAATGGTGCTGACAATTATAACTTCAATCCTAATCTATTTTGTCAACTCAAAGCATTCACAATGATCATTTTTGCAAGTGTTTCAGGAACATACACAATGTATAGTGCTATAGGAAAGAACAATGAACTTTACTTGAATTGTTGTAAATGCTCAAACAACTTACTCTACTCTATTCTAATCCACATTATAAGTGGGCCTCCTTGGTCAACTTCTTCTAGCTACTAACACAAATTGAACTCAAAATCACTTCTTCATTATATTCCATAAAACTGATTACATTATCATGAGACAACACATAGAACTAGAAAAGTAATTTTTCTTCAACTTTTATCAATAATACAACCATCTGACTAACTTTTTATCTAACCATCATCTCCTTTTATATAGAGGATCGATGCTTATTTGAACACAAAAGATAAATTCTAACTAACTCACACCATAAAGAAAGGAAAGTACAACAATCCATGATAGAATAACATAAAGGTGCATAACCGCTTAACATAACATTCATCATAGAGAAGATATAGTGTAAACACATTCCTATATTTCTTGGAACGGTTCTTCCTTCAAATTGTTAGGCATGTCTCGCGGCACCATAGGGTGAAAGCACAATCGGGTGTCACCCTTTTGGCTAACATTCTAAAGAAATTTTAGGTAGTCTTGGCTGAGTGAGACTCGGCCGAGCACACATAGGCACCACGTGGCGCCGAATGGTGCCTACGTGGTGCTCGGGACTCGGCCAAGTCCTACTCGATCGAGTCAAACTCAGTCGAGAACTAAAAATTCGTAAATACCCAAATTAGCGGCTTAGCTCCTCATTTGGAAACTGAGGAGCCAAGGGCAGTGGGAGGAAGTCTAGTTTGGAGACTCAGCCGAGTTGAAGGTAGGATTTTTTATTTTTATTTTTTTCAATTTAGTTGTGTTTTTTAATTGATTTTTTAATAATCAAATATGCAAAAACATGTAATTTTTTAATTTAGCATTGTTATTTAAGTATTTTTGTTAATTAGTATTGTTATTTAATTGATTTTTTAATAGTTATATATGTAAAAATACATGTATTTTTTTATTTAGCATTTATGTTAGAAAACATTAAAGATCTTATAGAAATTATTAAAAATATTTGTTTTAAATTTCAAGTTTAAAGTTGTATATTAGGAATCTCTCTCCCCCTCTCTTTCTCACATGTACACGTATTTTTAGTAAATATTAGATAGTTATTTGTTTTAAATAATTTTTAGTTTGTAAAAATCTTAGAAAATCATAGTTAAATTTTTTTAAATGATCTAGTAGTATGTTAGAAAATGTTAAAGAATTGTAGTATGATAAGTTGCATATGTGAACCCATCATTGCCCGCAAGAACCCTTAAGACATACTAGTATCAATTAATGTAACTTAAGATCCCTTAGACCACTTATCACATCTACGACCCATTAACATTGTTGGACCATTATATACATCCCTTACGACATTTTAAGACAATTACGACCCATTCAAATCATCAAGACCCATTAACATTTCTTAGGTTGTCTTGGGACACATTTATGTATCTTAGATTTAATTAATATCATACAAGGATCCACTAATGTAACCTAGGAACCCTTAGGACCTCTTATGTTACCCCCAACCCCTTAAGACACTCTACCTAACCCTTAGGCATCCCTTACATTATCTTAAGACACATCTAGGACCCATTTTTACCCACGACCCCTTAAGCCAGTCTAGGACCACTTATTTCACCTACAACCCATTAACATTCTAGGACTCTTATTTGGATCCCTTACTTCTCTTATGGTAAACCTACAACCCCTTAAGACACTCTAGGACCCTTATCTAGATACCTTAGGATCTCTGATGTTACCACGACCCCTTAAGACACTCTAGGACCACTTATTTCAACTACGACTCATTAACATTCTAGGACTCATATCTAGATCCCTTATGAAATCTTAAAACAAATATGAAACCTTAGGACCCCCAAGACCCATTAATGAATTTTAGGATGTCCTAGGACCACTTAGACCACTTATCACATCTATGACCCATTAATTGGATCTTAGATTTAATTAATATCATACGAGGATCCACTAATTTGTAGCCTAGGAACCCTTAGGACCTCTTATGTTGTAACCCCCGACCCCTTAAGACACTCTACCTGACCCTTATCCATCCCTTACATTATCTTAAGACACATATAGGACCCATTGAACTACCCACAACCCCTTAAGACACTCTAGGACCACTTATTTCACCTACGACCCATTAACATTCTACCTGACTCTTGTTTGGATCCCTTAAGACCTCTTATGTTAAACCTACGACCCCTTAAGACACTCTAGGACCACTTATTTCCACTAATGTAACCTAGGAACCCTTAGGACCTCTTATGTTACCCCCGACCCCTTATAGGACTCTTATTTGGATCCCTTAAGACCTCTTATGTTAAACCTACGACCCCTTAAGACACTCTAGGACCCTTATCGATCTATACCTTAGGACCTTTGATGTTACCACGACCCCTTAAGACACTCTAGGACCACTTATTTCAACTACGAATCGTTAACATTCTGGATCCCTTATGAAATCTTAAAACAAATATGAAACCTTAGGACCCCCAAGACCCATTAATGAATTTTAGGATGTCCTAGGACCACTTAGACCACTTATCACATCTATGACCCATTAATTGTTATTTACGTGTTTATGTTTGGCATTTAGATGTACATGCTTTTTTAAATGTTTTAGATATATTTGATTAGATGCTTAAATTTACATGTGTTTAGATATATTTGATTAGATGTTTAAATTTACATCATAAATACATCAATTTAATACATCCCCTTAAGATACGTAAACTTAATATATCCCCTTAAGACATATGACACATCTATAACATATCATAAAGGATAAATTTACTACATACATGTAAACCTAAATATCCCCTAACATCCCCTTAAGATGCGTGAACCTAAATACATCAATTTAATACATCCTCTTAAGACATGTCAACATAAATATGTATCAATTTAATATACCCCTTAAGACATGTAAATGTACAAAATACATCAATTAACTTTCTAAGTTTACCATGATTGATTGTTTCCATACATGTATTAAATGAGGCTTTAATTTTGTTTTCATGTTTTTAAAGTAAAGTATGATCTTTTAAATTGATTAAATCATGTTTTAAAAGTGTTAAATGTTTTTAAATTTGTATTTAATTAGATCTTTTGAAAGTTAGATCTTTTTTTAATTTATATATATAATCAATTGATTTTCTAATGAATGTGTACATGTATATATATGTATGTGCTTACTTGCAGAGATCATTTATACTATCTCTATCTCTAGCATTTATACATTAATGGCTTCTAGTGGTTCGGATCATAGTGTCTGTAATAGCACTGAGGGATCACAGGCTCAACCAGAGCAGCCTAGTGGTACCCAGACTAGTGGTACCCAGCCTAGTGGTACTCCATAGAGAAGAGTCAGTCGAAGAGATGAGATTATATCTAGTATGCAGGCCGCTCTGACTGCATTAGAGTGGACACTACAAAATAGTAGCACTCTCCTTGTTAATAGGGAGAAATTGATCTCTATACGAACAGAGTTGATGAGTATGACTCATAAGGTTGAATCACTCAATCCGTACAATGATGCAGCCATTGATAGTTTTTATTTATGCCTCTCTACCATTGTCAAAGGGACAGTGGGTTGGAGTGTTGTTAATGCAGATGTTTCTATCACTCAGGTGAAGAACATGTTCATCACCCATTACAATGATATGAGGGTGGTTCAAGCATATAGGGTCACTAGATGTACTGATCAGTTAGTGGCCCCTTTCATATATCCTAGATGGATTGCAGCTCATCACATGTGGCCGCAAAAGGATGAGGTGCCACTTTATTTCTGAAAACAATTGTTTGCAAAGTTTCATTTGGGATATGATGTTGACTACACTGATCTACCACCACATGCCAGATAGGGTCGCGGGAGATATCAGGATAAGTACAAGCAACTTGATATACCACAGCCCCCTAGTAAGAGGGCATTGGTGGGTCAAAACCTTTTGGTTCTTCCAAAAGGTTTGGAGGCATACACTGGAGCTGGGTAGGCTGCATCTGAGGACACATGCTTAGATATGTATTCTATCATTTCCACCTTCGCCACTCAGGTCGAGGAGTTGTCATCTAATCATTTGGTTAGGTACATGCTTCGATCACAGACGGGGGCAGGTGTGTCACCTTCTAGTGCATTTTATGACCCGTTCATCAGATTTGATCTGCCTACTCCAGATGAGATAGGACAACTACCCGAGCATCACCTGCGTGAGATTAGCTCTATGTTAGTGACTGATCTCCTAGTTGCTTACCAGAGGATTTCTACGTTGCATGGGATTGAGCCCCGTGATATGCCTACTTTCATTGGAGGAGGACTTGGTCATAGATCTACAAGCAGCAGTGGAGGACAGGACTCAGATACACAGGCAGGTACATCTAGACAGAGTGTGGATGATCTTACACCACCTCCACAACATACACAGGCTCCTACACAGTAGACACAAGCTATGACCTCACAATTCCACAGTGGAATCTTCTCTGATTTGCTTATGAGTGAGGACGTTGATCCTAATGCGATGTCCTTGCACTCTTCTGAGTTGTCTGGCCTTGGACATGCATTACAGCAGGTAAGAAATTGGATTTAATAAATTAATTTAAATATATTTAGAATTTAGATAGATACATATGTCTAGAGTTTTAAATTTTTAAATTTATTTAAATTACATGTATGACTTATAGGACATTGGGATGAGTGCTACCTATGGAGATCTAGAGCAGCCTGCTGATTTGATTCATCAGGATACATCTCAGGTACAATTTAAGAATTAAATAATTTAAGTAAATTTTATAATTTATTTGTCAATATTGAACTTAAATTATTTAAATACATTGTTTTAAATATATGTATTTGTACATGTACAGAGTCAAGTTCAGCAGGACGAGGATCTAGCACGTGATGGTGATCATCAACATAGTTGATCTCATATGTTCATATAGATTTAGATATACATTTTCATGTCTCTAGTACATTTATGTTATATGTTGATCTCTCTGATATGTTTTATACATTGATCTCTTTGATATGTTTTATGAACTATATATGAATTGATCGAGCTCTGATATGTATGTGTTTTATACATTGATTTCTCTGATATGTTTTATGAACTATATGTTGATCTCTCTGATACATGTTTTATACATTGATATATGTTTTACATGAACTTTGATTTTGTGATATAATCTCTAGACATTTACATTGATAGATACATGTTTGTATTTTGTGATCTATCTAGACATTTACATTAATAGATACATGTTTGGATTTTGTGATCTATATCTAGACATTTACATTAATAGATACATGTTTGGATTTTTTGATATATAGACATTTTGATCAATGTACATGTATGTTTGATTTGTGATATCTAGACATAATTTACATTAATTTATATATATATATATATATATATATATATATATATATATATATATATATATATATATATATATATATATATATATATATATATATATATATATATATATATATATATATATATATATATATATATATATATATGTACATGTGTTTGGATTTTGTGATCTCTATCTCTAGATATTTACATTGATTGAATACATGTGTAATTGAAAAAAAATAAAAATTCATTTTACCTATAAAGAAATAAATATAAGTCATATACATGTATAAATAAAAATTAAATTTGAAATTCATTTTCAATCTAATTGACAATTTCTAATCTATTTTAATTTAAATCCACCCCAAGTAAGACCTAGAGAACATTCAACTAATAAGAGGTCTTTATAATTCAAGTGGAAGTGGAGAGAGAGAGAGGGAGAAAGGGGAAGGGGAAGTAGAGAGAGGGAGAGAGAGAGAGAGAGAGAGGGGGGAGGGGAAGGGGAAGGGGAAGTAGAGAGAGAGAGAGAGAGAGAGAGAGAGAGAGAGAGAGAGAGAGAGAGAGAGAGAGAGAGAGAGAGAACATTCAATTAAATCCACCCCAAGTAAGACCTAGAGAACATTCAACTAATAAGAGGTCTTTATAATTCAAGTAGAAAGTAAATTGAATGTTCTATCTAATCAATTAAAATTCATTTATACACTAGAAAGTTATTCAATGAACGAGAAATAAATCTAATCAATCTAAACAAAAAATCTAGAAATTTGTAGACCTATAGATAATATAATTTATCTAAATTTAAAAATCCACCCCTTAAGACCTAGAGAAGACGAAGGGGATGGGGAAGTAGAAGTGGAGAGAGAGAGAGGGAGGAAGGGGAAGGGGAAGTAGAGAGAGAGAGAGAGAGAGAGAGAGAGAGAGGGGGGGAAGGGGAAGTAGAGAGAGAGGGAGAAAGGGGAAGGGGAAGGGGAAGTAGAGAGAGAGAGAGAGAGAGAGAGAGCATTCAATTAATGAGAGAAGTCATACAAGTCTAATCAATTAAAAAAATAAATAGCAGTCATACAATTTCTAATCAATTTAAATAAATAGAGAGAGAGAGAGAGAGGAAGGGGAAGTGGAGAGAGAGAGAGAGAGGGAGGAAGGGGAAGGGGAAGGGGAAGGGGAAGTGGAGAGAGAGGGAGGGAGGAAGGGGAAGGGGAAGTAGAGAGAGAGGGAGAAAGGGGAAGGGGAAGTAGAGAGAGAGAGAGAGAGAGAGAGAGAGAGGAAGGGGAAGTAGAGAGAGAGGGAGAAAGGGGAAGGGGAAGGGGAAGGGGAAGTACAGAAAGTAAATTGAAAGTTCTATCTAATCATTTTTAAATTCAAGTATAGAAAGTAAATTGATTTAGTTCTATCTAATTCAATTTAGGTTTAAAATATTGATCCATAAAATTCAATCTAATTGAATAAATTTCTTGAATCAAATTTGAAGTCTACATATAAGTTTCACATAGGATTTAAATTAAGTGTACTGCACAAATTAAAATCCTTCAACCTAAAGCTCCCGATACATGTAGTCTGGATCCTCTCTATCCTTTATTATCTCCAAAAGTTTTTCATGCTCTTCAATAGTCAACTTCCAATTTTGGACCTTTTTACTTGAAGGTTTTTTTGACACAGTTTCAAACAGCAATTTCATCGCTATAACCAAGTGACTATAACATAGAACTCTCTTTCCACGCATGTATTCAACAAATTTAATTCCATTTTTATCGATCTTAGTTTGTTGATAATAGGTGCCTTCAATAACAACTGAACCAGTTGGATATTTTTGTCCATCATCATCAACAACCTCTTCAAGCAACTTGTGTTTTTCCTTGGTGCATCTTAGTAGATAATAATCTACACCTATATTCTCAGGATCTGCAACCATAGCAAAAATATCACCTGCACAATTTATATTTATGTGTATATGTAAGTAAATGTAAAATTTAAACCTCTTGAGAATATATATATATATATATATATATATATATATATATATATATATCACATTTAAATATCGAGCTAGAAATAAAAAATACGCACCTATAACAACTAAATCAGAAACACATTCATAGTCAACTGAATATATAGGATCATGGATGTCTATGACATTGTCATCATCTTCATAAGGAGGCATTCTAATTAACACTTTATGATCCCATTCTGAAACATATCCATTTGCAATATTAACACATTGACTCATTGTGTTGTTGTTAAGACAATCTTCACAAAAGCATGATTTATCTCTTAGTTGAATCAGTGGAGGCTTGTGTTGTCCCGTAGTCATCACTTGATGCAAACTTCTAATTCCAACAATTGATTGACAATTGCAGGGATTTGATCGATCGATATCTGAATTAGATGGATTGATATTTATATAGATCTTAGTTTCAAATCCTGAAAAATGTGAAATGCATACATCGAGTGTCTAGTTTGAACATATCTACAACAAGTTAAAACATGTACATGTGATGTAGACCTATATATAGTTTTTTGAAAATTCAAGAGTTTGAAAAATAAAAGTAAATTTTAAATAAATGTACCTATCACTTCCCAAAAGTAACGTTTGTTGTATTGTGTGTCTCGAGCAGCGAAATGATTTTGACACCATTGAACAATTTTCTTTGAATTCTCTAACATGTTACCTAGAGACATATATTTTTAAATTAAATAATCTAGACTCAAATTTAAACAAGTTGAATATGAAATCTATATACATATATATGTATGTTGAACATACCTTGAAGTTCATGTTGTCGGAGTGCACGCTTCACACATGCTCCTGCTCCATCGTGCTCTCCTTTTCCATGTCCACTTCCAAAGAAGTTCCAAACAAACTTAACGTTGTGTCTAGCATGTTGCATGGCTAACCAATTAAAGGCTTTTGCAGACTTAAATTGACCTACAATTCAAAAAAATATAAAAATGTACATGTAAATATGTGACATATGTATAAATATATATAGATAGAATTGAGAAAATTTAAAATCTAATAAATATTTTGAATAGACATGTACTTACCTGCACATCCATCAGACCAGATCCAATGTTGTGAAGCATTTATCCCACGACTCGCAAGATTGTTGAAACAATGGGCCACGTAGCTCCTATCATGAACTATGTCATCACTAATATAGAAATGAACCTCCTTGATGATAATGCGTTCATTTTGATCTGTACCATCCATCTCATCCAAATCATATTGTGCATGTCTATAGGTTACATGCACAAATATTGCAACTTGATCAGAATGATAATATTGAGTCTGGAGCTCCTTTTGAGGGGAAAATGTATAATTCTCTGCAAAATTTACAACTGAAAGAATACAACCAGGTGGGAAACAATTTTTGGAATCACGAAACTGTTTAGCTTGCCATCGTGCACCATGACAATGTTGGATATGTGGATAAATCATAGATCGAAATCTTTCCATGAACTAGAGGTACAATAATTCACTCTCTTTTAATGTAATTTTTTTTTATTCACCTCTTGTCTTCATTTGGTATATCTCATATTCAAATCTCTTCCACTGGACTGGTGTTGGAACATCTATATTATCAAATTGTAAAGGAAATTTCAGCAAATTTCCACAATTATTACATTCATTTTTTATACAATGGACATTGAATTCATCTGAATCTTCTGATTTATCACATAAAATGGACTTTACAAATTTTGTTGTACTTCCAGTAACCATATCTAGATTAAGTATTGCCATAACCCTTTTATATGATTGCAAGTATAAGTGAAACTCAACATGATTTCGACAACAACATGTTTCGCAAACTTTATTTATGCGTACGAAGCAAGGGCGCAACATCTCAAACATTCTTTGACCTATTTTCACATCTGGAAATTCGTGCTTGAATGCTTCAAACAATTCACTTTGTGTAGTATCGACAAAATGTTTTGGATGTGAAATCTTCATACCGGTCTCTTCATCGTTGATTTGTATAGTGTCCCTTCTATTGGAAGAAACACGAGAGTGGTTGGTCCAAAAATCAATGACTCGTCTTCTTACATCTTCAGAAATTCTATCTTTACAGGGAAGTGTACAAATATGTACCCAATTCTTTTCAATATCCATATCCAACATATTTCTCTTCCTAATATATCTTTTTATAGTTCTTCGAGATACCTTTAGTAAATCAAAAATTGCTCGAACTTGATTTCTGTGTCAATTTCTTGCTAGTTATCATAGTCATCAAAGCTCTTCTAGCTGCATTTGAATCTGGCCCTTTATTATCTGCCTTGTTAACAATGTTCAGTGCATCTTGTAAATTTTGAATTATTGTCTCTTTTACTTTACCTCCTCCAATTTTCCTATTATCAATACCCAACAACTCCAAAAATGGAGTCATTTCTTTTTTCTTGAATAACTTTGCAAACAATTGTGCTTTTCCCACCAAAGATTTACTCTCAAAATAGTCCATCCACATGTTTTTGAGATGCAATTTAATAGTGCTTTCAGGTACCAGGTGTTTTGGTTCAATTTGACTAATAAGTGATTCCTCGTTCATGTCCATCAAATTCTGCATTGAAGAAAAATAATGTATACTTGAACGACTACTGCCAATATCCTCCCCTAGTTGAGTTGCACCTTCTACAACGATAGGTTCTTCTTCAACATCGATCGGTTGCTCTTGGACACATTTCATATGACCTTTCATTTGGTCGTCCCTTTTACGATCATACTTCCTTGTTCTATTCCTTTTAT
This sequence comes from Chamaecyparis obtusa, assembly GCA_027943335.1. Lineage (NCBI taxonomy): Eukaryota > Viridiplantae > Streptophyta > Pinopsida > Cupressales > Cupressaceae > Chamaecyparis > Chamaecyparis obtusa. The sequence goes on along the minus strand of BSBK01005063.1, from coordinate 1,047,729 downwards.
TTCCCATTGCTCAAATATCTAGAAGTAAGAAATTTTTTATTATTTTTCTATTTCACCACTAAAAAACTTGTCTTCAAACTCTGTCGAAACTAAAATATCTTTATAACTTCACTAAACAAATGACTCTCTTCTTCAAAATATCCTTCTATGCTAAAATAAGAATATAAATTCACATTTGATATATATTTTTTTAAAAACATTGCACTCATATATAGCCTTCCGATTGAAAGGGGGTCACCCATGCGACCGCTCACGAGGGGCCGACCTCTTAGGAGACTCAGCCGAGTCAAACTCGGCCAAGTCGTCCTATGTGGCATGCCACCTTAGCAGCCAAAACATCAAAAACACCAAAAATGCAAAATTTGCACTTCTGGTGTTTTTTTCTCTTCTACAAATTAAAAATTTCAAAAAACTAAAACTACCCTTTTGTAGATCTCGGAGCTATGATTCTGGAAATATAAATTTTATATAATTTTAATTAGAAAATGTTAAACAAAATTGTAAAAAACTACATGTAGGTATATAAAGCTTTGAGAAGTGGTCGATTCGATAAATTAAGAAAAATAGTAAATCAATTAAGAAAAAAATTAAAATTATATGTTGCACTAGAGAAGAGAATCCTCTTGGAGAATATATAATTTATTTGGATTTTGGAATAATTTTGATAGGTGAAAAGTGACAGGAGACAAAAACTACTGATTTCGTGTAAGTTGTACTTTGAATACTTATAATGGACAAATTATAGATCAAAAACACTTCTTTCCTTTTTCCTGCACTAGGTATACATGTCATCTAAAACATATTTTGAAATTGGAGGGAAAAACAATGTTTTACTTATAATTATTTGACGGGAAGTAAACCCCTTGATTTGCTGTATTTTTCAGGACATGAAAAATAGACCTTAAAAATTTTTAAAAAATATTAATTTACATCCAAAATAATTTTTAAAAATTATAGACATAAAATTCATCCTATTTCACACATTTCATCAGTTTACATCATCTTCAAATTCTAAATAGAAATGCGACTTTTATGCCCTAATTTTTTTTAGTTTTGGTGTTGCTAGCCTCTTCCTTTGTAAAAGGGTGACAGATTATTGTGCTTTTACCCCATAATGACTTTCCATCATTGTGATTGAGTCTTCCTTGCTTTTCATCAATGCGTGTTGATCCATTCTTCAGTTGTTCCTCTTTCCATGGCAAGTTAGTAGCATATACATATCTTCAACCATTTAACCATTCAACTAATTCAAATATTAGAACACACATTCAAATGACTATATGAAATACTGCAATATATACATATAATATTTGTCGAAAAGGTATTTAGAGTATATCAACTATTATCTACCCATGTGTTTTGATGGTTTGACTATACTTATAGTATATTCACAAGTTCAAATACTAAAAGGTATAACAAGTATCTTAGAAATGTTTGAAACAAAGCATAAAAATATCATAAAACAAGGACAAATTATAGACCCATCAGTGAGCATCACCTAGATGTAATGAGTTATAAGTGTTTCATTCATTCTCATGAGAGATAGGTTCTTGCAAACCACTACTCATGAAACATGGGTCAATGAATTTGACTCAAAAACCTACATAGTCAAGAATGTTGATAGCAATATCATAATTTGACTTGCTATGAAAAATATCTCCTACTTATCAATTGGTGAGCTCAAGGGGCTTTCTAATGAGTGGTTCATAAGGCACAATACTTGCTAAAGGTTTTTCAAGTGGGGTTGCAAGCATAGTGGGCTTAACGATGAAGAAACTTTGTAGTTAAGTGTGCTCAAGTTGGAGTAGTAATAGGATGGGTGACCTCTTGAGGAGTCCCAACGATTCACCTCTATGAGCATAACCTATATGTAATGAGTGTTAATTGTTCCATTTATTCTCATAAGAGATGGGTTGATGTGAAACACTACTCATGAAACATGGGTCAATGAGTTTGACTAAAAAATCTACACACTTGAATCCTGATAGTAATATCATAATTTTAGGTATCATTACTGAACAAAATTTTGTGAATGGAGGTGTTTTATGAGGAAAACATGTGTGCAAGGACAATGACTCTTTTCATGCTCTAGATATTTTTAGCATTTTTTAGGGTGAAATCACATCTCCTATCAACTTATCATTATACACACAAAAATAGATGACTACTAGTTCTAACTTTAAAAATAAACATTTTGAATATAATATTTCTTCTCATATTAAGTATTATATTATATTAATATATGTGTGTTGCATTTTAAATAATTTAATATATGTTATATATTATAAAATATCTAGACTAAAATTTACTAAAATTATATCTATATGCATATATAGAGAGAGAGAGGGGGTGAGTGGGAATGGGAGTAATAAATAAAATAAAATAAAATAAAAAATGCACCATAATATTATAACATAGGTAGAAATATTATATCAAAATCTTGTCTTTTAATATATAACAAAATAAAATAAAATATGTATTCATAATACCTATGATAATAATTATTAATTTTTCAAAATTTTATGTTTAATGTAAATAATAAAAAATTATAATATTATATATCTTTAAATTATTATAATCAAATAAAGTTGAATAAAAGAATATTATGTATGTATGTATGTATATATGTGAACGAAAAGGATATTAGCCAAAGAAATTCAGAGTAATAATTAATCCTAAAAATGAAAGTTAGAATAATCTATTATGCGTTTGATCCTATAATGTGGAATTGGAATAAGGATTATTTTTCATTTTTTTAATTAATTTGAACAATATGTATTTTTAACTTATTAAAAAATTATAATTATAAAAAAAATATTTTCTTACAAATTTTAATTTTTTAAATTATCATTTTTGTTGCTGGTTTTTTAATTAAAATATTTATTTATTTTTAACTTATATATTTTTAAATTAAAATATGTATTATTAACTTTAAAAAAATAAGATTATAAAAAAAAATATTATAAAATTATATAAAATATATATAAAAAAATAAGATTATAATACCTTAATCATTATTTTGTTGTAATTTCGAATCCATGAAAAGCTTATTCTAGAATAAAAAATGAATTCAGGTTTTTTTTGGAATTAATTAATCCAAATATTGGCCCAAAAATAGGTATTAATTTTCTAATTCGGGAATTCAAAAAATGGCCATATATGACGAATTACTTAATTCTTACATTAAATAATGACTATTCCAAGTTAATACTAGAAACCAAAAGGACCCTTAGTATATAATGTTTAAGCCTAACCCATGCATCATGACCACTATCTTTGTCATAGATGCACTTACACATTATTCATGAAAAAAAAATTTGTTTACAAATATTTACACATAAAATTTAAACTAAAAAATAAATTACACATGAAATAATCACGAAGCATAGAATATAAAAAGTATATATTGATTATATAATCCAAACATTAGGACATGTAAGGTGTATGACACACCTCATCCTAACACTATTAAATATGTTCTAGAACAATTGCACCATCTTTAGAGCTTAGTATCCACACGACTTTAATAGTTAGAGATGTCTAGACATATTGCATGGTTTGTTAGCATATATTTGATCATTGATAAGTGCTATTAATTATGAATCTAGAGGTTTGACATAAGGAGAAGTTGTTCACTTAGCAACGCCCAAAGGTCTTTACCAAGATTAACTATTTTCTAAGTATTTGTTTTAGATATTGATGCAATCACTCACTAGTACTTTGATACATCTTATCTTACAAAATAATGTGTGATGAGTCACAAAACGTCAAATATTATCTTGTATGTATTAATTTCTACAACCAAATGCCTTAATCTCATTACTAGTTTCAACATACATTTATAGATATTCTACTTTACTCTAGGGATACATAATTTTTATTAGTCCAGCCTATCTATAGGCTGAGACTTATGTTTTCACTTGATTTTCTCCTATTAATTTGCCTAAAAAACTGTGCCTTTGCAAAATATTAAATATGATTTATAATGTTTCAAGTGCTTTGATTTTTATTTTGAATTTTTTGAAAAGTATTTCTCTTTTCTTATTGGCTGCTCCTATTTTCGCTGGGGGTTTAATTATTTTTTCATCCTAAATTTTTTTTTAAAATGTCTAATCAATTAAAAAGTAGAGGAAACAAATATTTATTTACTAAATGTTGACTGTCCAAAAAATATTATTATAAAAAGATATATCAGTTAATAGTTGTACTTTATGTCGCCTGCAATCAACACGATTTTCAACTTTGCTTGCTGTTAGTAATAGTAATATTTGCTTGCATCCTAACTTTGATTACTTGCCTAATTTTATTATTATAGTATTTTTGTTTTTTCCTATCTTCTCTATGCAAAAGACTTCTGCACACTAAAAATGACAATAAAAATTACGGGCTAACATTTTTTATTTAAATATTTAAGTTGAAAGATTATTTTTCTTAGTTTTCAAGATATTTATTTTTTAATTGAATTTATTACTATATAATATTTTAAAATATTATAATATTTTTTCAAAAAAATTTAAGTGTATATATTTAATAAGTAAAATTTTGAATTTATTTGTACATATCATACTTTGTTAAATTTATTATTAGAGAATATCTATTTTTAAGCTTAATGGATGGGTATATTTTTTATGCACTATTTTTACTACTTTGATACCATTAATTTATCAAATTTTGTAGTAATAAAAAAATGTTTTATCCATATAATAATTCAATTTAATGATAGTTTTAATAGATATATTTAAGATAAGAATTATTATTAGAATATATTATTATATAGAAATAATCTAAATAATATATTAATTTTTATTATACATTTATATTAATGAAAAAATAAAATTATTTATATGATTACTAGTTTTTTACAATATAAATTAGATGTAATATTTTTTTTTTTTAAATTTAAATTATTTTAATAAAAATAAAATATAAATTCACAACATTTTTATATAAAATTAGGTCATAGAATAAAAAGATAACATCTAAAGGGCTTTGCGAATTTAGCGAAATTGGAAGTGAAGGTAGTTTGTCATTTTGCGTTGTCGGAATGCCAGACGGCGATCCGCCGGCGAATCCAGCTAGCATCCTAACTGAGCTCGGTACCCGTATTGAAGGAAAGGTGGCAACAGTAGAAGAAAACTTGTTTGGAAAGGTGGCAAGTGCTAGTGACCGCCTTAATGGCAATCCGATAAACAAGGATGGAATCAGGTGCGATCTGTCCTCTCTCAACCCTAAACTCACTCTCGCATTTAATTTTTTTGCAGGCTCTGTACCAAGTAATACCAACGTCTCTTCAAACTTAAACAATGCTTTGGGTAATGTTGCTAGCTATGCTACCAAATCTAACATTGGTGCAGGTGGTAAGCCGAGGTCTTTCTTGGAGGCAGTCGCTAACTCAACTCTGACGATTGTCTTTGGAGCCTGTTTTACTTCACCCTCGCTCGATGAAAACTCAACAAATGGTAAGCAATCTACGGACATTTCTTCATTTCATATTACCCCGAACCAAGAAATGTTAGCTGAGATAATAAGGGAAAAGGAAAGATTGAGGAACACTGCCATTTTCTTCTCTATGGTTGAAATTGACAAGGTTCCTGCAAGGAAATTTTTAGATGACTGGTTTTATAATTACTGGAATCTGAAGTTAGGCTATCAAATTTCCTTTTGTAGGAAAATACAAAAAGGCTTATATGTGGTTTTCTTTAATAATAATGATTCTCAGATTGCGGTTTTAAAAAAGGAATATTGGACTATAGGTAACACAACACTTAGACCTTTGGCATGGAATGTTGAAGCTAATCTAGATGAGATAGTTGCCTTATCAGCCCCTAGATGGGTTCTCATTAAGAATATACCTCCTTTTTTGTGGCATTTTATTCCCTATCTGGTTGAACCTCTTGGAAAATTTCTTTGAATGGATGATTCGGCTAGGCTGTTTCCCCATCTTAATGCTAGGGTTCTTATTGCTCTGAAACCTGGCCATGATTTACCCAAAGAGCTTTCTATCGTTATTGATAAGGAGAAGATTTCTTTCCCTGTCGAAACTCTAGGAGGTTTAAATGCGTGTTTCTTATGTAGAAAAGAGGGGCAGTTGAGAAAAGACTGTCCTATCATAAAAAATAAAGCCCCAAAAAACCCTTCTTCGGCGATTAGCCCTTCCCCCACTCAATCGATCCCTTCTTCCTCTATTAAACCTAACCCTTCGCCTCCCCCTATCAATTCTTCACATTCACTTCTCTCCTCTCTATTGACACCATCTTGTAGTAATGCTTTTGTTACTGGCATTGTGGATGCCAATGGATTTCAGGAAGTTACGAAAAAGAGAAAAAATAGGTCTAACAAGAATAATGTTGCTTCAAAGATGATCCCGCCTCCTTCATCAGTTAAGTCGAGAGATAAGTTACAGGACTCTACAAAGTCCTCTACCCCTTTCGTTAATAAAGTTGTGCAGGAAACCACTAAGGTTTCTACCCCTTTGGTTAATGTGGCTATGTAGGAAACCACTAAGGTTTCTCGCCCTGCCTTAAAAGTCCCCAACCCAAAGATCCCTGTCAAAGATTTTCAAGAAATCTCTGATGAATTTTTCTTTGAAGTCATACCAGCGACGCCTGCTTCCAATCAGCCAATGGAGTAGGATTTGGTTTCTTCGTCGCTCTCAGATAATGAGGATATCCTCACGGCAAAGAGGAAAGGGAGACCTCTTGGCTCAAAAAATAAAAATAAGAATAACAAAAAGTAGAATCAGACTATCCCTGATGATGCTTCTCCTATGGAGGATGTAGTTGTTTCTGAAGCGTCCATCCCTAAAACTCTGTCTCAATGAATTTTATTTCATGGAATATCAAAGGACTTGAATGTCCTAATAGAAAATTTATGGTTAAAAATTTTCTCAGTACTATTAATAATATTGATGTTATTATGCTGCAAGAAATCAAATCCACTGGATTCAATCTTGAATCCAATCTAAACTATATTTGGAAGGATGCTGTCAAATTTTGCACTAATCACTCTCAGGGGAAAGGTGGAGTTGCGATTTTAGTTAGCCCTAGATGGGGACCTAAAATTAAGAGCTTTGACTTTTCTCCCTGTAATAGAGCTATTTGGTTGATTTTCAATCATAATGACATGGATTTTGGTATTTGCTCTATATATGTTGCCAATGATTATAATGAAAGATCTATGTTTTGGTCTTGGCTTTGCTTGCTTCCAGATATCCCTTGGATGTTTGGAGGTGATTTTAATATGATAGAAGGTCAAGAGGATAAGATGGGGGGTCTCCCCTTTTCTTGGAAAGAATAGGAAAAACTTGCTTGGAATAATTTTAAATTTTCTAAATCTCTTTTTGACCCTTTAACAGGGAACAAGATCAATAATCCTGGTCTCTAGTATACTTGGTGCAATTATCAGAAAGGTCAGGCTAGAATTTATTCTAGGTTAGATCGATTTTATCTTAATCATATTTTTTTCTCTGTGATCCCGGATAAACATAACAACCTCATTCTGGTCTCTCCTACTACTCTTTCGGATCATCATCCTATCTCTATTTCGATCAACCTTGGTTGCTCCCTTTCATGTAGTAAAAATGTTAGTAATAAATTCATTCTCAATACTAGCCTGTTGGAAGATGAAGATATTCTTACTGCTATTTTGATTATTAGACTTATTAATGAGTCACAATATCCCTCATTATCTTATATTGGTAGGTGGAACATGGATATTTCCACCTAGCAGAGTTTGTTAAGAATGGTTGGCCAAGAAAAGGCCAAGGATTACAGATATAAGGAGTCTTGGCTTAACAATAATTTATACAATGCCGAAATGGCCATTCAAAATAATTTTAATGACCCCTATCTCTATCATCAACTGGCATATGCTAAGAACGCTTTGAGAAAACACCAACACCAGAAAGCTTTAGGAGCCAAAATCTGTTCTAGAGCTCACTGGCTTCAATTTGGTGACAGAGGTATTAAATTTTTCTTCAATCTTATTAAACAAAAGCAGGCTAAAAAAACTATTGATAAATTGCTCATTAATAATCAAATGATTTCTGATTTTGATGTTATTAAAAAAGAGTTTGCTCGATTTTATGAAGATCTTTTCACCTCTGAGGACTCTCAGGAAGCTAGGACTCTCAGAAATTAGTGTAGGAATCTTATCCCCAAAAGAATTTTGGATAATGATGCCTCTGTTCTTGAACAGCCCATATCTTTGGAGGAAATTAAAAATTCCATCAATTCGCTTAACAATGATAAAGCTCCAAGACTTGACGGGTTACCTGTGGAGTTTTATAAAGCCAACAGTAAATGGATTTGCAAAGAATTACTTAACATCTTTAACGAAGCTATTGATACTGGTACTTTGGGTAGGGAGATTAACTCTAGTATCATCAAACTCATCCCTAAAGAGGGAGATAAATCTCTTTTAAAGAATTGGAGACCTATAACTCTTTTAAATGTTTCTTACAAGATTCTCGCCAAAATCATGTCTCGAAGGTTGGAAACTATTCTTCCTAAATTTGGTTGCCCTACTCAAACTAGTTTTGTTAAAGGGAGATATATCCTTGAGAAATTGATTACTAGTTGGGAAGCCCTTAATTGGGCTAAGCACACGGATCAAAATGTTGCTATGTTTTTGCTGGATTTTGAAAAGGTTTATGATAGAATAGAATGGGACTTTATCAGTATGATGCTTGATGCTTTTAGCTTCCCCTCCTTCTGTGGCATTGTTAAAATGCTTCTTAGAGATGCACATGCTCAAATTGATATTAATGGATCTCTTTCAGCCCCTTTCCCCTTGGGTAGATCAATTGGGCAAGGCTGTCCGCTTGCCCCTGCCCTTTTTGCTATTGCCTCTGAAGCTCTTTTCTATATTCTTAGAGACAACACACTATCCCCTGCTGTCAAATGCATCACCCTTCCCAATAATAAGGATATTATTAATTTCTAGTTTGTTGATGATACCTCTCTCTTTCATGAAGCCTCTGAAGATAACTTTGTTGCTATGATCAATAAGCTCACTTTTTTCTGTAATATTTATGGAGCTAGGTTATCTCACACCAAGTCTATTTGTCTTGGATGGAATGACCAACCTCCTGATTGGTTTAGTAAGTTTGGTTTCCAGTGGGGTGGTCCCTCAAAAATTGTTAGATATCTAGGTATTCCCTTCTCTGTTGATCCTTCTTTAAAAGATATGTGGAGTTGGGTTAAAGACAAGATTCATAATAAGTTGAATAAATGGCACAATAGGTCTCTATCTTTTGCTGGTAGATTGCAAGTCTGTCAAAAGATTCTTTCCTCTTATAATATTTACTATGCTTCGGCTTGGATGTTTAATGATTACCAAGTTATGGAAATTCAAAAAGTTATCAGGAAGTATCTCTAGTCGGATGGGAAAGGAAATAACAAGACTCACTCTGTCAGGTGGAGCTGGTGTCATGTTGATAAGCTCTTTGGGGGCTTGGGGCTCAAAGACCTAAGACTAAGTGGTCTTGCTTTGGCCTCCAAATGGATCTTTCATGCTTTGGAAGGAGATGACCCTTGGAGAGTGCTAATTTGTAACAATATTGAAAGGGGTTATCCTAAGAATGCCAAATTCTGGAAAAATCTCCCCCTCAATGATCTTATTTGTGGTGAATTTCCTATCATTTTTCAAGGCTCGACTGTGTTCAAGTCCATTTGGAAGGCCTAGAACCATGTTAGGCAATTCATCAAGAATAAATACTTTTTTGATGATAAGACCCTCCATGGTGAGAGGTCCATTTGGTGGAACCTTAAGCTCGGTAATAAGCCCCTTGCTCTTACCCAAGGCTGTTCCACCAAGAGTTGGGTCAACCTTGGGATCAAACAACTTATTGACATTTTTGAAAATGATAGACTTATTCAGTGGGATGAGTTAAAGAGTAAATTTAATCTTCCTGATTCTCATAAGAGGACGTATAATATGATTGTTAGGGCTAGTGGGAATATTCCTACTATTTGCCACGTTGATTCTAATAGCTATCTAAGAATCAAGTGGCCTGGTGGTATTATCATTTCCATGCTTAAAGAAAAGAACATTTACTCTATCATTAACATCAATGATGAAATTATCAGCCATATTAATGATACTTGGTATACTAATTTAGATGTTCTTTCCTAGAATAAGATTTTTGACAATCTTTGGAAAAGTTCTATAGATCCTAAAATTAAATGTTTTAAATGTTTACTTATTCTCAACAAGCTTCCTATTAGGAACTCTTTCTCTGATACTAACTTGTGCAGCATTTGTAGAACCCCAGAAATGGGAAGACATATATTCTTTGAGTGCTCTTTTGCTAAAGAGGTTTGGTTGATGTTTGACATTTCTATCCCTGCTTCTTTCAATATTCTTGAAGTTATTACTGGTTTTATTTCTAATGCAAAAAAAGATGTTAACATGTTTTGGGATATTCTCTCAGCTAACATTTTGTGGCAAATTTGGAAGTGCAGAAATGAAGAAAGATTTCAAAATGTCCCGAGATTGCTTACTGAGTCTTTTCGAAGTCTCACATATTTCAAAAAAAATTCGCAAATTCAAATAACCATGAAGGTCAACAAGGCTAAGTTCAAAAGATTTCTTAAGGATGGACATGCTACATTCTTTGCTAATGAAGTAAAAAATGGTTACTTCTGGAGGCTGCACCTGGACAATATCCACACTTTCAACCAAATGGTTAACCGCATCAGCAAGGAGATTAAAAGAAACCCACAGAACACTACTGGCGAGATGATTTACATGCTTAAGCAGATCCAGGATTTGGTCTGGATGGAAGGTGCTATGGGTTGGACTGCGTGGGTGGTCACCTTTAAAGATGTGCTACAATAGCTGCTATTTTTTTATTCTTTTTTTTTTGTTATGCTCTAGTTGTATGTAATATTCGGCTTTTTTGTTGTGTGAGGCTTGTCCTCTGATACTTTGACTCTCGGTGGTCTTTGTTGTTTCCGTGAACTCCTTATACTTAATACAAAAAAATTAGGTCATAAGACATCTATAATTAAATATGTATACAAAAAATATAATAATAAAAGATGTAAATGCTACTATTAATTATTAAAAATATTATATTAACATTTATATAATTTTAGATTTATTTCTGAATTATTTTTGTTTCAAATATAATATAATTTAATAGAAGTTAATATTATATTTTAGTGTTTAATAAATTTATTGAAAAAATAACTAAAGTATATTTACTAGTATATTGATCAAAGGAATGGAATTTACTGTTGCCCATTGTGTTTACATAAAAAGCTTCTACCATTTCATCAATTCCATTTTCTGCAAATCACCTAGCCGGAGATGCTACACCATTATTTATTTAAAAAATATAAGATTTTTCTTTTAAATATTTTGTAAGCAATAATGGTTACCTACACTATAGCGTAGTGTAGGTAGTTCATTTAAAATATAAGAATTTTTTTTTAATATTTTGTAAGCAATAATGATTAATACACTATAGTATAGATAGTTCGATTTTCTTGTCAAATTGAGAGTTTAGTTAAAAATTCAAATATCTCAAAATAACTTAAAAATACTTTTTAAAGTTTTTTATCTCTTAGATTATTTTAAATTTTACATGAATTTTTACATTTTATATTTACTTCTAGATTTTAAATTGTATTATATATTATTTATATTTTGTAGTTTTTTTTTCTTAATAATATTTTATAATTAATTGCATTTTCTATATTTTAGATATAATTCTAAATTGGAAGTTTTTTTAAATAAATATTATTATTATTTTGTTTGATTTTAAAATTGAAGTTTTGTATTTAATATTAAATATAAGATTTTATATTTTATATTTTTATTATGATATTGTATATCTAACTTAGAATTATATATTTTTAATTCAATTTTATATTTTAAATGAATCAAAAAAATAAAATAATTTTTTTAAAATAAATATATTAAATTGTTTATTAAAAATTATAATTATAATTGTGTTTATATTTACATACTAAAATAATTAAAATATTAATTCTAAAAATATAAAATACACTAACTAAATGTATTATAAAAATAATACCAACAAAAAATTATTATATTGAAAATAGTAGTATACATAATTCATACACTTCTTTTAAAAAAACTTAATTAATACTATAAAAAAGTTAAAATGCAAATCAAATTATGGACATGAAACATGTTAATTCTGAGGCGAATTCTTGCATAATATAATCTATCAATTTTCGAGTGTACTAAATCATTGATATGCAAGGAGATCTTAATAGTTTATTGCATAGGCATATATATATTATTAGTATTGCAGTAGGCTAAGCAATAAGCAAGTACTATTATGGATTATTAAGCTCAATAAGTGATTAAAACTAATTGCATGAACCAATAATATTTTAATATATTTTATATTCTATTATAACTTGAATCTTATTGCACAAATTTAAAAAAATATTTTGATTAGATTCTTATGAAATTTTTATTTCATATTTATTATATATCAATAAATTAAAATTAAAAACTATATTTTATATATACTATTTATTTTTACAAAATATTACAATTAAATAAAAATTTATATTATTATAATATATATTAATTTTTATTTAAATTAAAATATATTAAATTAATATTTAAACTCTATCTAACAACTTATTAAGCTGGACTCACACAGCTCTTGTTAAATAATAAAATCTATACATTAGTCCACTTATATCTTTAAAAAGTTACTAGATAAAATGTAAGCGCTCACATAAAGCTACTTAATCTTTTTTCTATATGGAATGATTATTATTATTTTTGAAGAGAAAATGTACAATGGAAAAACCATCTTTGAAATTAGTAAAGAAACCTTGGTAATGAGAAAGAAAGTATAATTAATTTTTTTGAGGAAATATGTTTCTAATCATATTCTATCTTTCTACTTAAATACCAAAATGATCAAACAATCAATAATTTTTTTACACCTAATCATACTAAAAAAACAAATTATAAAATTGATTTTAAAATGCAGTATTCACAACTATGTAAGGATAAGTGTTTGAATGCAAATCCGTCTTTTGTGAATTTGGTCACACAAATATACCTCGTGCCAAATATAGTAGGAGCCGCCTTTATTGAAAAACAAACGTCTCCCTCATAATGTTTATAATCTGAAAATAGATGTCAAGGATGACGTATAATTTATAATTTATAATTTATTTAGTTTCTAGTCAAAGAGGATGTTGGTTAATAGTTGACTACTTAATAAAGATAAAAATCCAAAACCAATAAATGCAACTCCACTATACAAGAAAATAACAGATTTTGAAGTCATAAATAAAATAGAGAAAGTTTGAATTTTTTAAAATATGTACGTATCACATATTTCAACACCCGTACACGCATATAACACCCGTGGTTATGCTTTTTAAATTGATGTTAATTTCAAGACGAATGTTTTGATACATGAATAGTATGTTTGTGTATAAAGTTAGGTCATTTGTTTATAATATTTGTTCATCATTACACTATCTTTCACGTGTTCAGGTTGATTAACATAAATCTGACAAGTATTTTTCAATAATATGATTAGAAAAATGAAAATAAATTTTTTATGATTAACCAACTTTAACAATCATACATGTTAGAGTATTTAATTTTCAAAACATCATTTGTAATTATTAGTACTTGTCAGTAGGTTATGTACTATTGTAATGATTTTTGCATTTCTTATTTTACGTAGTGATTAAAAGAGGTTGTTTGGACCAATCATAATTTATCATATTTTTTATTTTTGTACAAATTCTTTCTTTTTAATGTTGAGATGCACATTTTTTAAGTTTTTAAATTGTTAAAATTATTTATTGATGATATGATTAGTTTAAATAATTTGAGTTTTACACACTAAAATTATTATTTTATTGTTAACACTAAAATTAAACTATTGATACTAATATGCTAACAATTAATTTATTCCAACTATTGTTCTGTAGGATTTGAGCAATACAAATCTACAAAACTTGAAGACCACCTGTATACAAAAACCCGTTACAAGGAAGTAGAGACAAGAAAAGAGCAAGGGTTTGACTCAAAAAAATGAAGAAGAAAATATTTTCAAATAATGAATGAATTAAATATACAATGGATCATCTTTATAAAGTAAATCGAAAGTTTTGAAAGGCAAACCTTAGTGCATGTAATAATTAGTTAAATTATTACAGGACTAATGCATGCAAGTTTATATTTAAAATAACTAGTGCATGTGTGTTTAAATATAAACAGCTAAAGCAAAATAGTTGACATCTTAAGAGAGCAAGGGTTTGACTCAAAAAAATGAAAAAAAAAATATCTTCAAATAATGAATGAATTAAATGTACAATGGATCATCCTTATAAAGGAGATCGAAAGCCTTGAAAGGCAAACCCTAGTGCATGTAATAATTAGTTAAATTATTGCAAGACTAATGGATGCAAGTTTATATTTAAAACAACTAGTGCATGCGTGTTTAAATATAAATAACTAAAGTAAAAGAGTTGACATCTTAAGAAGGAAGTAAAGATTAATTAACATAATTAATACTTTACTCTAACACCCCCCTTAAGATGAGCAACAATGCAGCTACAAATAATGCAAGAAAAAAGCAAAGGAAACTACAATGTGCTGAAAACAAAAAAATGGGTCTCAACAACATGCCTTGATGAGGTACCCATGTACAAAGGAGAGTTTCTATAAAGTGGAAAAATAGAGAAAACCACATGGGAAAAACTCTACTCCAAAAAGAGATAAAGGCTAGTCTGAAGAACTAATGAAGCCTCCAAAACTAGGGATGTTCCAGAAAATAGGAACAAAAATGAATAATTAGAACATCACTGAAGCAAGAAGATGCAACCTCTGTCAAGAAGTAACTACTGATCTGAAGATCCTCCATTGAAATAGAGCATGACCAGGTAGAGAAGACTGTAATCTGTATGAGTGCCCTCAAATGACACTACTCGAATCAGGAGGCAAACAAAGACAAACAACTGAACTTGAAGATACAGATGGTATAAAACACCGAAGCCTGTAGAGTTGATCAATCAAAGATGGAAGAGTGCTTCTAAAAATAGGAAAGAAAGAGTGTCTATATGGTAAATGATCCATCTCACCGAAATGCATAGGTACCTAGCCACTGCATCCGCCTAGTACATAGGAACAAATACTGAATACATAGCTCACACTATCGAACCAAGGAAGCAAAAGAACGATCAATAGAACCCCCCCCCCATAATGCTGACAAGAGAGAGGTGATAGGTACACTGAAAAGAGTGCCAATAAGAACTGCGTCGTGAAAAACTAAGAACATCAAAGGTGCATAGAAAACACAAGCACAAATAAAGATACCCTAAGACTAATGTCGTGGAAGGAACACTCACTTGACAAAGTTAGATGGCAAACAACAATAATCCATTCATCAAATCCACAGTTCTAAGATGTGGAGCCTTCAAACAATTAGAAACAAAACCAAAAATGATGTCAGTGTTTGATCTATATCCAAAAAATCTCACAATAAGTATTGAGTGTAGGTTGACAATAGATCTATCCACTCACCTATCTAAAATATTTAGACAAATAAAAGCAAGAGATATTATCCCTAACATTTCTAATTTGCAAGGAAGACCTCGTCAATACATTAATCTCCTCAACTCAACTGTAAGGAAACTCAGGTGCAGAAACAACTTCCTATGCTAATCTCTATAGAAAAGTATTGTGCAAATTCTTTTAAACCCTTACAATTTCAGATTCGTTAACTACTTTAACAAATATATTTCAACCATATACCATGCATACAAAAAAATAGAGAATGACACAATGATATACCCTGGGGAAACCTTTCGGTAAAAACCCCAGCACTCCAAAACCTGTACAATGTATTGATCAAAACTATTACAGCTTACAATACACTTGCAATGCAAGTTCTTTCAGAAGATTTCCAAACCCTTGAAGACAAATCACGGCAGCATAAAACGTTCCAACAATACACTCGCATCACTACTCTTCGCAACTCTAAAAATGCTTATATCAGTTGCCACATGTCTTCATATGTCATTGAATCTTCCTAACATAGCTCTTATGTGTCATAGGAATCCGTCATAACCGTTTTAGCCATGATCTCCTTACACACAATTCAAAATGCCGACACATCAACATTATTTGCAAGAAATACATTTTACAAAATAAATAATAAGAATAGGAATTATCCAAGGTTGAGACACCTTATTCCTAACATTCTCCCACTTGTCGAACACCTTGTAAGAGCAACAGGAACATAACAGGAACTAACCGCTATAGGCCAAAAGGCCCATAGACTTCGAACACCATCTGAACTTCTCAGTGCCCACTGGTTTCGTTAATGCATCTGCAACATTCTTCACAGTATCTACCTTCTCCAAATTTACCTTTCCATCTTCCACCATATCTCTCACAAAGTGAAACTGCACATCAATGTGCTTCGTTCTGGCATGGAAAGTTAGATTTTTCGCAAGGCAAATAGCGCTCTGACTGTCACACCAGATAGTAATCTATTCTGCATCAACACCAACATCAGAACACAATCTTCTAAGCCAAATAGCTTCCTTACAAGCATGAGTAGCAGCCATGTACTCAGCTTCTGTAGTAGACAAAGCAACCACAGGTTGTCGCTTACTCATCCAACTGATGGCACCACCAAACATAGTGAACACATAAGCACTGGTGGATCTCCTGTTGTCAATATCACCTGTCCAATCTGAATCTACAAACCCACGAATACAAACTGAATGCGGAGATCCAGAAGAGTCACCATGATAACATATGGAGTAATCTAATGTACCCCTCAAATATCTGAATACTCGCTTAACTGCATCCCAATGTACCCGTCTAGGATTAGCCATAAACTGACTCAGGACTCCCATTGCTTGGGCAATGTCTGGTCTAGTACAGACCATAGCATACATAAGACTGCCAACTGCACTAGCATAAGGTACTCTACTCATGTCCTCTACCTCACTAGGAGATTTTGGACAATCATCTACAGATAACTTTGTTCCCACAGAAATAAGAACACATAGTGGTCTACAATGCCATGCTGAACCTGTCCAACACAGACTTCACATACTTACTTTGACTCAACCAAAGTTTTCTGTTAGACCTATCTCTACTGATTTCCATACCCAAGATGTACCTTGCTGCCCCAAGATCTTTCATCTCAAACTGTGCTGACAACTGAGATTTAAAATCAGAAATCATACTCTTACCCTTCCCAAATAGCAACATATCATCAACATATAATGCAACAATAAGAAGGCGATCATTTTCAACTCTGAAATAAACACAATGATCTGATTTCGATCTTACAAATCCAATTGACAACACAAAGACATCAAACTTAAGGTACCACATCCTAGGAGATTGCTTCAAACCATATAGAGATTTCTTTAATCTGCAAACTAAGGATTCTTTACCTTTAACAATGTAGTGCTCAGGCTGTGACATATAAATCTCTTCCTCCAAATCACCATGAAAGAAAGTTGTCTTCACATCCATCTGTTCTATCTCTAAATCATATGATGCAGCAAACGATAACATAAATCTAATGGATGTCAACTTTGCAATAGGAGAGAATATTTCACCATAATCTATTCCCTCTACTTGTGAATACCCCTTTGCAACCAATCTAGCTTTGTACCTTTCAACACTGCCATCTGCACAGAATTTCTTCTTGAGCACCCATTTATAGCCAACGAATTTTCTCCCTTTAAGCAAAGGTACAAGGTCCCAAGTTTTATTTTTCTCCAATGAAGCCATCTCATCATCCATAGCCTCAATCCAGGAACCTGCATCTTTCATGCCCAAAGCCTCTTTCACAGATCTAGGCTCATCAGTGTTAGTAATCAAAGCAAAAGCACAACTGGAATCTAACATAGAATAACCAAACCTTTCTGGTTGCTTTCTTTCTCTCATGGATCTCCTCAAGGGCTGAGGTTGAGGTTGTTCTTCCTCTTCTTCAGAACTATCAAAGCTACTAGAGCTCTCCTCATCATTAGACCCAACATGGTCTCTTTGTTCAGTCTTCTCAGGGGTAGGAGGCAACTGAACAACATCTTTTTCTTTTTCTTTCTCAACTAGTTGTAGCACAATAGGAGAAGATGTTAGCTCTTTGAAAATAACATTTCTACTATACAACACCTTACTAGTCACAGGATCCCAAAGCTTGTATCCTTTCACACCAAAACTGTATCTGATGAAAATACATTTAATAGCTTTGTTTTCCAACTTAGATCTTTTCTCCTTTGGAACATGTGCATAAGCTTCACAACCAAAAACATGAAGATGTCTAATTGAAGGCTTCTTACCAGACCACGCCTCCATGGGTGTCTTACCAACAAGGGCTGATGTAGGAGATCTGTTAACCAGATAGCAAGCAGTGGCCACAGCTTCAGCCCAAAACTTTTGTTCTAAACCAACTCCACTAAGCATACTCCTAGCCTTCTCCATCAGTGTCCTGTTCATTCTCTTTGCAACTCCATTTTGCTGTGGAGTATAAGGAGTTGTCTTATGTCTCTCGATACCTTGTTCTTTACAGAACTGTTCAAACTCTGCTGAGCAAAACTCACCACCATTGTCAGTTCTCACACACTTAATCTTCTTACTAGTCTGATTCTCTACAAGAGCTTTAAATTTCTTGAACCGACTAAAGACTTGTGTCTTACTTTTAAGGAAATAAATCCAAGTCCTTCTACTGTAATCATCTATGAAAGATACAAAAAATACAGACTTGGAGATTGAAGGAACTTTTACAGGACCAAATACATCAGAATGAATAAGATCCAAAACATCAGAAGATTTATGAGAACTAGAGTAAAACTGAAGATGATTTTGTTTACCATAAACACAGTGTTCGTAGAAGTCAAACTCGAGATTGCAATCATTTAACCCCTCAACGAGATTTTTATTTTTCAGGGTTCTGAGACCCTTTTCACCAATGTGGCCAAATCTCATAAGCCACAACATTGTCTTTTTTGTAGGAAGCTTACCTTCCAAAGTGTTTGCACTACCATCGGAACCAATAACCATAGAATTCTTCACTGATCATTCAGATGGTGAGGATGAAGAGCTATTACATAGAGGAATACATGCATCTAGCTGAAATAAAGTACCTCTCCTAGTACCCCTTGCAAGCACTATCGATCCTCTCATCATCTTGCATCCTTCCTTAGAAAAAACAACTTGCACACCTACATCATTCAACATACTTACAGATAATAGGTTTCGTGCCAAACCCAGAATGTGCATAACTCCGTTGATTCCCTTTACTCGTCCATCAGGAAATTTGATAGTGACCCTTCCGCGTCCAACTATCTTTAGTTGAGAATCATCACCCAAATACACCTTTCCACCATCGAACTCTTCATATTTTGAGAACCAATTTCGATGAGAGGTCATGTGAAAAGATGCACCTGAGTCAACCAACCACACATCATCAGATGCATGGGCTACCAAAGCTGCAATGAATGCATCGCCATCTTCTTGAGATCTTTCTGAAGCTGAATCTGAACCTTTCTTCTTCTTCTTTGGCTCTTTGCAGTCTTTACAGAAGTGCCCAGATTTATCACAATACCAACATTTTGCCTTGGACTTATTAGAAGTCTTTGACTTCCCACGGGATTTGGATCTACCCTTATTGTCAGACTTATTGTCATTTTTCTTTCCTCTTTCAGTGGATCTCCCACAAACAGCAAGGGCTTCTTTTTCCGAAACGAAAGTCTTTCTCCGCATCTCCTCTGATAGCAGCAAAGACACCACATCATCCATTTTGAAGGTGACTAACGTGCTTTTGAGAGCCATCACAAGATGGTCCCATGAATCCGGTAAAGAACACAAAAGTGTGTAGCAACGATCCTCCTCCTTTAACTTGACACCAGCTGACGTCAACTGTGCAGCCAGTAGATTAAATGCATTTAAATGATCTGTTAAGGATCCACCTTCCTCCATTCGCAGAGAGTACAACTTCTTCCTCAGGAACAACTTGTTCACCAGAGATTTGGCCTGATACACGACCGCAAGTCTTTCCCACAAACTATTTATGGTTTTCTCATCTAGAACATTCAGAAGGACTGCATCGGTTAAACAGAGTCTTATGAGACCCTTAGCTTTACGGTCTTTGATATCCCAATCTGCTTAAGCTATAGTTGCTGGTCTTGTAGCACTTGAAGTCTCTTCCCATAGGTCACGATCTTCCAACATGTCTTCCATCTTGAGTTTCCACAACTTGAAATTAGTGCCATTAAATTTCTCCACCTCCATTCTTCCATATGATGAAATTGCCATCTCAATCTGCAAATAAGATTCAGAATGCTCTGTAAAAAACTCCCACTCAAACTTGAGATCAACTCAAAAAACCCTACCCAACAACTAGGATCAAAAGTTGATCAAGCTCTGATACCACTTGTAAGGAAACTCAGGTGCGGAAACAGCTTCCTACGCTAATCTCTATAGGAAAGTATTGTGCAAATTCTTTTAAACCCTTACAATTTCAGATTCGTTAACTACTTTAACAAAGATATTTCAACCATATACCATGCATACAGAAAAATAGAGAATGACACAATGATATACCCTGGGGAAACCTTTCGGTAAAAACCCCAGCACTCCAAAACCTGCACAATGTATTGATCAAAACTATTACAGCTTACAATACACTTGCAATGCAAGTTCTTTCAGAAGATTTCCAAACCCTTGAAGACAAATCACGGCAGCATAAAACATTCTAACAATACACTCACATCACTACTCTTCGCAACCCTAAAAATGCTTATATCAGTTGCCACATGTCTTCATCTGTCATTGAATCTTCCTAACATAGCTCTTACGTGTCATAAGAATCCGTCATAACTGTTTTAGCCATGATCTCCTTACACACAATTCAAGATGCCGACACATCAACATTATTTGCAAGAAATACATTTTACAAAACAAATAATAAGAATAGGAATTATCCAAGGTTGAGACACCTTATTCCTAACATCAACCACAACAAAATCAACAAAAAAGGAGGAATCGTTTGCTATAGGAGTGGGAACAACCAAAAGAGGAATATGTGTGACAACTAAACTCCTAGTCTCTCTATAGTGCATAAAAATACTAACCAAAAGAGGAATATGTGTGACAACTAAACTCCTAGTCTCTCTCTAGTGCATAAAAATACTATAAAAGAATAAGCATAAGGCAACTAAAACTTATTCTAACTTAATATGCATACCTCAAATGATATGGTTAACATGCAAATGTTTTGAAATAAAAATGACAAACAAGACTTAACCATTCAACACAAAAGCAATGCAAACCTCCAAATGATAAAATATAGATGTTTTTTTTGTAGAAGGTGTGTGGTTGCTCACATAACCTACAACATGACAATGCATACGAGGATGATATTGTAGATGAAGAGAGGGTTCTCAATTTATAGATTTTTGAGAGAAATGGATGGTTGGGATTCAAAATGGGATGAAGAGCTAGGATTGCACAAGATCAATGATGTGGATGCCAAGTGGAGGCCAAGTGAATGAATGTTTGACCATTCAAAATGGATGAGTTGTTCACACATGTGTGAGAAACTTTGAGAAGTGGGACAATAAATGTCAAGTGGGGGACAAGTGTAAGAGTTGGGAGACTCAAGAAATCTCACACATGTGTGAGCAAGACTCAAAGAAAGTGGGAGACAAATGTGTAAGAGTTGAGTGACTCAAGGTAAGTACACATGTGGGGAGTGGAATATGATGGGACAAGAGTTGACTTGGGTTTGCTAATCCATTTGATTAAGATTGTGCAAATGATTAGGGAGGGATTATGTGAGGTATTATGATTAATTAGTAGACAAATATATTGATTTGAGTTAGAAGGATGGGTTAGGTTAGGGAAGTAAAGTTAGGTGAGAGTTAAATTTAGGAACCATGTGCTCAAATATAATTAAATTTATTATTTAATTTTAAGTGGGAGGAAAGATTAATTAAATAAAATTATTTACTTAATTAAATGAAGGGTTAAGATGCAAGTGGGTGAGGGAAAATTGGCTAGGTTAGTTTAATTAATTTAGGATTAATTAAACTCTTGAGAAATAGGATATGATAAAATTAAATAAATGTAAATTTATTTAATAGAGGGTAGGACAAAGGCTAATTTAATTAAGTAAATGTAAATTTATTTAATTAGGGATAAGATAAAGATAAAATATTATTAAATAAATAATGAATATTTATTTAATTGGCTAGGATAGGATAAGGGTAATTGTGTTCATAGTATAGATAAATTTTGGTGTCTACGTCCTCAAGCGCAAGAACCACAAAAGCATCATCAAGCAATAACACTATATCTAAAAAGGAAACATGAGAAACAACAAAAGAAGACACCCACTTGAGGTCCAAACTCTTGCATCACACTCTTTTGTGAAAGCACCGTCACTCAATGGGAGAGCATGAATATGGTCAAGATCACCCCTAACACCCTTTTAATGAGGAGGAAAGGAAAAGAAAAGAGAGGTCATTTTATAGTCTACGATATTAGCCATATCTTTTTGTGTCTACATATGGTTACAACAATATATGACTACGATGTTCTCCTTGCAGAAGCACCTCACTTTACTACAAACGAAATGTACATGACAACAACTCGTACTAAGATAACAAGAATTTGTTATGCATATCCACGACAACAATGGCTCCCCACTAAGAAATGAAGCAAGAACAACAAAAGCAGTCTCCAATCATGCCTTTGGAAGAATGTCGAGAAGAAGCTCATCATCATCTGAGCATAGCTCCTCAAGGTTAGTGCTACCACAATCCATGTCCCAACAATCCTACCTCATGAACATCAACCATATGGAGTAGTAGAATGGCTATGCAAGAGCCAAAAGATTCCTAATTAAACAATTTATTTTCATTTGTAAAATAAATTAAAATTCACAAAATAACTATATTGTGATTTTTAGTTTAATTAATAAATACAAACAAATTGTCTAATCAGTTGCATTTTAGCTCTTACATAGACATTGCCTCCTTGCCGTCTCCAGCACAACACCACCCCCTGCGCCAGCTAGGGGATTTTCCATATTCACCATCGCCAAACTATTTCCATTGTTTCGAGAAACAACATCTGAAACACCAAAAAACCCGTCCAATGAAATGCCAAACATAGGAAACACACGGCGTTAGGGTTTTTGACACAGCCGATGAAGCTAACGCAAGGCCGTTGTTGCACGCCTCATCAGAATGAAACCCTTTGAGAGACCAACTCGCAAGGTCCCTTAACTCAGGGAAAAACAGATGATGGTCGCTTAGAGCCATAACACGTTTGCAACACAAACCTCTGAGCCTCTACCACGTTGAAAGGGGATAATCAATCCTGTCTTCCTCATCCATTAATCGAGACCAATCGTTTCGGTTTGAAGCATCTTCTTCCTCATCGTCTCCATCTCTTAAAGCATTATCGCTCCTGCTCTGCAAATTCAAATTTTCGCTCCGATTTCTCTCCCTCCCATCATAATTTTAGGATTTGCATCACAAATTTTGCTGTTTTGATTAGGTGAAGTGAGAAAGGGACGAACCCAGATGCAGAGAATAATAGAAACAAAAAACCAAAGAACAACAGTCTAAACAGTGAAAAATGACTCACGAGAGGACAAATACAACAAATCAAGAATGAATTTGATCGGAGCATGAAATCGGACCAACAAAGAACGTCAAGTGATTTGATACCCATCTTGACCCAGGGCCTCCGAATAGGGGTAAGGCAGGAATACTAAGTCTTTTCACTTTTAGAGGGATGAAACATGGACGAAGCATCAACATCGGCAAGTTTCCTATTAAACTGATGCAGGAGCATCCTGGGTGTAAGAGCAATCTTGCATCACCCAAAAATATTTCTATTTTTGTATTCAATAAGGGCTATTTTGTGCAGAGCTTCTATTTATGGAAAGTTACTATTTTTGGTAATTTTCGTATGTGCTCAGAATGATCTGATTTCTTTCTTGGAGGTTCGTTTTGGTCATATAAGTCTGCCAGTAAAGTTTCATTGCCAGATCCAGTGTATATTGGAAGATATTGAAGATTTTCGGTTTTGGCAGCAGG
This sequence comes from Chamaecyparis obtusa, assembly GCA_027943335.1. Classification (NCBI taxonomy): domain Eukaryota; kingdom Viridiplantae; phylum Streptophyta; class Pinopsida; order Cupressales; family Cupressaceae; genus Chamaecyparis; species Chamaecyparis obtusa. The sequence goes on along the minus strand of BSBK01005063.1, from coordinate 1,023,637 downwards.
GTACAGAAACTTTGCACTCAGTTTTGAAGGCTTTAGAGGCCCCGGATGAGGTCAAAAATTTGGGTGACAAGCGCTTGCGCTGGTCAAGTCTGTAGAGCGCTTCGTGGCATTTCTGAAATAGGGTTATAATAGCCGATCGGGTCAACTGGTGATGACTTATGGTCTTCGAAAGTTGGGCCACCTGAAATGGCGAAAAATAATTTTCTTCAAAATTTCTGTTCGGGTTTCAAAGGTTATCTTGAGCCGACTATGATGTAATAAAATGTAAAATAAAATAATTCTAAGTTTGGTCGGCCTTATTGGCTAAAAATTCTGGAACCTTCCCAGGCGGTGGAAAATTGCCTATATAAGGAAGGCTGTATTATTGTCTTAGGCAGTTCAGAATAGTTCTGGGTAGTAGATCTGGGTAATAGTTCGAGGCTTTGTCCTACAGAATATTGTAAGGGAATGCCCATGTGGCTTTGCATATTGTAATTCTGAAAGTTTGTAATTCCACATTTGTGGAGATAATAAGAAGCCAATTTTCCGTTCTTGCATATTGTTGTTGTTTCTCTATATCTGTAATGTGTTTGTGGTATTAAGGGGAGCACCCTTCATCAGGTAGGGGAGCACTCTTCATCAGGTGGTATCAGAGCAGGAGTTCTTGAGTGTGTAAATAGATCGCCGACTGTGAGGCAGTTTGCACCAGGACCGTGGCTAGGGTTTCAGCGCGCATCGCAAAAATGCCTCCACGAAGGGAACGTGGCGGAAGAGCTGGTGTTGTAACACCTGAGGTTAGAGAGCTGCAGAGACAAGTGCGAGCATTACAAGAAGAGATTCGTAGAGGAATGAATCTTAATGTCAGAGACGAAAGCGAGGATGAAGTCGAAGAAGAATATCAAGAAGGAGAAGCTGAAATTGTGAACCAGGAGGAAGAAAGACTTTTTCGGGCGATTTCCAAGATTGGGAAAAGACCTAAGATTGAGGTTCCTACATTTTCTGAAAATCTTAACCCAGAGGAATTGATCGACTAGATCAATGAATGTGAGGAATATTTTGAGTACGAAGATGTTGAGGATCCTGATAGGGTCAAATTTGTGAAGGCTAGATTGAAAGGTCATGCGAAGATCTGGTGGCAAGAAATTCAATTAGAGCGAAATAGAAGAGGGAAAGATAAAATCACAAGATGGGATCGGATGGTGGATAAATTGAAGTGACAGTTCATTCCTGTTGATTATGAGCTTGACCTACTGAAGAAAATGCAGAGTTTGAAGCAAGCAGGAAGATCTGTTCAGGAGTATACAGAGGAGTTCTACCGACTTCTCATCAGAACAGGCCATGCAGAAGCTGATAAGGAGAAAGTTGCCCGATACCTTAATGGGTTAAGGCCAAGCATTCAGGAGGAGCTGAATCTGGTTCGAATGAATAGTATTGAAGAGGCATACCAGTTTGCCCTAAAAGTAGAGGAAAAGCTGAACAAGAAGTTTGAGAGCAGACAAAATGGAAGAGGTCGTGGTGGACGATCTGGTGGACGGTCATATGGTGGTCGAAATGAACATACGAAAAAGAAGGATGAGGCCAGTAGCAGTCAGAATCAGCGAGGAAATAATTCCAATCGTTTCCAAGATCAGAATAATAGAGATCAGAGAGGAAGAGGAAGAGGACAAGGATCTGGAAGAGGTGGCTTCCGTGGAACATGTTTTCACTGTGGAGAAGGTCATAGGGCATTTGAATGTCCTCAGCGCCAAGGAAGAACAGACAAGAGAAATGAAGGCCAGGCCAGAGTTGCACATGTAGATGAAGATGCCAGATCATCAAATTCTGAAGATGCTGAAAGAGGAGAAACGTTGATTAACAGAAGAGTCCTGTTGAGTGGTGAGAATGAACCTGAGCAAAGAAGGAGCCTGTTTCGCACCAGGTGCAAGTGCGAAGGTAAATGTTGTGATGTGATTATTGATAGTGGAAGCACTGACAATTTGGTGTCAGAAGAGATGGTGACAAAGTTGAAGCTCAAGAGACAGAAACACCCACATCCATATCGGATTGCCTGGGTACAAGATGACCACAAGGTCATGGTCAATGAACAATGCCTGGTGAAGTTCAAGATTGGCGGATACCAAGATGAGGTATTGTGTGATATCATATCTATGGATGCATGTCATATGTTGTTGGGTAGACCATGACAGTTTGACAGATGTGCTGTACATGATGGTCGTGCGAATACCTATTCCCTGACAAAGGATGGAGTGTGACATAAGCTAAAACCATTGAAGGAGACTGAAGAAAAGGTATGTGGTAATGCAAGGATAACTTTTGTTGATGGAAGAAATTTCCTAGATGGTATGAGGCATGAGCATGTATGTTTTGCTTTAATTCCAAAAGCTGGTAAAGAGGAAGTAGACGATGTTCCTGTAGAAGTTGCAGATTTGTTGAATGAGTTTCAGGATATTGTATCCGATAACGTGCCTGATGGATTACCACCAGTCAGGAAGATCAGTCATCAGATGGATTTGATCTCAGGAGCGAGTTTGCCGAATAAGGTAGCACACAGAATGACACCTACAGAAAGTGAGGAGTTGAACAAACAAGTACATGAACTGTTACAGAAAGGATTGATCCGTGAGAGTCTGAGTCCCTGTGCTGTACCAGCAGTATTAGCACTAAAGAAGAATGGAGAATGGAGGATGTGTACAGATTTCAGGGCAATAAACAAGATCACAATCAAGTACAGGTTTCCATTGCCACGAATGGATGATATTATGGACTGTTTGAGTGGAGCTGTGTATTTCTCAAAGATAGATCTGAAGAGTGGATATCATCAGATTCGGATCAGAGAAGGAGATGAATGGAAGACTGCCTTCAAGACAAAGGAAGGACTATATGAGTGGTTAGTCATGCCTTTTGGGCTAACCAATGCACCGAGCACTTTCATGCGGCTCATGAACGAGGTTCTGAAAGAATTTCTGGGTAAGTTTGTCATTGTTTACCTAGATGATATTTTGATCTTTAGTAAGACATTGGATGAGCATATGATGCATATTCGTATGGTATTTGGGAAGTTGAGAAAAGAGAAATTGTTGATTAATTTGAAGAAGTGCAGTTTTGTGAAGAAAGAGTTAGTGTATTTGGGATTTGTAGTTTCAGGAGAAGGTCTAAAAATGGACCCAGAGAAGGTACAGGCTATCCTTGAATGGCCTACTCTAAGGAGTGCTACTGAGGTAAGATCTTTTCATGGTCTAGCTAGCTTTTACAGAAAGTTTATCAGAAATTTTAGCAGTATTTGTGGACCCTTGACTGAAACAATGAGAGGGGATAGAAAAGAGTTTAAGTGGACTAATGGGGCAGAAAAGAGTTTTCAATTGTTGAAACAAAAAGTTACAGAACAACCTGTTTTAGCACTTCCAGATTTTAATAAGGTGTTTCAAGTAGATTGTGATGCTAGTGGTACTGCAATAGGAGCTGTTATGAGCCAAGAAGGTAAACCTGTTGCTTATTTCAGTGAGAAATTAAATGATGCCAAGAGAAAATATTCTATTTATGATCAAAAATTTTATGCTATAGTTCAGGCATTGAAAAAGTGGAGGCACTATTTGCTTCCTAAGGAGTTTGTTTTGTATACTGATCATCAAGCTTTGCAATATTTGAATAGTCAAGGAAAATTGAATCAAAGGCATTTGAAATGGGTTGAGTTTTTGCAGAGTTATACATTTATTTTGAAACACAGGAGTGGAAAGTCTAATAGGGTTGCAGATGCTCTTAGCAGAAGGCAACTATTGCTGACAGAAATGCAGATTGAAGTGGTTGGGTTCGAGGAACTCAAGAATTTGTATCCAGAGGATCCTGATTTTGGTGAAGCTTGGAAGGCTTGTACAGAACCTGTTACTCTAGACAGGACGAAATGACTGGATTTTATCATCCAAGATGATATGCTATTCAAAGGGAGTCAGTTGTGCATTCCACGAAGTTCTATGAGGGAGAATCTTATTAAGGAGAAGCATAGTGGAGGATTGGCTGGACATTTTGGTCGTGATAAAACCCTTGCTTTGGTTGGTGAGAATTATTATTGGCCACAATTGCAGCAAGATGTGAAGAAGTTTGTACAGAGTTGCAGAGTATGTCAGATGGCGAAAGGAGTGAAGCAGAATACAGGGTTGTATCAGCCATTACCTATACCAGAGAAGCCTTGGGAGGATATCAGTATGGACTTTGTTCTTGGTTTACCGAGGACACAGCGGGGACATGATTCAATTTTTGTAGTAGTTGACCGATTTTCAAAGATGACACATTTCATTCCCTGTAAGAAGACTAATGATGCTTTTCATGTAGCAGAATTGTTTTTCAGAGAGGTAGTGAGACTTCATGGTTTGCCAAGGACCATAGTTTCAGATCGGGACACTAAGTTTGTTAGATATTTCTGGCGTACATTGTGGAAGAAGTTAAAGACAGATTTGAAGTTCAGTTCATCACATCATCCACAGACTGATGGACAGACAGAGGTGGTGAATAGGAGTTTGAGAAATTTGCTGAGATGTTTGGTTGGAGATAAGCCAACAGGATGGGATTTGATTTTACCACAGGCAGAATTTGCATACAATAATTCTGTCAACAGGAGCACTGGTAAATCACCATTCCAGATTGTATATGGAAGTAGTCCAAGAAATGCATCTGAATTGAGGAAGATAGATAAAGGAGAAATAAGTAGTGCTGAAGCTGAGGATTTTGCAGAACACTTGAAGAACATCCATGGGGAGGTGAGGAAGCATATTACCAAGATGAACGCACAGTATAAGGCTAAGGCAGATGAGAAAAGGAGGTATAAGGAATTTCAAGTGGGTGATGAAGTCATGGTTCATTTGCGGAAGGAGCGGTTTCCAGTTGGTACATATAACAAGCTGAAAATGAAGAAGTTTGGACCATGTAGGATACTGAAGAAACATGATTCAGGAAACGCATGAGGTAGAATTGCCTACTGAGCTAAATATTTCACCAGTGTTTAACATTTCAGATCTGACAGAGTATCATGAAGGAGGTGTTGAAGATGAGATCACAGCAGCACAGTGGAGTATTCCAGCAACTAGTTCAGACACTAAGGAGATCGAAGATATACTGGACAGTCGTGTTGGCAGAAGCACAAGGAACAGGATATATGAAGAATATCTGGTCAAGTGGAAAGGACGACCTGTTGAAGATTCATCATGGCTGACAAAGGAGGAGGTTAGCCGTCTTGGTTTTCCTCTGCACACCTGAGTCGTGACAGGGTCACTTCTCAAATTACCCTGGGTGTCTGATGCAGGAGCATCCTGGGTGTAAGAGCAATCTTGCATCACCCAAAAATATTTCTATTTTTGTATTCAATAAGGGCTATTTTGTGCAGAGCTTCTATTTATGGAAAGTTACTATTTTTGGTAATTTTCGTATGTGCTCAGAATGATCTGATTTCTTTCTTGGAGGTTTGTTTTGGTCATATAAGTCTGCCAGTAAAGTTTCATTGCCAGATCCAGTGTATATTGGAAGATATTGAAGATTTTCGATTTTGGCAGCAGGGTACAGAAACTTTGAACTCAGTTTTGAAGGCTTTAGAGGCCCCCGATGAGGTTGAAAATTTGGGTGACGGGCGCTTGCGCGGGTCAAGCCTGTAGAGCGCTTCATGGCGTTTCTGAAATAGGGTTATAATAGTCGATCGGGTCAACTGGTGATGACTTATGGTCTTCGAAAGTTGGGCCACCTGAAATGGCGAAAAATAATTTTCTTCAAAATTTCTGTTCGGGTTTCAAAGGTTATCTTGAGCCGACTATGATGTAATAAAATGTAAAATAAAATAATTCTAAGTTTGGTCGGCCTTATTGGCTAAAAATTCTGGAACCTTCCCAGGCGGTGGAAAATTGCCTATATAAGGAAGGCTATATTATTGTCTTAGGCAGTTCAGAATAGTTCTGGGTAGTAGATCTGGGTAATAGTTCGAGGCTTTGTCCTACAAAATATTGTAAGGGAATGCCCATGTGGCTTTGCATATTGTAATTCTGAAAGTTTGTAATTCCACATTTGTGGAGATAATAAGAAGCCAATTTTCCGTTCTTGCATATTGTTGTTGTTTCTCTATATCTGTAATGTGTTTGTGGTATTAAGGGGAGCACCCTTCATCATAAACCTTATCAGGAGAACTTTTTCCCATAGCAGTGTGGTTATTTAACCTTGGAGTCTCCATCAAGGACAGTCATAGCCATGTTCCTTTTCATCATCTTAGCATTTTGAAATTGAGGACATTCCACCTTAACCATGGTTTCATTAGAGATCGCATTTGCATGAAGATCTTGACAGAGCAAAGAGAAACGCCCAGCACTGTGGAGGTGGAACAATCGAGAGGGCTCATAATGGAGTTTTTGCTCGCACACCCCAAATCTGGAACAGAGTTTTACATTATTTGACAGCTTAGAACCCATCTCTACCAAGGCACGACATCTAGAATAGAGAAATCTAGTTACATTTTTACTTGTCAAAGGTTGTAAAACCAATCTCTCAATACCCTACATTCAATCGAATCAAAATTGTATCTCAAAGATCAATTCACGAGTAAAGACAAAATCCCTAAACAAGAATCTATTTTTTGTACTTTCCGCTCCATACAAATGAGTCTTTGTACAATGTACATATGCCTATTATCAAACGGCGGTGGCTATCCTCTCGAAGGAATGCACTATTATTCAGAATTTTTTTTTTCCAAATCTGCAAATACGCTCTGGTTGTTTTCGATCCAGAATGAGAAGATTAACAAAAACAAATTTTGAAATTTAAAAAAAATTTCACTATATTTTCGATTTTTAAAAATGGTACGGGGGTGCAATCCTTTAGGAGGATAGATGCCTCCATCAAAAACACACACATTTATAAAATTCCAATGACAGGACAGAAGTAGATTGTCTTTCTAAATGACATGTACAAAATTCACACTTATCGTCTCGTGGGCCCAGAATTTTCTATCGGCCTGAATGTACTCTTCTGTCATGGTCAACTTAGTTTTTGATAAAAAATTGTGATGAAGTGGAAGATCATTTTTTTAACCATCTCTCTTCTGCAACAGGGCGATTCAATGTCTTTATAAACCTAGAATCGGGCTTTTAAATTGGTTGAATGTAATTCTTCCATTCAATCAACCATGGAGAGAGGTGATTCAATCCATAGCCCTAGGCATGAGAATGATGTGCTAGATCCACTTCTTGCCAAGGAAGAAACAGCTCTGTTTAGAGATGAGCAGGATGAATGGAAGTGCAGTGGAGGTTTAGTATGGGAGGAAGTAAAGAAACAATGCTGGCTAGCAGGGCCTATGGTGTCAGTGAGTTTGTTACAGTACAGCTTGCAGGTGATATCAGTTATGGTGGTAGGGCATTTAGGGGAGCTTGCGCTCTCTAGTGCATCCATCGCTACTTCTTTTGCAAGTGTCTCTGGCTTCACTGTGCTGGTATAACTTAATTACCTTGCTTTGCTAAAAAAAGTTTTGTAGTTTGAATGCTTTTCTGAGGTCCTTTTCCTTGTCAAATTCCCAAAAAGGAAAAAGATTTAGAAAGGTTGGAATAATTCGAAAATCTAGACTACTTTCCTTCCATAGTGACTGGCATCATTATATGCTTAGTTGTGCCTAGTCCTAATCTACATACATGATTGCACAGATCTTGAACTAGCAGATGGCCGTTGTTTCTGTTCAATAGATAAGCCATACCCTGAAACAGAGTCAATACTCTATAATGTTTTGCTTTTCTCTGTTCCATTTGATATGTTTTTTGGTCCTCCAACAGAGTAAATTTTTCATAATGATGCACTACTGACGCAGGTAGATCTAATAATAAGTGGTTCATGAGTAAAATGGTTATTGGGTTTGAGTCACGGGTAACAATTGATGTTATGATTGCAAGTGAGGCATTCGAGCTCCATTTAGATGTGTGAAAGAAAACAAATTACTACTTATGAGAGATGGGTTATTGAAAATGACTAAATATTGAAGAGGCACTTGATCTCAGGTATATGATTTGGCTAATAATGCACTGTTGAAACATTTTGTGCTTCAAAATATATGACAAGAGCCTAAATACAGACTCAAATCATATGTCAGGCTTTTAATGTTCTCGTGGTCAGTCCGTGGTAAATATACATCCTATTTCTGCTTCAATAGTTTGTGCTACAAATTTCTAAGAAATCAATACCCCCTAAATGATTCTCTAAACTACCCCCTTATTCAATTAGGGTTGCTCAGCAGATATATTATCTTTACTAATTTCAATCCTGTACTGTAACTTTGAAGTAGAGCTGTAAGCCTTTGGAAACAAAAACCAAATTCGATTTTTTAGATGTCCTCTTGGTGTCAGAATATAAGTTATTTAGAGGTTGGTAATCTGCTTTCATGAATGTAATATAATTCTATAGAGTGAAATATATAAACTCAAGCTTATTCTGTATCTTTTCTCCCGTGAACGGCGTGAACTGAACAATAGTCTAACTTTTTCCTTGATGATTTTACAAAACCAATACATTCTTTTATGTATTTTGAATCTATAAAAAATGTAACTTGATACGATCTGCATACCTGCCACACTCAATTGACCTGAAAGATAATCTCACCTGTGGTAACTTTGAAGTCTATTATAACTTATAAGCATATCTGTTCAGAAAAGTGAAGATTTAAGTTGGTTTAGAAGTTATTAATGCAATCTTTGCCTAGAAGATTAACTATTTTTCTCTTCGCCATGTACAGATGGGAATGGGATGTGCCTTGGAAACACTGTGCGGACAGGCCTATGGGGCAAAGCAATATCATCAGCTTGGGATTCATGTACAAAGAGCAATTTTTGCTCTCTTTTGTGTGAGCATACCGCTTGCTGTGGTGTGGGCATACATGGGCAACATTCTAATTGCACTTGGGCAGGATCCTGTAATATCTTTTGAAGCGGGGAAATATGCCAGATGGATGATTCCAAGCCTGTTTGCTTATGCAGCTCTTCAACCCCTTCAAAAATTCCTACAGTCACAAAGCATTGTCTTTCCCATGATGCTCTGCTCTGCAATTACTATTTCTTTCCATGTTCTCATCTGCTGGGCTTTGGTATTTAAAACTGGATTAGGTAGTAGAGGGGCTGCCTTGGCAAGCAGCATTTCCAACTGGGTCAATGTGGCACTTCTCTTACTATATATATACATCTCACCTGCATGCAAGCTGACATGGACATCCTTCTCAAGGGAGGCTTTGCATGATATTAAGGATTTTCTGAAGCTTGCTATTCCATCTTCACTGATGATCTGGTATGCTAGTTTAATTCTTAGTTGCAAGATTTTGTCCAAGTTATCTGTGTAATTATTCATAGCAATTTTGTCGTTAATATACATCCTTTTAGGTTTTACCCTTCCGGATGTTCAAATTTCATAGCATGTGAGGAACAATTTAACAAATAAACTAGATCTTTGTTCATCATACTATTCTGTAGGTTGTCAATAATGCATAGCAACTTGTACCATAATTTATTTTTTCTAAACTTATTTTGTCAGTTCGTTGTTCTATGGCTGTCAACAGCTTGGAGTATTGGGCCTTTGAAATGCTTGTTCTCTTGTCAGGCCTGTTGCCCAATCCAAAACTTGAGACATCAGTTCTTTCAATCTGGTATGTACGTGTAATGTGACAATTTTAATTATGAAGCGTGGTATGAGAATTTTAACAATGAATGAAACTTAATAAGAGCATTTATTGCATCTTCTTTATTTTTATCTGAGCTAGGTTTTATATTTTGCAGCCTTAACACTGGTACACTAGCATATATGATTCCCTTTGGTCTTGGTGCTGCTGTAAGGTTAGTATATTTTACAGCTAACTAGTAAATTTCCACTGTTTCTGTTAGCTGTTTAACCTTTAAAGGAAATTCTTTTAGGATATTCGATTGTCAAAGATTCAACTCAAGTCATTTTAAATAAAAATCTATGCAATATTTGCATGGCAGTACACGAGTTTCAAATGAATTAGGAGCTGGAAAGGCACATGCTTCCCGGTTAGCAGTTTATGTAGTGTTCTTTATGGCAATTACAGAGGCAGCCATCATGGGATGTCTTTTATTCTCTATACGAAATGTTTGGGGCAGTGCTTACAGCAATGAAAAGGAGGTCATCAATTATGTTGCAAGCATGATCCCACTGGTAGCAGCCTCCTCAGTTTTGGATGGACTCCAAGGCGCTCTTTCAGGTTCAAATTTATCCTCAATAGTCATATTTGGAGCTACAAAAATATTCATCTTGAAGTAAACGCTGTATTCAACTAATGGTTTTTTGAAAATAATATTTCAGGCGTTGTTAGAGGATGTGGGTGGCAAAAATTGTGTGCTTATGTTAATCTTGGGGCTTTCTACATGGTTGGCATTCCTATGGGTGTCCTTTTGGCCTTTATACTACATGTTGGTGGCAGGGTCAGTTACACTTTCCCCATTGACTTGGTTTACAAAGCTCTGAAATCTATGTTTTCAATGCTTAAGAGATAGATGAGAATTTTGGCAGATAAGTAATATAGAATGTTGTATCCTGAAAATATAACATTTATTGAGTTTTGGTTTTGATGTTCAACTGATTAGACCATTTAAAAAATAGTTCGTTCTGAATATCAATAATCATAACTAATTGTAGGCATAAAGCTAACTCCATATTATATCTCATTGTCTAGATTTGTTCAAATGTTTCCTAGTTCCTTTCTTCCTAGGCTGCAGTCAAAATGCTGATGTTTACAAATAGAGGAATAAAATATTACACATTATATTTTGTTGCTTATGCCAAACTTTTATGGATATTTCAGGGACTCTGGCTTGGAAGTATCTGTGGCATTTTTGTACAAACAGTTATACTATTCTCGTTGACTTTATGTACAGACTGGGAACAACAAGTAAGTACTTTCAATGAGTCTATTCATTCTAAAGAGTGGACTTCAAAATTCCATCAGTTATTGGTGTATATCTTTTTTAGAACACGAGAAGACAGGTATTGTGTCAATTTTTTTGTTTCATCAATGGTGGTGCTTAGGATTGAGATGGTACTATTTGAATATAAAATATGCATGACACGGGAGAATGGATATCAATGACAAATAGCAGCCTAATGAATCTTATTTATATAAGACCAGTTTCAATTTCCTTTTGAAGTTAAGTTTATCCACATGATTTAACCATTTTGATCAGATGCATACTAGATGCATTTTTGGTTTTTTTATGTCCACATGTACATAGCATCTAGATCACCAAATTGGTTTTTCTCTGAGAGACTAAATCTACCATCTTCCACTTTACAATGGGTTGATTTGGTCATGAAAATGAATGCTTTCTTTGAATCTTGCTGAATATTATCCATGAATGTAGAAAGAAACCTACTATATTGTTTACTCACAAGAACATTGGTTATCTTATGGGTAGGCGAGGAATGCAAGAGACAGGGTATATACATCATCACTGATGAAATAATAAAGGTACCTGCTTTCAATTCCGCTTTTAAGAGAACGCTGCTTGTTGGGAAATTCTTTCATGTTTATAAGCTGATCAAATACTAGGAAGATCAATGCTGCACTGTCATAGAATATTCTTTTAATTTACTGTCACTAGTGTTTACAATCAAACAGGATGATAAAAACTATCGACCCTGATGTTGACAAGCTTTGTAGTCAATCTTTAAACTCTTGAACACTCAAGGTTGAATTTTGGCTTCATGTAGCTCTAAAATATGCCGAGTTACTTCAGCTGTAATGACAATGGCAGTATTATATGAGATATTTTCCTTAATTTATTTAATACGCTTGATAAAGATGGACAAAGTGGCATCATTTTTGTAGAGTGGTCACTTCGTAATTTGCAAGTAAATCTTCTGTTAGGAATTCTGATCAAATTCAAACCAATGTTCACAAGGATCATGAAATTCTTCTCTAGTGTGTTATTCTCAAGAAACTTTGAGCATCAGCAATCCTATTATACATGTTATCATAAGTTAGTACATTTGGAAATATGCAGAATGTTCTAGATTTTTCAATCATGATAAGTGTAACTTATATGATTTGATTTCTCATTACTAAGTTTTTTTTAATGATGTATCTCTTCGATTACAAAAGTAAATCTGAAGATGCAACCAAAATTAATTTACCATTACATTATGAATGTACTTAAAAGAAGCGTGTTCAATATAATTTAATGTAGTATAGTGGTAAGTTTTCATAGTTCAGAAGAAAAATGATTGCAGAATATAAATAAAGGTAGAAGTTATAGATATGGATAAAGCTGGGAACTTTTTTGGTTCTTTGTTGTAGTTAGGTTGGTTGTCTTTGTTGGGCGTGTGCTTTGTTTTACAGCTGTTTCTTGAGTTGTTCTTGAGTTGAACTGTTTTTCTTTTCACTTCTATTTTTTTTAAGGGATTCAGGTCCTTTCAAAATTCTGTTTATCTAATAAAAAACAAAGGTACAAGTTATAGATATAGATAAAGTTGTTATTTGTTACATAAACGAAGTAGAAGTTAGAGATCTAGATTAAGGTGTTATTTATTATTCAAATGAAGAATTGGTCCCAATTTGCATTATCGAGTAAAAAAATATAGCTTGTAGACAAGAGCAAGATATACAAGCACTATAGAACTAAATAAAATTTGACTTGAAGAAATCCAAAAAGAAACAAAACTTCACAAAAGAGAAAATTTTGTGTCATGCCATTATCTCTCATCTAGTACATGTCACTAGCCTCTTGAGACCTTCATGGTTATTCTTTACATGAACCAAATGCCCACACTTATACAAGCTCTATAATTTTCTCCTAACACTTTTAATTTACACTGACACTATAGATTGTAGCAATCCAAATATTATTCAACCACATCCAACCAAAGTTATATAAGTTAGTACACGTAATTTACCTATCTTATGAATCATGTCAACAAATGCATTTTGCTACCTCTTATCCCATTAAAAATATTTACCAATTGTTAGGATACTCATGTCATGCATCTCCCTCTCCACGAGTGGATACATGGACATAGTTAAAAAACTGAGGGATTTCTTCTGGCAAGGCACAGACCAAATCAAGAAATTCAAGCTCATCTCATGGGAGAACATTTGTAAACCCATCTCTGCAGGTGGCACGGGGATTAAAAATCAACTTTGGTAGAATCAAGCCCTAGGTGCCAAACTTTATTGGAAATTGGTACAAAACCAAAATCTTAAGTGGGTTAGGATACTTAGGGGTAAATACTTAGGGAATGGATCAATGTCAGAAATTTCTTGCATCAAAGAATTTCCAAGAGGCTCTAGAATTTGGAACTTCATCTCAAAATCCAAATCCATAGTGGACTGTCATCTCTCTTGGAACATCAGGGCAGGGAATTTAGCTAGGTTCTGGGAAGACTCTTGGGGTGGCTTTCCTGTCATATAGTCACATGCAGATCTTCATCAAATCAAACAGTTATGCCTTTTGAATTGGGGTCCTCTTCTTAAAGATTACCTAATACCAACTCCTTCCTTCCCAGAAGATGGTTCATGGAAGTGGAAGGATTTCTCAGAATTAGGTGTGAATGGAAATGAACTTAATTCCTTATTGGAGATTTTACAAAACAGATCCTTCTTTCTTAAAAAAGGGAATGATGAAATCATATGGAATGGCTCAAAAAATGGCTGCTATAATGTAAAGGATGGTTACAAAATCTTATCAGGATAGCTTCAGAATTCAGTTACCATTCAGACTCAGTTATGTTGGAATAAAGTATGTCTTCCTAAAGCAGGTGTCTTTACATGGGCAGCCTCACAGGGTTGGATCCTGACAGCAGATAGATTTTCTCAGATGGGATATATGGGCCCTTCAAGATGTTTTCTTTGTCACAATCATGAAGAAGATCATGATCATTTATTGCTTTCATGTCCCTTTGCTAATAAATGCTGGGACTGGCTCTGCTTAAAATTGGACTGGTTTTCTGCACGTTCTCCCAATCTCCAATCTCATTTGCTCTCTTGGCCATTACTTTATGGAGAAAGTCTTTGCAGCAATTTTTGGATTATTACACCTTCTATTGTTATATGGGAAATTTGGAAAGAAAGAAACAGGAGGATTTTTCAAAACAAACATATGACAATTGAATCTATTTTTAACAAAATTGAGGCAGCAATTGTAGAGCTCATGAATTCAAGAATTCAATCCCAATCAGCCAAACACAAATCCTACACTAGTTGGGATGATCTAATGATCAAAAGATGGCATGGTTTGAAAACACCAACTACAATTGGCAGGGGATGCAAAGCAAATTACTTTCAAAGGCAGACATGCACATGGAAACCCCCTGCCTTAGGTTGGTTCAAGCTTAATTTTGACGGTGCCTTGAGAGGCAATCTTGGGCCATCAGGAGCAGGTTGCATTATCCATTCCTCAGATGGGGTTGTTGTGGCAAGACAGGCCATCCCTCTAGATCCAGATACAAACAATGTAGCAGAACTTAAAGCCCTATTTCATGGATTAAAACTTGCAAGGGAACTCAATTTAAATAAAGTGGAAATTGAAGGGGACTCGATGATTGTCATAAACGCAATTAGAACAAGAGTCATCACCAACTGGAAACTCCAAGCATCACTGGAAATTATTATTATTTTACTCAAAAAGTTTGAATCTATAACGGCTAACCACATCTACCGAGAAGGCAACTCTAAGGTAGATGAACTGGCAAATCTAGTTGTAGGGGGTACTTCTCTCAAATTATTTTCAGCTGATGTTGGCATTCGGGTCACTCCTCAATCCAACTAGGCATTCTTCCCCAACAATGGTCAGCTGTCATGTCATAGGTAGTTTCAAAATTGCAGATAGGCTTCACTTCTGGCATTGGGTCTCATCATCTTCTATTCCTTTTGGTGGTCATTTCCTTGCCATTGCAGTTTTCATAGATGCTCTTTTGTCAGTATGCAGAAAGTGTACTGTTGCTATCTTCAAGGGATCGCTGGCATGTCGGGAAGTACTCACTTACTCAAGACATGGGCAAGCCTTCTCCCTCATGCAATTGCTAGTTTGGTGTGGGTCTCCAAAACAGTTTTCCCTCACGCAACTGCCAGTTTGGTGCGGGTCTCCAAAACAGGAACACCTGCTTTGGTACTTTGTCAATTCATCATTCCTCTACCATCTACGAGTCCTCAGACACCTTCGATCAGGACACCACCTCTCCATCAGACTAGCATGGACGTTGGAGTGATCACAGGTGCCTGCTTTTATTTTTACTAGCTAGCTTGGTTACAGCAGCTGCGGAACAATAGTTTCTTTTGTATATTTTTTGGGCAATGGTGCCGAGCTCTGTTGCTCTTCTTTGGATGCACCATTTGCTTTTGACTGGTTTGCTCCGCTTTGCTTGCTCTCTTGCATTTTCATTCTGCAAGGGGTAGAACTTTTATCTTTCATATGTTATCTTTTTAAACTATATATATAGCTATCTGGCCTCGGCCTTTATCAATAAAAAAAATAAAATTTACCAATTGTTATAGAATTTATAAGCATTGAAATGATATGGTAGAGAAAGATTTGATAAAATCATTTCAATACTAAATAATGTTTACTAAGCTCATTGTTTTAATCACATTGAAGGCATGGGTCATTTCAAAACGACTTCAATTTTAATACAGTCAATTTTCAACAATTCATTTGGCAATATTTTTAATCATTAATCTACTTTAATTATAAGGTTGAAAAATTAGACTTATAGACCTTGTTAGTTGTCAATTTATACTTGACATTGTTGTTTGTTTATTGATTGTATTGTTTGCATCAATATTAACGTTTGATTAATTGGTTGACAATGAATTATATGTGTTGTTACTATCAAATCTAAATTGAAATTAAATAGAGAACAATTAATACAAATAGATGTATTTTTATTTAATGAATATGAATCATACTTATATTATTAATTCTATACTATTAGATAATTAAATAAATCTATTAGATTTTCTTTATTTGATTATTTTAACTTAAAAATGAAAATGTATGAATTTGGAAAGCAATTTAGACTTGATGAAGAAATAAACCAACATTCCTTGACCTATGATTTTGAAATTCAAAAATTTGATATTAAGACCATTTGACTAACCCTCTAGATGCATTAATGGATAGCCCACACGAAAATAGAAATGATTAGACAATTTTAGTATGTTGGAGTTTGGAAGAAGTGACTTAACTTTTATTATAGAATTTTGGTGCTTAAAATAAGCAAGTGAAAAAAATGCCCAATTATGAAGAATACTGAGGGATAGAAAAGATGCGCTAGAAAGAGAGGAGGCAAGAAGAAAAGAGTAGCCAAGTTGTGTGCACGACGGAAGGACTTATAAAGGCCACATTAGATAAAAGGGGAAGGAGATCATTGTTTGTAGAGGATTTTAGTTTTTTCCTCATATTTGAGAGAAGTGAATCCATATAAAAGAGAATATGAAGAGACTTGGGGAAAATTAGAAACTCGAAAGGAGAAGGAAGATGAGAAGTGGGCCAACCATCCAAAAGAGATTTCTTATCTTGGTAGGTTTGTAAACTTATGAAAAGCAAGAGAAGAACAAAGGTAAAACCAGGGAAATATTATTTCTTTCTCAAGTTTTGCAATCTCAAAGTCAACGTGTGTGAATGTCAATTAATAAAGTAAAGTATGGTTTTAAGCTAATAGTTAATTAATTCATTTGTTTTAATATATATGCTTTTAGGCCTTCTCTTTTGGTGTGTCACTTGCTTAGAAAATTATCTAGCCACATGTGAGTTCCTATACACATGGCTCTGTTCTTATTAATGGAAAAATAAGTTTTGAAGGGACTTGAAACCCTTTACACCGAAAAAGCTTAAGATATAGCAATAGAGTGCACCAAACACAACAAATCAGCCAAAACAAAAGACCACCAACCACAAGAAACCACCCAAAAGAACTTAGCCAAAGAAACCACCACACCGTTGCAAAAGACAAAACATTGGAAATCCGCAGTAGAAGATACACCATCTATCTTTTTGTCCCCTTCAAATGAGATCAAAGGGTCATGTCAAAAGTCGGGGAGGATTTCTTAGAATTTTTTCGTTTAATTGTAATCCAGCCTTCTTCAACACAAGCACCCTTACTCTGCCAACACAATGAATCTAGAAAGGGAGATCCAACCCCCAACAAAGGGGTTGAGTCACTAGCAAAGCCAACACCCACTAAAACAGCAGAAAATTTGGATTCACCCAATGTAGAAAGAGAAATTTCAGGATCAACAACCGGGACAGGGAAAGAGCTCGCAGCCCCAGTAGACCCATCATTTCCAACAACTGGGACAGGGACATAGCTAGCAGCCTAGCAGACCCATCAAAACTAGCATTAGGGACAAGGACAGAGCCAACATCCCCAACATACCCTTTAGGAGCATTAATGTCAAGAGAAAAGCCAACCTTCACACCAACATGAAGAGGGATGTCAGAATCAGGAGTAGCCTCCACCACAGGGTGGGAAGAACATTTCAAGATAGTATAATGTTTGGTAGAAGCACCCTTCCACCAAGAAGGAGAAGATTTCTTCTTCTTGGAAATGAAGCCACATTGGAAAGAAATATGTCTAGTCTTAAAACATTTACGACATCTAAAAGGAATGCCTTCGAAATCAAACTGTTGGGTCCAAGGTCTCAAGGATGTTTCAATTTTAATTTCAGATGGGAGGCCCTTTGAGGTATCAATGTCTACCAAGATACAAGAAACAATAGAATGATACATATTATCAGAATCATTATTAGTCATCTAGAAATCCCCCAAAGCCCCACCCACTTCCTCAAGGACGGAGTCCTACCACAGGTGAAGGGGCAGATTGGGGAGCCTGACCCATATAGGGATAAAACTAAAGATTTCAGTGGAAGGATTGAATCCAGGGTGCCACGGCTTGACTAGGAGCAAAAATTTATCATCCTCCCAGCAAAAGAAATAATCACATAGGATCGTAGTTCTATCCATTGCATTATCAAATTTAGCAATGAAAAAACCTTTTGCCATTGGAAAGATGTTAACAATCCCTGTTAATTTTGGTTTCCATCTACGAGAGATCCAATCATGCAATTGGGGCAGGCTGGGCCAAAAACTTTGAAATCGGCAAATTAGTCTGTGAGATTTAAAAATTTCACTATTGTTCATCAAATTTCTATCAGCATCAGAGGACAACTTGACAGATACATACTCGCAAACAGGCACCAAGGCAACCCCATTGGCAGAAACCCTTTGATCCTTCTCAACCCCAACTGTCTTGGAAACAACATCAGCAAAAGACCCAACAGACAGAGAGGCTCCAGCAGCCGGAGAAACGACAATAACAGAGGTGTCAAACGCAGCAGGAGGAGGAACCCTAAGTGCATCAGAACCAACATCCACCCCAAATGCATTAGGAGGAGAAGACGCCCAAATCGTCACACCAGCAACAGGGGAGACGCCTGCTTTCTCAAGCACAGGAGGAGAGGGCGAATCCCCAAGCGCGGGAGGAACAGGAACAGGGCGATGCCAACAAACCTAGGCACAAAAGAGGGTTGAGCCCTAATCGTGGCAGAAAACATCGCATCACTATATACTTCTTGTCACATACACATGGCTTTGTTGGTGTGTATATCTTCCTCCATTTGTAGTCGTTATAGTGCTACGTGTGAGTCCACGGAAATTGTATTGGAAATTGCAGGGGCAGGGGACAACTTGTAGAAAAGGTTGTTCGTTTTTCTTTACAACATCCAAGTAATTAGGTTGCAAGTAAACTTGGGATTAGCAATCACTAACAACAAAATATAATCATAAACGAATTCCAAGGACTGCGTATAGGTTGCACCAATAACATGGTATTACAATAAGATATAGTTCTAGAAAAAGATTTATTTTCCTTCGTTTAGAGTTGTGATGCAACTCTATCTTAGCAGTTGTTGATGAGTACTCTACATATAACCTATATTAGAAGTTGATTCTTTTGTTTTGAATTGTTGTTTCTTAGACTAGTCTCTATTAAGGAAGTAATTTACGGGTTTGTTATTGAATAAAAGTAGGAGTTGGAATTGCACAAGGTTAGTTTTAAACTAAATAATGAATACATTAAGAAGATTTAATGGCTCGTACGAGTCTATATTTTTTCCGCGTCTTTGTTCTATTTCTCTTATATACAAAGGGCGTGTTTACTAATCTGTAGGATATGTGGATTCTCTCCATTACTTTAGTATTATAGAAAACTACGTTGGCCTAGAGTGGGATCGATATGCACTAGAGAAGGAGGGGTAGGAGAAATGTTCGTCTTGAGAGGAATAATGTGGATGGTTGGCTCAAAAGATTAGAAGCCATTGAGAATAGGCTACATTTGGATGATTTTGAAGAGGAACTAGAGCACCTTGAAAATGTAGCTAGGGTAATTGACCTTATGGAGAGGCTCATTGATGCCATATGTGTACAAGGCTCCAAGGTGAAATTTAATATTTTTAAAACTAAAAGTGAAATCAATCCAGATTTGTTCTTAGACTGGATCCAAGAGTTGGAATGTTAATTTGAGATAGAAAATATTAAGGGAGATTATTATAAAAGAGTGAAAATTGTAGCGTCCAAGTTGAAGTCCCATGCTGCTTTATGGTTGGAAAATTTAGAAAGTTCTAGATGTCGAAGATGGGGGAAGGAAAAAAATAGGTCGAGGCCTAAGATGTTGAAACACCTACAAGATAGGTTCTTCTCTTCTAATTATTAGAAACATTTGTTCAAATAATTTCATAATTTAAGACAAAGATATCAATCCATTAAAGCTTATACAAAACAATTTATTAGACTTCAAATTTAGACTGATATTCAAGAAGATGAAGGACAAGTTGTAGCTAGGTATTCTAATGGCTTAAGATTTCAAGTACAAGATATGTTAACCTTAGTCAAATGACCTACTATGGATAAGGCACATGGATATGTCTTAAAATTAGAGGATAAATTGCAGCAAAAAAATAAGTTAACAAGGAAAAGGAGTGAAAGCAACCTAGATAGAGGAAAAGGGAGTTCCTCCATATCTTCCCAAAGAGAGGACCCTAAGGAAAGTGTGAATCCCAACTTATGTGGAAAGGGAGTTCCTCCTTATCTTCCCAAAGAGAGGACCTTGAGGAAAGTGTGAATCCCAACTTCGGTGGAAAGGGATTTTTTAAAGGAAGAGGGCAAGAACTACAAATTTTCTTAGAATTGGAAGCCTTTAAGATGCTTCATATGTAGTGAATCTCATAAAGCTCAAGATTGCCCACTCATTGAGCTATGTTGATAGAGGAAAAGGTTCAAGTGGTGGAATTGGAAGTAGAAACAAGGGAGTACCTAATGATTTGAAAGACCTTGGTAGGTGGGGATAAACAATCTATAGATGCGGATTGGAGAAGAAAAAATGTTTTCTACACTAGATGCAAGTCTCAAGGAAAGGTATGCAAAGTAATAGTAGATGATGTTTCAAAAGATAACCTAGTAAGTACTAAAATGGTGCAAAAATTAAATCTTTCTTGCATTCCAAAATCTAAACCATATAAGATCTCTTGATTGAAGAAAGATCAGAGGGCGTTAGTTGATAAATGATAAATCTTGTTTGAATACCTTTAATATTTCTCCCTATGAGAATTAGGTAATGTATGATTTTGTACCTATGGATGCTTTCCATTTATTATTGGGAAGATCCTAGCAATATGATAGGCATGTAGTTCACCATGGCAAGGAAAATACTGATGAGATACAACATAGTGGTAAAATCCATATTTTGAAACCTCTTAAAGAAAAAGAATCAACTGGAATGGCAACATTATCGTTGTCTATAATGATTTGGAAGGATTTTTTAAAGGAGTTTCTAAATGAGATTTTCTTTCTATTATATCCTAGAGGGAAAGAGAAACTTAATCGACAATCTATCCCACTATAAGTGTAAGAAATATTAAGCCAATATTCAAACTTGATGCCATTAGTGTAGGACCTCTCCATTTCCCTCATCTTGGTAAGAACACTCTGGTAAGCACTATTGTTATTTCTTGCAAAAATTTCCGTAGATTTTATGCGAAGTTATTAGATATCTTGACTGTAGTTCGTCAACTTAATTAGAATAGATTTCTTCTTCAAATGAATTCATGGAATATGTTAATTTAAGACATAGTTTTGAAGTAATATTACCTTTAGTTAACTATTGTGGTATTAGAACATGAAGGTGTAAACCGGTGCTTACATGATAGAATTAATATTACTCTAAGATGCTTGGAAATTCCATCTGAAATTATAATAAGGAGCTTATGTGGATTAGAATATTGCCCTAATGAATAATTATAGTTACGCTGGGAAATGATGTACAAATGAAACTCTCATTGCACTTTCATGTAATTATGGATTTAATAGTTAGTTCAATTTGTTCAAAGTCTAATATTGTAGAATTGGAACATCCTGAAAAATCAGATTAGACAATTAAGTGCTATGAACTAGAGGTGAAACTGCAATGAATGGTTAGGTTACTTAACCTTGAGTTAAAATGAGAAGTTGAAATAGCATTGATAACTATTTTACCATAGTCCCTAGTATACCCTGAGGTAGGGTTAATAATGAAGGGTTGATAATTAGGTGACTTTAACTTTAGGTCACGATGTTTATTCAAAATTAATCTTACTTTTGGGAATTGAGAAGATTAGAATTTATTGATAGAATAAGATTGGTTCAATAAAGCAAATAGTGATGATTTCATAGATTGGAATTTTGGATTAATTGTAATTTGAAGCATTTGAAATCTAGTATCATGAGAGAATTGATGGATTCCTTAGAGGATAACTCGTTACCTAACTTGAAAGTGTATTGATAAAATGCTTTTGGGAATTGAGAAGATTAGAATTTCTTGATAGAATAAGATTGGTTCAATAAAGCAAATAGTGATGATTTCATAGATTGGAATTTTGGATTAATTGTAATTTGAAGCATTTGAAATCTAGTATCATGAGAGAATTGATGGATTCCTTAGAGGATAACTCGTTACCTAACTTGAAAGTGTATTGATAAAATGAAAGTTAAGTTTTAATTGTATTTTGATCATGCTCTGATTATTATGGGAGTACTGATAATTACATTGAGTGTGCAGGACTAAAACCATGGAAAGGGGAAATCAAGCTATTCTTTGTGTGCCTCCCATGACACCAAATTCGTGTCCTAAAGGGGGACTAGGCCTATTGTGATGTGTCTTATTTTTGAAAAGAAAGGGGGTTATGTGCATATTTAATTTTGTCATTTCTTTGTTTAATTGTGGACCTTGCCAAGTAAGAAAGTGATGTGTTTTGGAGTTGTCTATGACACTTGTAAAGTGAATTTAGTTGCATTTTAAATTTATTTGGTAATAAGGAAGTTGTCACCATCCAACTCTAGTACAAATTGGTCTTCCCCATACCTCTACCTTGGTTAGGACACACATGGGAAGTCACATCTCCTTAAATCTCGAATTTCACTTTTAGGTGGGGTTTTGAGGGGTCAAATTGACCCCTAGGGAGTTGTTTTTCACAAAAATAGTAGGCCCATGGGTTATACCTATGGGTAAGGGTCCTTTTTAACCATAGGACACCCTAGAGCCACCTTGGGAAGCCCTCCAAAAGTGGGCTTTTGTCAAATGACGAAAATCAAGAAGTTTCCAACTCTCTTCCCCATTCACCATTTGCAGTACCACCTTAGGAAAGTTGTAAGGTTTGGGTAGGTCACCCAATGGGAAGCTGACAACTCTTCCAAGGGCATGGGAGAGTGTGAGAAGCTTATTTTAGTGGCAAACTTGGATGGTTTTTCCCAATCACCCACTCTCCAACTTTGGAGACAATCTAGGAGCTAGGAGAAAGTTAGAGAAGAAAAAGGGAAGAAAAGGGAAGACTCACTTGAAGGTATGTGCACCTCAACCTCCATTAATGGAGTTTATGCATTTTATGAGTTCATATAAGTAGGAAGGTATTTCAGTTTGTATATGTGTGTTGTGAGTTGTTGCTATGTTTTATGTAAGTCCTTGAGATTATTCATGAGAGTATTGTGTGGGTAAAGTGTTTTGAATCTCTTGTGTCATAACGGAAAATGTGTTTGTTAGGTGAGCTAGAGATGAACCATGGATGTTTTTGCTTGAAGTTCTTATTTCCTTCTTGTTGGGTGGGTCTTAGTTGATCCTTGTTGTGTATGGGTGTTTCTTGTTGGCTTGATTTCCCCTTGCTCGGGGGTTGGCTAGGACCTACGAGGTCTCATGATGCCATATGGTAGGGAGGAGAGTAACATGGTTGTTGCTAGTCGATTTTGTTCTCTTGCAGGTTTCTCAAGATATTTTTGTTGGACCAGGCCAGGCCTATGAAAGAAAGTAGTGTTTGTGATTTCCCTCAATGTGGTTTTGGGAGTAAAGTGTACCTTGTAAAAATGTAATATAAGTCTTTTTTCTTCTTGTAAGATCTTGTAAGATAGAGTCTCCTTGTAAAGATTTGTAGTGTGTGTAAGAAGTGACATGCTTCCAAATTGTAATAAAAAAAAAAGGAAATGCTTATTGTTGTATCTCTTTGATTGTAGCTGTAACTTATAGGAACAGTAATGCTCTTTATTTATTTATGTTTCTAGTGATAATCTGTCCATAGTAGAGCTTGTATTGCTGTTGTAAAATGTGTTTAGAAGAATTTCTAGTAAGCTATACACTTTCCTCATATATATATGTTAACATTTAAAAAAATTAGTTGTGTTTTAGCCTAAGGAAATCTGGGCATGACATTCTGGTATCAGAGCGGGTTTACAACTTTGGGAGCCTACAACCCACTATGTTTCATAAAACTCAGAACTGGTAGTAACCAAATCAGCAATCTGCATCATCTGGACATTCTATAAACAATATCTCTTTTGAGTTGGTATAGATCCCTCTTGAAGTCTTCAATCTTTGGATTTCCTTTTTCTATTTTTCCTATGGTTCTTTCTCTGCTCTTTTCCTTTGAAAATGCCATCTTGAAGTTGTCTAGCACTGGCTCAACTTGGCAAAAGTGGGAATATTCATAAATCACCTAATCATGGGTAATGGAGCCTGACATGAGACGCCTACAAAGGTCAAATTTAATCTGTGAAAGCATTGTTTTTGTCATACAAGAGTTCAGTACCAATACCATCACATGTTGTAAGTATCCATATCCAATCCAGAACATTTGGGCAGTCTGTATTCTACCCATTTTCTGATTTCTAGTATTTTTTTTGGTGTTCAAGTAGGTAGTTTATCCATTTAATTTGGTGTTGAGGATTGTTTATCCACCATTCCCTGTTCTAGAAGGAGATTTCGAAATAGTTAAACAGGGATAAATTTATACGTATTTTATGATAACTTTAGACTTCCTCCACAAATAAACAAAGTAAAATCTTAAATCTGCTTTAAAATTTTATGAAACAGTTGAAGATCATTAGATTTCACGTGTTGAATAGCATTAGATGCATTTGACTGGTAGATTGATGCACATTTAATCTGTCTATTTAATGCACTTGGAAAACAAGTGATGCACATTTAGTTTTTGAATGTAACCCTCAAAATGAAATGTAATGCTTTCCAGACTGTGGCATAATTTTTGGGATGCACCAGCCCAATTAATTTGTAATCGAATAAAATTTGAACAATTCAACTAACATACTACAAATCGAATAATAAGAAAAATAATGGTGTACAAATTATGAAGCAACAATATTCATGGGGAATAATGCAAAATAACAACCACAAAGAAATATGATAAGAGCACACCACTTCAGTTCAGTAATTATAATCAAGACACAAAGACTAACAAAAGAAATTGACTAAAAATGAACACTTTATTAGCATACAATCACATCAAGCTAGATTAGTATACGCCTCTTCACATTTGCATGAAGACTGTAAGTTCTTTAGATTGGTGAATCTTTTTGTCTCTATATCTGCTTCGAGTTGTTAGAAAACTTATGCATCCTACATGAAAGAGTGTACTGAACACATGTCTTGAAAGTTATCACTCATCAACTATTGAGGTCTCTATTTTTTTCTGGCCTATGTTAACTAATGAATGAAACAGATAAAAAACTTAAGTAATACAAACTATAATCTTATTCCTTAATGAACAAGTGCTTATCATTGTCAACTATTGCTTAAAAATTCACCATTAAGGTTGTAATGGGCTTATAACACAATCCAAATAAAAATGGATTTCATTTTTTCACTTGAGCACTTGGTATCAATGAACATATTTGGCAAGCAGAATCACAAGTTCCCCAAACCACAGGCACATGAGACAAAAATCTAAAATGGTATAACGAGCACCTAATAGAGGGTGAATTATAGATGAATGTAGGAACCAACTAGCACTGAGCTTTTCTCTATTAAAAGGCTGGTAAACGTTAGTAACTGAGCAGTGAAAGGCCATGGAAAGAAATTTTGAATGGGATATTGATTCAGCGTGCCAAAAAATCTTTTGACACTATTAAAATGACGCTATTTTCGTATTCATCAATGTCTGCAAGCAGCATGGAATGATCTTCCCTCAAATTTCATTAAATGGTGCTTTCAGTGGACCCAAAAGCAGTGAACACCATACCTAATGTTTCCATTCCAAACAGGGTGGTTCGAAGTACCATAATTTGTGTTGGTGGACATGTGACATGTGACTGTGACAAGTCATCCACCATTCCCAGGATGCAATGTTCTTGATCCCATAAAAAGCCTTAGATGTTCCGTAGCATAGTGGTTATCTTTGACGAGTGGGATTGGGTAAGATTCAAAAAGATTGTCTGCAAAGCTTAGCTGGTTTGACAATGGGTTGATTAGATAATACATGTAAGACTGTATCACTGATATCTCCATTTCCCCACTTATACATGCCATGAATAATGGGGTGACAGAGACCCCATTTTCATTAATTAAAGCGAGCATTCATGTGCCCTTTGACTTGGAAAAGACCACTGCCAGACTGCACGTTCCACCTTTTTAAATCTTTTCTTCACACAAGCCAATGAATTGAATATTTGAGGTTTGGCCAATATGAACCAAAATCTTTCCTTTCAACGTGAAAATTCGTGGCAAAGGCCATTAAGTTGTGAATTGTCATGACAACAACAACTTTTCTTTAAGTTCGTATCGTCAATGTGAATTGTATGTCCTCAGCTGAGTTAGCTATCTGATTCAATGAAAAGCTGTGAGTTAGCTTGGAATGCTCATGTACTTTGAGCTTGGTTGTGCCATCACATCCCTGCCAACACATTTATAGCGGTAAGATAGATTAGAAGCTTTAAAAAAAAAAGAGTTTGAATATAGAATTAAATTTTAGGATTACAATGTTTTCCTTAGTATGGTAGGGATTTTAATTTATTATTAGATAGGGAATTTAATGAATTTAATTTATTATTATTAAGCTCTTAGTGAAGATTAGTTTCTTCTTCTCTCTTGATATAATTTCTTAATAAGAAACTAGAGATTATTAGTCGATGACTAATTTAGTCTTGTATAATTTAATATTATAAAGAATTGTTCTTTATCTCTAGGATTTCTTTAAAAATATATATATAAATATTAAATTATTTACCAAAATAATGAAATTAGGCTTAAGATTAGACTATGACATTTTTTTTTATTTGGCCTTTGATTTGACAATGACTTAATTAATTAGAGTTGAGACCTTTATGAATTAAGAGTTATGTTGATCACATTATTGGAATTCTTATTCTTGCATTAGTAATTTTTTTTTAAAATTGTGTTAATATATTAAGAACCCCATTGTTCTTTTCTATTAGTTAAAATAAATTAAATGGGAAATTAATCGCTTCCAATATATATTTCTAAATACACATCTTATAAAAGATAAATCTTCAATTTATAAATCTAAATTGAAATCCCAAGGAATTTAAATGGAGTTCTCTTTTTCCCATTATAAAGTAAATAATTTTGCTCAATATTCGTATGAGAATGAAAATCTCAATCAAATACTATCATATTGATTTAATAAACATTTTTTTTGTAGGTGTCGTAATTATATCAATGAGTTTGATAAATGAAATATTTTAAGTTGTATGATTATAATTTTATTAAATAGGGCTATATTAATTCGATTATGGAAATATGCTTGATTTATTTTATATATATAAAAATTGATTCAAACTTCTTAATAAAATAAGGTGAATTATTTTTGGCCTCGCAGGGCGCTGCCTCTCGACCTCGTCTTGTATCGCGATAGGGAACGCGCTAGAGGTGCTGCCCCTTGGATCCCGCAAGGGGCGATGCCCCTTGACCCCATCTTGGGGGCGCTGCCCCCAAACCCTCGTTAATTAATTTGGGGGAAGACACGCCGATAAAAGTGGAAAAATTTAACCTTGTGATTTTTAATTTCTAATAACATAATTTCTTCATATTTATTTATTTTGATTGAATTGTTAAATTTTAAATGTGTAAAGCTCCATATTGATATAATTTATTGATCTAAATAAATAATTTAAGTAATATTTTAAATATTGGATGTTAAACTATTTAGAAAATAAGTCATAGAACTAAATATTATTTCATGTGTTCTAATATAATCTTCCTAATTTTGGTATAGCCCAATGAATTTGCAAATGTATCTAAAGTAATTAGAAAGCATCTAATTTAAAAATATATAAATTATATAAATGACTTACCATGCAAATTCAAATTCTAAACATGTATACTTTAAGCATACTAGGAAATTATTTACAACTTGATCACTAGTATATATAGGTATTTATCCTTCATTTAATTGGGGACTAGAGGAACTTATAAGCTAACTTATTAAGAAAACACTAGATGGAAACCTTGCAAAAATATTATTGTGTTGTGTCTTTCTTTTTACACTCAAGGTTTGATAATTTTAGTACACCAATTAAGTCGAAAACAACGCTATATGATTTGAAATAAGTGATGATTTGCTTGTACCTAGTTTATTAAGAATTGAAAGAGTTCATGCATACTAGTTTAGACATGTTATCTTTCCTAATCAGAATCTTGAAATTATGTCCTTATTTCTCGAATACTAATCATTAGTAATGTAAACATGTTATGTAATCCCTTGTAAATGTGATTGAGCCTGTACCAGTGCTTGTGATGAGTGTTGTGATGAAACCAGTGCTTGATTTGTGTTACATGGAGTGATGTGAGTGAGCATCACCCATGGGATATCTGCTTGTTAGGGGTATGGGGACACCATACCCGCTATTTGTTAACACTTGTATGTATGTGGGTTACCTTACTGAGTTATAGCTAGCGAGGTATTTTGTTCTAGGGTAGTGTTACTTGCCCGTCCCTTTGGTAGCACGTAAGGTGTATGTCAGGCAACACGAAGTGACCTTAGCTTCCACTACTTGAATCTCTTGGGTAGCATGTATAGTGTATGTCTGGTAGCATGAGGCAACATGAGCCTCAACTATTTGAGGGATGGAGTAAGAGGCACTATCCTCCGTTTCCCCCATGATGACTCAGTATGTGTAGGGGTGGTAGCAGCCACAAAGTTTCTTGGTTACTAGAGTATTGCATACGCATTATAGCGGCGCAGAGCAATGCTAGCTTCCACTAACCAAGGAATGTACTCACTACTTCCCCTTCTATGGACCCAAGTGTGTGGTTCATATGTGTATATCCCTTATCCCCACAGTTTGAGCATTGTACCCATATTCTATGTGAGACTCTTTTGTATAGATTGGACATTATTGATGATTCATAGCTTCATATATATTCATTGTGGTCTAGCATGAGGTGGGAAGTGTATGCCCTGCTATGATTATTCCATACTGCATGTGTTCCAATATGTTGCATGAGGTACGATGCCACACCCCACTAATGTTTTGACATAGTGTTGGGTGATGATGTTGTGTTGCTGATGGTAGTGAGCCGAGCTCGAGGACATGATGCCATGTACATAGGTATGTGAAGGCACAGTATATGTATGTTATGTATTCCTACTTGATGCAGAGAAATTGGGAGATGCTTGCATGCTTGTAGAGGGGTGCCCATGGATGCTCATTCGTTGGACGTGGTAGGCATATGGGAGTCCCTAGCCATGTATACCTTTGGCTATAGTGATGACCCTGGGGGTATCACTATTTGGAGTGTGTCCTATGCGTGCCATATCCGCAAGGAACACTACCATATGATATATTACCAGCATATGCATTATTATTATTGTTTATGCCATGTGGTTAGAGACTGTTGGGACACCACATGAAGGGCTATTGTGATAGCCAGACGATGTTCCCTCCTTCCTCATTGGTGACTATGTATGGTCACACAGTGATGTGTTGTGCCTTTTCATGATGATTTTTGTTGCTTGTGCGGACCAACAATTGTTTATTTTACTGTGAAAGTTTAGTCACAACTTTTGGGAAATTTATGTTATAATGATTTACTGTTGCAACATTTCTATTTATGTTATTTATTGTTGAATTTTGGTAACTCTTTTACCTTCATTTGCGATTTCGGTGGCTAAACTATTTTCTTTGGTGTTATTTGAATGTTGGTCCTATGTAGTAATGTGATTCCTCGCAAAGGATGCAGGAGGTAGACTTGGTGAGTGTATGCGAGGAAGCAGACGTAGGGAACCCTTGAGTATGGGGGTATGTGAGGCTGTTATGCAGCTAATATCCACTACCGCCTTAGAGTGGTGACTATTCCTTGGAGGTTTTGTTATATGTATCATTGGATTATGGATTTTAGATTATGAGTCAGATGAGATCATTGTGTATACCCGGAGGATTGGACTATTTCCACTCCTGAGCCCTCTATTGTAATGTGTACTCCCGGTGATGTGGACTGATGTGTTATTGTGTGGATTTGTATCTTCTCATGTTTAGAGAGATGTCACATAAAATTAAAGAAAGTGGAAAGTGGCATGAATATTTACATTTACAATACCATGTGTGGTGATCATGATGTCATTTGTGCTAATGAATGTTGGAAAGGATAATTGTTGTAATATTAAACTTTTCCTTGGGAAAAGGGCACAATTGTGAAAATGCTAGTGTCTGCAAGAATGTCTATGTGATTAATCTGCTATTCTTGTCATACATCATAGTATGGTAGAGGTTTTTGTGGAAATTTTTGAATGAGTTTGTAGGAATTTCTAAAACACATGAGAGATGTTAATAAAATATAATAAAATTGTTAATAAGTGTTATTATAAGGTTTGGGTACACCTTCTGCTCAGGCATTAAAACATGTTTAAATTGTGTTATTATGTACCTTTCTTATGAAAATTGAAAGAAGACTAGAAAATGAATTATTTCTTTTACAAAGAGTTGCCTCCAAGATGATTGCAAATAAATTTTGGCATAAAAAAAAAGTGGCTATATTATTGTTTATGAAGAAAATACATAGTTGTTTCTAGATGCTAACATGCAAGAAGTTAGTACCATGGATCAATTTGATGACATGGAAATTGATAGAAAAACTACTTGAGGGTGTTAGCGCAACCTTGCGACTTCCAGGAGTAAGTCGAGACCTAGGGGGGGAGGATGTAGGACCCCTCGATTTCCCTCATCTTGGTAAGAACACTCTGGTAAGCACTATTGTTATTTCTTGCAAAACTTTCCGTAGATTTTATGCGAAGTTATTAGATATCTTGACTGTAGTTCGTCAACTTAATTAGAATAGATTTCTTCTTCAAATGAATTCATGGAATATGTTAATTTAAGACATAGTTTTGAAGTAATATTACCTTTAGTTAACTATTGTGGTATTAGAACATGAAGGTGTAAACCTGTGCTTACATGATAGAATTAATATTACTCTAAGATGCTTGGAAATTCTATTTGAAATTATAATAAGGAGCTTATGTGGATTAGAATATTGCCCTAATGAATAATTATAGTTAAGCTAGGAAATGATGTACAAATGAAACTCTCATTGCACTTTCATGTAATTATGGATTTAATAGTTAGTTCAATTTATTCAAAGTTTAATATTGTAGAATTGGAACATCCTGACAAATCAAATTAGACAATTAAGTGCTATGAACTAGAGGTGAAACTGCAATGAATGGTTAGGTTACTTAACCTTGAGTTAAAATGAGAAGTTTGAAATAGCATTGATAACTATTTTACCATAGTCCCTAGTATACCCTAAGGTAGGGTTAATAATGAAGGGTTGATAATTAGGTGACTTTAACTTTAGGTCACGATGTTTATTCAAAATTAATCTTACTTTTGGGAATTGAGAAGATTAGAATTTATTGATAGAATAAGATTGGTTCAATAAAGCAAATAGTGATGATTTCATAGATTGGAATTTTGGATTAATTGTAATTTGAAGCATTTGAAATCTAGTATCAGGAGAGAATTGATGGATTCCTTAGAGGATAACTCGTTACCTAACTTGAAAGTGTATTGATAAAATGAAAGTTAAGTTTTAATTGTATTTTGATCATGCTTTGATTATTATGGGAATACTGATAATTACATTGAGTGTGCAGGACTAAAACCATGGAAAGGGGAAATCAAGCTATTCTTTGTGTGCCTCCCATGACACCAAATTCATGCCCTAAAGGGGGACTAGGCCTATTGTGATGTGTCTTATTTTTGAAAAGAAAGGGGGTTATGTGCATATTTAATTTTGTCATTTCTTTGTTTAATTGTGGACCTTGCCAAGTAAGAAAGTGATGTGTTTTGGAGTTGTCTATGACACTTGTAAAGTGAATTTAGTTGCATTTTAAATTTATTTGGTAATAAGGAAGTTGTCACCATCCAACTCTAGTACAAATTGGTCTTCCCCATACCTCTACCTTGGTTAGGACACACATGGGAAGTCACATCTCCTTAAATCTCGAATTTCACTTTTAGGTGGGGTTTTGAGGGGTCAAATTGACCCCTAGGGAGTTGTTTTTCACAAAAATAGTAGGCCCATGGGTTATACCTATGGGTAAGGGTCTTTTTTAACCATAGGACACCCTAGAGCCACCTTGGGAAGCCCTCCAAAAGTGGGCTTTTGTCAAATGACGAAAATCAAGAAGTTTCCAACTCTCTTCCCCATTCACCATTTGCAGTACCACCTTAGGAAAGTCATAAGGTTTGGGTAGGTCACCCAATGGGAAGCTGAAAACTCTTCCAAGGGCATGGGAGAGTGTGAGAAGCTTATTTTAGTGGCAAACTTGGATGGTTTTTCCCAATCACCCACTCTCCAACTTTGGAGACAATCTAGGAGCTAGGAGAAAGTTAGAGAAGAAAAAGGGAAGAAAAGGGAAGACTCAATTGAAGGTATGTGCACCTCAACCTCCATTAATGGAGTTTATGCATTTTATGAGTTCATATGAGTAGGAAGGTATTTCAGTTTGTATATGTGTGTTGTGAGTTGTTGCTATGCTTTATGTAAGTCCTTGAGATTATTCATGAGAGTATTGTGTGGGTAAAGTGTTTTGAATCTCTTGTGTCATAACGGAAAATGTGTTTGTTAGGTGAGCTAGAGATGAACCATGGATGTTTTTGCTTGAAGTTCTTATTTCCTTCTTGTTGGGTGGGTCTTAGTTGATCCTTGTTGTGTATGGGTGTTTCTTGTTGGCTTGATTTCCCCTTGCTCGGGGGTTGGCTAGGACCTAGGAGGTCTCATGATACCATATGGTAGGGAGGAGAGTACCATGGTTGTTGCTAGTCAATTTTGTTCTCTTGCAGGTTTCTCAAGATATCTTGGTTGGACCAGGCCAGGCCTATGAAAGAAAGTAGTGTTTGTGATTTCCCTCAATGTTATTTTGGGAGTAAAGTGTACCTTGTAAAAATGTAATATAAGTCTTTTTTCTTCTTGTAAGATCTTGTAAGATAGAGTCTCCTTGTAAAGATTTGTAGTGTGTGTAAGAAGTGACATGCTTCCAAGTTGTAATAAAAAAAAAAGGAAATGCTTATTGTTGTATCTCTTTGATTGTAGCTGTAACTTGTAGGAACAGTAATGCTCTTTATTTATTTATGTTTCTGGTGATAATCTATCCATACTAGAGCTTGTATTGCTGTTGTAAAATGTGTTTAGAAGAATTTTTAGTAAGCTATACACTTTCCTCATATATATATGTTAACATTTAAAAAAATTAGTTGTGTTTTAGCCTAAGGAAATTTGGGCATGACAATTATATCTACTAGCTAGCTCACCTTCTTTTAGAGGCATCACCCACAAGATTGATCTTATTATAGGTGCTAGACTTTCAAATTGGGCTTATTACAGGATGAATCCTCTAGAAAATGAGGAAATGAGAAAAAAAAATTACTAAATTATTAGAAAAGGCATTTATAAGGGAAAGCATGAGTCCATGTGCCACACTTGTTTTATTCTCATGCAAGAAAGGGGGGAATGGAGATCATGTTTGAATTCTAAATCCATTAACAAAATCATTGATCGTAATAATCATGAATCATCACTGTTTTATGCATTTCCTTGCATACAACCTTACTGCACTTTAATTCCATTCACAATTTGACTAGTCACATAGGGATGCTTAGTCTCTAATTTCCTCCAAATGCCTAGGAGCCCTTCTGTGCCATGGCCAATACCACCTGAAAATTAAGGTACACTTGGAAACCCTCCATTTCATCGAAGAATATAATTTTTCAATCGTGGAATTAAGAGGGATTGTCCATTTATTGCTGAAACCCCAGTTATGAGTGTTTAAGGCGTAAAAGTGAAGGCATGTGAGTTGGAAAAAATGAGAGTGTTAGGATTAACAAGACATAAATAATAGTTACATGAAAATATAACCAATATCAGAAAATAATAAACCACACAAAAGAGAACACAAGACACAAATATTTAACGCGGTTCACCCAATCACTGGGCTATGTCCACCAACAATGAGTCCAATATTATTATTATCCAGTGATTACAACCTGATTACAATCCATAATCCCTTATAGCTCAATACTGCCACAAGAAGCTACTAAAAACATACATCATAATGAAATCCCTAACCTTAAGCAATTTTATACAATCTTAGTTTTCTGCTTTAGGGTTACAACCTGTTGGCCCAAAAATAGCTGAAAAAATCCCCTCAATAGCCAAAAAATTTTTACAAGGGCAGGGGAAAAAGTGTACAGTACTTCCCTGATCAATCACCAAAATATAACAAAGAGCATGATAGCCATTAAAACCCATAAATTCCCTGGTTTGGCATCATAAATCAATGTTGTCCAATGGTTTGGGGTTCTCATCAAATGTATTTGATATAGTTCCTTTGTACATTTCTATTATTTTGGGCTCATTTGGCCTAATTTGAGAATTGCAAGGTATTTGTCCTGTGTGTTGGTTCAAAAGAACAATATTTGGTTTTTGGATATGTTGAATAACTTTCAAAAGGGTATTTGGAAGTATATTTTTTTTAGCAAGTGTTTTGTAACAACTTGGTGAAAAGTGTACAAAATACTTGATTTTACAATATTGCTTAGTGACCCTTATGAACACTTTGGTTCAGCATGCTTGCGAATGTTCAAGGGACCCCTTGGGTGAAACATGGTTGTCACTAGCATTTAACTAGCCAACTAGAGCTAATGGAGTAGATGATTCGATCTCATGACGAACAGATTGAAAGATACCCAATGTTCCTCATTTCAATTGAGAAACATTGTAACTTTTGACATAAACTGAGATAGGGATGCCAAATTAAAACAAAGGGGAATCTCCCAAATTGAGATGGTTAATTATAGGCCTCCATAAAAAAATCCTATAACACCTGAAAATTCATTGATACCTCACACGAGCTCTGAGATATGCCCCAAGAAAGATAGCTACCCAATGTTGCTTAGTGACCCTTACTTTGGTTCGCTGTGCTTGCGAACGCTCGAGGGAATATGTGGGAAAAATAGGGTTTTCACTAGTGTTTACCCAACCAATTGGAGCTAATGGAGAAGATGATTTGATCTCACAGTGAGCAGATTGAAAGACACCTAATGTTTCTCATTTTAGTTGAGCAACATTGCAAATTTTGACATAAACCAAGATACGGATGCCAAATTAAAACAAAGGGGAATCTCCCAAAATTCAGATGGGTAATTATAGGCCTCCATAACATGGTCTTGCAGCACCTGAGAATTTTTTGATACCTTGCATGAGCTCCAAGATATACCCCAAGAAAGATCATTGTCCAATGTTTCTTAGTGACCCTTAGGGACACTTTGGTCTGGTGTGCTTGGGAATGTTCGAGGGACTTCATGGGAGAAACGGGGTTGTTAGTAGAGTTTACCAAGCCAACTAGAGCTAATGAAGTAGATGATTTGATCTCACGATTAATAGATTGAAATATACCCAATGTTGCTCATTTCAATAGAGCAAAATTGTAACTTTTGACATAAACTGAGATATGGATGCCAAACTAAAATAAAGGGGAATCTCCCAAAATTGAGATTGGTAATTATAGGCCTCCATAACACATTCTTGTAGAACCTGACAATTCATCGATACCTCATACAAGTTTTGAGATATGCCCCAAGAAAGATCACTGCCCAATGTTGCTTAGTGACCCTTAGGGGGACACTTTGGTCTGGTGTGCTCACGAATGTTCAAGGGACTGTGTGGGAAAAACAAGGTTGTCACTAGAATTTACCTGGCCAATTGGAGCTAATGGAGTAGATGATTCAATCCCATGGAGAATGGATTGAAAGATGCCCAATGTTGGTCATTTTAATTGAGCAACATTGAGACTTTTGACATAAACTGAGATAGGGATGCCAAATTAAAATAAAGGGGAATCTCCTAAAACTAAGATGGGTAATTGTAGGCCTCCATAACATGGTCTTGTAACACTTGAAAATTTTTTGATACCTTGCACAAGCTCTGAGACATGCCCCAAGAAAAATCGTTTCCCAATGTTGTTTAGTGAGCCTTAGGGGCACTTTGGTTTGGTGCACACACAAATGTTTGAGGGACTTTGGGAGAAAAATGGGGTTGTCACTAACATTTACCCAACCAACCAAAGCTAATGGAGTAGACGATTTGATCCCATGGCAAACTGATTGAAAGATATCCAATGTTTCTCATTTCAATTGAGCAACATTGTAACTTTTGACATAAACTGAGATAGGGATGCCAAATTAAAATGAAGGGGAATCTCCCAAAACTGAGATGTTTAATGTAGGCCTCCATAACAAAGTCTCATAGCACTTGGCGATTCATCGATACCTTGCATGAACTCCAAGGTATGCCCCAAGAAAGATCATTACCCAATGTTTCTTAGTGACCCTTTAGGACACTTTGGTTTGGTGTGCTTGTGAACGTTTGAGGGACTCTATGGGTGAAATAGGGTTGTCACTAGCGTTTACCTAGCCAACCAAAGCTAACAGAGTAAATGATTTGATTCCATGATGAACAGATTGAAATATACATAATGTTGCTCATTTTAATTGAACAACATTGCAACTCTTGACATATATCAAGATAGGCATGCCAAATTAAAATGATGGGGAATCTCCCAACACTAAGATGGGTAATTGTTGGCATCCATAATAGGGTCTTTTAGCACTTGAAAATTTGTGAATACCTTGCACGAGCTACGAGATATGCCCTAAGAGAAATCACTGCCCAATGTTGCTTAGTGACCCTTAGGGACACTTTGGTCTAGTGTTCTTGTGAATGTTTGAGGGACTACATGGGAAAAAAGGGGTTTCCACTAGTGTTTACCCAACACCAATCAGGGCTAATGGAGAAGACAATTCACTCTCATGGAGAACAGATTGAAATATACCCAATATTGCTCATTTCAATAGAGCAACATTGTAACTTTTGACATAAACTAAGATAGGGATGCCAAATTAAAATGAAGCAGAATCTCCCAAAACTGAGATGGTTAATTGTAGGCCTCTATAACATAGTATTGTAGAACCTAAATATTTGTTGATACCTCTCACGAGCTCTGAGATATGCCCCAAGAAAGATCATTGCCCAATGTTGCACAGTGACCCTTAGGGACACTTTGGTCCAATGTGCACATGAACGTTCGAGGGACTCCATGGGCGAAGAGGGGTTGTCACTAGCATTTACCAAGCCAACTAGAGATAATGAAGTAGATGATTTGATCCCACAAAAAATGGATTGAAAGATACCCAATGTTGCTCATTTTAATTGAGCAACATTACAACTTTTGACATAAACCAAGATAGGGATGCCAAATTAAAATAAAGGGGAATCTCCCAAAACTGAGATGGGTAATTGTAGGCCTCTATAACATGGTCTAGTAACACCTGATGATGCATTGATACCTCACATGATCTCTAATAAATGTCCCTAGAAATATCTCTGCCCAATGTTGCTTAGTGACCCTTAGGGACACTTTGGTTTGATGTTCTCACGAACGTTTGAGAGAATCTGTGTGCGAAATGTGGTTGTCACTAATGTTTATTTGGCCAACCAGAGCTAATGGAGCAGATGCTTAGATCCCACAACAAATGGATCAAAAGATACCCAATGTTACTCATTTCAATTGAGCAACATTGTAACTTTTGACATAAACTGAGATATGAATGCCAAATTAAAATGAAGGATAATCTCCCAAAACTAAGATGGATAATTGTAGGCCTCCATAACATGGTCCTGTAGAAGTTGATGATTCATCGATACCTCACACAATCTCTGAGATATGCCCCAAGAAAGATCATTTCCCAATGTTACTTAGTGACCCTTAGGAACACTTTGGTCTAGTGTTCTTGTGAACGTTCGATGGATTCCATGGGAGAAATGGGGTTGTCACTAGCATTTCTTTGGCCAATCATAGATAATAGAGAAGATAATTTGATCCCACAACAAACATATTGAAAGATACCCAATGTTGCTCATTTTAATTGAGTAACATTACAACTTTTGACATAAAATGAGATGGGGATGCCAAATTAAAATGAAGGGGAATACCCCAAAACTAAGATGGATAATTTTATGCCTCCACAACATGGTCCTATAGTACTTGACTATTTATTGATACCTTGCATGAGCTCTAAGATATGACCCAAGAAAGATCATTGCCTAATGTTACTTAGTCACCCTTAGAGACACTTTGGTCTAGTGTTCTCATGAATGTTCGAGGGACTCCATGGACAAAATTGGGTTGTCACTAGAACTTACTCGGCCAACTAGAGATAATGGAATAGACAATTTGATCTCATAATGAACGTATTGAAAGATACCTAATGTTGCTCATTTCAATTGAGCAATATTGCAGCTTTTTCCATAAACTGAGATAGGGATGCCAAATTAAAATGAAGTGAAATCTCTCAAAAATGATATGACTAATTTTAGGCCTCCGTAACATGGTCTTGCAGTACTTGATGATTCATCGATACCTCACACAAGCTCTAAGATATGCCCCCCAAAATATCATTGTCCAATGTTTCTTAGTGACCCTTAGGGACACTTTGGTCTGGTGTTCTTGTGAATGTCAAGGTACTTCGTGGGTGAAATACGGTTGTCACTAGTGTTTACCCAGCCAACCAGAGCTAATGGAGCAGACAATTTGATCCCACAATGAATGGTTTGAAAGATATGAAACATGATATATCTGTCCATTCTTTGAACTAGGTTGGGAAACCTTGACGTGGATATTGGCTTGTTGGACCTCCATGAATCATTGGGTGCTCCTGAACCAACAGCCCGTGCATAACAATATATAGCCATTAAATTAATTCCAATAATAACATTTTTCATCTTATCAACTTAATGCTTCCATTACTTCATATGACATGAGCTTTTGTAGTCACATCCATGTTATCTCATTTAAAGAATAGATTTTTAAAGATATGTTTGAACATGTTCTTAATGGTAATTAATATTTAAGTAAAAAGTTTTTAAATAGATTTCACACTTATTTATTGTTGAACATACAAAATAAAAGGTAAAGTTCAAAAGTAAATGTCATATTCTTCTAAGGTAGGGATTGAGAGGATTGAATACATGTATTTCATTTATATATTTACAAATCATGCCCATTGCAATTTTTATATACAAAATTTGGCATCTAACATGCACATGACAACTCGTTGCCTTTTTTTTACATAAAAATTGGTATCTAATATGCACACGACATCTCATTGCACCTTTATATGTAAAATTTGGCATCTAAAATGCACATGACATCTCATTGCCCTTTTTTTACATAAACATTAGCATCTAATATGGATATGGCAGATCATTTCCCTTTTTTATACAAATTTTAGCATCTAACACGCAGATGACAACTCATTGCTATTTTTTTACATAAAAATTGGCATCTAATATGCATATGGAAACCCCTTTTTATGAAATTCAGCATCTATTTATGTGATGAAGGGTGCTCCCCTTAATACCATAAACACATAACAGAAACAAAGAAACAACAACACTATGCAAGAACAGAAGATTGGCTTCTTATTATCTCCACAAATGTGGAATTACAAACTTTCAGAATTACAATATGTAAAGCCACATGGGCATTCCCTTACAATATTCTGTAGGCTAAAGCCTTGAATCAAAACTCAGATCTACTACCCAGAACTGCCTTAGACAACACTACGGGCCTTCTTTATATAGACAATTTCCACCGCCCAAGAAGGTTCCAGAAAATTAGCCTTTAAGGCCGACGATCCTAAGAATTATTTAATTTTCTTCTCTTTTTACATAGGGTCGGCTAAGAAAATATACACAAAAATGCTTTAAGGTAGCCCAACTTCCAGAGACCATAACTTTTTAACCATAGCTTCGATTTTCTATTATAACCACTTTTTGGAAACGCCATGTCGAGATCTACAGTGTCTGACTCGCGCAAGCTCTAGTCAGCTGGGGGTCGACCGTGATCCGGAGCCTCTAAGGCCTTCAAAATTGACCTGAAAGATTTCGTACCCAAAAACCTCAATAACTTCACCAATATTGATGATGTGGCAATGAAACTCAACTGGCAGGCTGAAATGACTATGATGAACCTCCAACTGTGAAATCAAAACATTCTAAGATCATATGACCAACTTACTAAAAATAGTAAGTTTCCACAAATAGCAGCTCCGCACAAGATAGCCCTTATTGAAAAGCAAAAAGAAATATTTTTGGGTGATGCAAGATTGCTCTTACACCCAGGATGCTCCTGCATCAGACACTCGGGGTAATTTGAGAAGTGACCCTGTCATGACTCAGGTGTGCAGAGGAAAACCAAGACGATTAACCTCCTCCTTTGTTAGCCATGATGAATCCTCAATAGGTCATCTTTTCCACTTGACCAGATATTCTTCATATGTCCTGTTCCTTGTGCTTCTACCAACTCGACTATCCAATATGTCCTCAATCTCCTTGGTATCTGAACTAGTTGCTGGAATACTCCACTGTGCTGTTGTGATGTCATCTTCAACAGCTCCTTCATGATACTCTGTCAAATCTAAAATGTTAAACACTGGTGAAATATTCAGCTCAGTAGGCAATTCTACCTCATATGCATTTCCTGAATCATGTTTCTTCAGTATCTTACATGGTCCAAACTTCTTCATTTTCAGCTTGTTATATGTACCAACTAGAATCCTTTCCTTTCACAAATGAACCATGACTTCATCTCCAACCTGAAATTCCTTATGCCTCCTTTTCTCATCTGCCTTAGCCTTATACTGTGCGTTCATCTTGGTAATGTGCTTCCTCACCTTCTCATGGATGTTCTTCTAGTGTTCTGCAAAATCCTCAGCTTCAGCACTACTTATTTCTCCATTATCTATCTTTCTCAATTCAGATGCATTTCTTGGACTACTTCCATATACAATCTGGAATGGTGATCTACCAGTGCTCCTGTTAACAAAATTATTGTATGCAAATTCTGCCTATGGTAAAATCAAATCCCATCTTGTTGGCTTGTCTTCAACCAAACATCTCAGCAAATTTTCCAAACTTCTATTCACCACCTCTATCTGTCCATCAGTCTGTGGATGATGTGATGAACCAAACTTCAAATCTATCTTCAACTTCTTCCACAATGTATGCCAGAAATATCCAACAAACTTAGTATCTCGATCTGAAACTATGGTCTTTGGCAAACCATGTAGTCTCACCACTTCTCTGAAAAACAATTCTGCTACATGAACAACATCATTAGTCTTCTTGCAGGGAATGAAATGTGCCATCTTTGAAAATCTGTCAACCACCACAAAAATTGAATCATGTCCCCGCTGAGTCCTCGGTAAACCAAGAACAAAGTCCATGCTGATATCCTCCCAAGGCTTCTCTAGTACAGGTAATGGCTGATACAACACTGTATTCTACTTCACTCCTTTCGCCATCTGACATACTTTGCAACTCTGTACAAACTTCTTCACATCTTGTTGCAACTGTGGCCAATAATAATTTTCACTAACCAAACCAAGGGTTTTATCACGACCAAAATGTCTAGCTAATCCTCCGCTATGCTTCTCCTTGATGAGATTCTCCCTCATAGAACTTCATGGAATGCACAACTGACTCCCTCTGAATAGCATATCATCCTGGATGATGAAATCCAGCCACTTCGTTCTGTCTAGAGTAACAGGTTCTCTATAGGCTTTCCAGGCTTCACCAAAATCAGGATCCTCTAGATACAAATTCTTGAGTTCCTTGAACCCAACCACCTCAATCTGCATTTCTGTCAGCAATAGTTGCCTTCTACTAAGAGCATCTACAACCCTGTTAGACTTTCCACTCCTGTGTTTCAAAACAAATGTATAACTCTGCAAAAACTCAACCCATTTCAAATGTCTCTGATTCAACTTCCTTTGACTATTCAAATATTGCAAAGCTTGATGATCAGTATACAAAACAAACTCCTTAGGAAGCAGATAATGTCTCCACTTCTTTAATGCCTAAACTATAGCATAAAATTCCTGATCATAAACAGAATATTTCCTCTTGGCATCATTTAACTTCTCACTGAAATAAGCAACAGGTTTACCTTCTTGGCTCATAACAACTCCTATTGCAGTACCACTAGCATCACAATCTACTTGAAACACCTTATTAAAATATGGATTTGCTAAAACAGGTTGTTCTGTAACTTTTTATTTCAACAATTGAAAACTCTTTTCTGTCCCATTAGTCCACTTAAAATCTTTTCTATCCCCTCTCATTGTTTCAGTCAAGGGTCCACAAATACTGCTAAGACTTCTGATAAACTTTCTGTAAAAGCTAGCTAGACCATGAAAAGATCTTACCTCAGTAGCACTCCTTAGAGTAGGCCATTCAAGGATAGCCTGTACCTTCTCTGGGTCCATGTTTAGACCTTCTCTTGAAACTACAAAGCTCAAATACACTAACTCTTTCTTTACAAAACTGCACTTCTTCAAATTAATCAACAATTTCTCTTCTCTCAGCTTCTCAAACACCATACGAATATGCATCATATACTCCTCCAATGTCTTACTAAAGATCAAAATATCATCTAGGTAAACAATGACAAACTTACCAAAAAATTCTTTCAGAACCTCGTTCATGAGCCGCATGAAAGTGCTCGGTGCATTGGTTAGACCAAAAGGCATGACTAACCACTCATATAGTCCTTCCTTTGTCTTGAAGGCAGTCTTCCATTCATCTCTTTCTCTGATCCGAATCTGATGATATCCACTCTTCAGATCTATCTTTGAGAAATACACAGCTCCACTCAAACAGTCCATAATATCATCCATTCATGGTAATGGAAACCTATACTTGATTGTGATCTTGTTTATTGCTCTTGAATCTGTACACATCCTCCATTCTCCATTCTTCTTTGGTGCTAATACCACTGGTGCAGTACAGGGACTAAGACTCTCACAGATCAATCCTTTCTGCAATAACTCATGTACTTACCTATTCAACTCCTCACTTTCTGCAGGTGTCATTCTGTGTGCTGCCTTATTTGGCAAACTCACTCCTGGGATCAAGGCCATCTGATGACTGATCTTCCTGACTGGCGGTAATCCATCAGGTACATTATCGGATACAATATCCTGAAACTCATTCAACAAATCTGCAACTTCTATAGGAACATCTTCTACTTCCTCTTTACCAGCTTTTGGAATTAAAGAAAAACATACATGCTCATGCCTCATACCATCTAGGAAATTTATTCCATCAACAAAAGTTATTCTTGCACTACCACATACCTTTTCTTTTGTGTCATTCAATGACTTTAGCTTATGTGGCACTCCATCCTTTATCAGGTAATAGGTATTCGCATATCCATCATGTACATCACATCGGTCAAACTGCCATGGTCTACCTAACAACATATGACATATATCCATAGATATGATATCACACAGTACCTCATCATGGTATCCATCAATCTTGAACTTCACTAGGAATTATTCATTGACCATGACCTTGTGGTCATCCTGTACCCAGGCAATCCGATATGGATGTGGGTGTTTCTGTCTCTTGAGATTCAACTTTTTCACCATCTCTTCTGACACCAAATTGTCAGTGCTTCCACTATCAATAATCACATCACAACACTTACCCTCACACTTGCACCTGGTGCGAAATAGGCTCCTCCTTTGTTTAGGTTCATTCTCACCACTCAACATGACTCTTTTGTTAATCAATGTTTCTCCTCTTTCAGCATCTTCAGAATTTGATGATCTAGCATCTTCATCTACATGTACAACTCTTGCGTGGCCTTCATTTCTCCTGTCTATTCTACCTTGGCGCTGAGGACATTCAAATGCCCTATGACCTTCTTCTCCACAGTGAAAACATGTTCCACGGAAGCATCCTCTTCTAGATCCTTGTCCTCTTCCTCTTCCTCTCTGATCTCTATTATTTTGATCTTGGAAACGATTGGAATTATTTTCTCGCTGATTCTGACTGCTACTGGCCTCATCCTTCTTCTTCGAATCTTCATTTCAGCCTCCATAGGATCGTCTACCAGATCGTCCACCGTGACCTCTTCCATTTTGTCTGCTCTCGAACTTCTTGTTCAGCTTTTCCTCTAGTTTTAGGGCAAACTGGTATGCCTCCTCAATAC
Organism: Chamaecyparis obtusa; assembly: GCA_027943335.1. NCBI lineage: Eukaryota > Viridiplantae > Streptophyta > Pinopsida > Cupressales > Cupressaceae > Chamaecyparis > Chamaecyparis obtusa. The sequence continues at coordinate 979,767 of BSBK01005063.1, read as the reverse complement.
TGTTCATTCGAACTAGATTCAACTCCTCCTGAATGCTTGGCCTTAACCCGTTAAGGTATCGGGCAACTTTCTCCTTATCCACTTCTGCATGACCTATTTTGATGAGGAGTCGATAGAAATCCTCTATATACTCCTGAACAGATCTTCCTGCTTGCTTCAAACTTTGCATTTTCTTTAGTAGGTCAAGCTCATAATCAACAGGAATGAACTGTCACTTTAATTTATCCACCATCCGATCCCATCTTGTGATTTTATCCTTCCCTCTTCTATTTCGCTCCAATTGAACTTCTTGCCACCAGATCTTTGCATGACCTTTCAGTCTGGCCTTCACAAATTTGACCCTATCAGGATCCTCAACATCTTCATACTCAAAATATTCCTCACATTCATTGATCCAGTCAATCAATTCTTCCAGGTTAAGATTTCTAGAAAATGTAGAAACCTCAATCTTAGGTCTTTTCCCAATCTTGGAAATGGCCCAAAAAAGTCTTTCTTCCTCTTGGTTCACAATTTCGACTTCTCCTTCTTGATATTCTTCTTCGGCTTCATCCTTGCTTTCATCTCTGACATTAAGATTCATTCCTCTACGAATCTCTTCTTGCAATGCTCGCACTTGTCTCTGCAGTGCCCTAACCTCAGGTGTTACAACACCAGCTCTTCCGCCACGTTCCCTTCGTGGAGGTATTTTCATGATGCGTGCTAAAACCCTAACCACGGTCCTGGTGCAAACTGTCTCATAATCGGCGATCTATTTACACACTCAAGAAAACCTGGCTTTGATACCACTTGATGAAGGGTGCTCCCCTTAATACCACAAACACATAATAGAAATAGAGAAACAACAACAATATGCAAGAACAAAAGATTGGCTTCTTATTATCTCCACAAATGTGGAATTACAAACTTTCAGAATTACAATATGTAAAGCCACATGGGCATTCCCTTACAATATTCTGTAGGCCAAAGCCTTGAATCAAAACTCAGATCTACTACCCAGAACTGCCTTAGACAACACTACGGGCCTTCTTTATATAGACAATTTCCACCACCCGAGAAGGTTCCAGAAAATTATCCTTTAAGGCCGACGATCCTAAAAATTATTTAATTTTCTTCTCTTTTTACATAGGGTCGGCTAAGAAAATATACACAAAAATGCTTTAAGGTAGCCCAACTTTCGGAGACCATAACTTTTTAACCGTAGCTCCGATTTTCTATTATAACCACTTTTCAAAAATGCCATGTCGAGATCTACAGTGCCTGACTCATGCAAGCTCCAGTCAGCCGGGGGTCGACCACGATCCGGAGCCTCTAAGGCCTTCAAAATTGACCTGAAAGATTTCGTACCCAAAAACCTCAATAACTTCACCAATACTGATGATGTGGCAATGAAACTCAACTGGCAGGCTGAAATGACTATGATGAACCTCCAACCGTGAAATCAAAACATTCTGAGATCATATGACCAACTTACTAAAAATAGTAAGTTTCCACAAATAGCAGCTCCGCACAAGATAGCCCTTATTGAAAAGCAAAAAGAAATATTTTTGGGTGATGCAAGATTGCTCTTACACCCAGGATGCTCCCGCATCATTATGCACATTACATCTCATTGCCATTTTTAAGTATGAAATTTGGCCTCTAAATATGCACATAGAGAACCTCAAAGATATACAAAAAAATTTCAAAATCATTCTATATATTGTAGAATCATTCTTCTAGATTGCCCAAAATTAATGAAGAGAACCTTTTGGATAAGCTCTAACCCTTATTGTGTCAAGTATTGCCTCATGGTCAAATTCATGAACTTTCCACAAAATATTGTTAAGAGGTCTTCTACAATACTTAATCAATTGAATATTTTTTTGCAACAATAAGGTTAGAGTAATGAAGAATGTCTATGTGTCGCAAAGTCCTCAAACAACCAAGCATCATAATTCTTGATAGGATACCTACATTCTATAGAATTTAATACCCAAATCAATACAAAGTGTAATAAAAAGAGTTTAATAGGTATGCATACAACTGGACACAACAATGATACCTTCTAAGCCATGTCCCTATGACAACAACAGATCCTATTGGGTATTAAATATCCTCTCCATCAATGATTGTAGTTGTCAATTTCTTTTTGGCCTCAATACAACAACACACAAACTAATATGTTCCTTCTTCATTGTTCACATCTGCAATTACTACACATGCATGACATGGATTGAATAGAAAGATTAGTTAATACCAAAATCAACATTTAAAGAAATGACAAATTGAGTTTAAAATTGATCAATCTATAAATCTAAAGAAATTACCTAGTTCAACTAGGTCTGATACATGGTCAAAATCTATTGATGCTTCAAATTGGTTCATTTGTAGTTCTTTGTGAAGTTGATATGTATCTAGGGTTTTCAAAGGTCTACAAGACCATTGGTCAACCCACTCTTTTGATTCACATTTATCCCACACAAAATGCATACATGAAGAGAAAAAAATGCAATTTGTCTAGTATAAATAGTTAATGATGTTGCATTTGAAATTCTAAATGAATGCATGTCGCTTGATCTTGAAAGTGTACAAAATCTAGATAGTTTTTAGTGTTATATTCACGTATCAAACAAAAATATATAGAAACCATAGACTTAGATGCATTACCTGGTCTCATCGTAGAGTTACACCATTGCACAATTTTCTTTGCATCTATTAAAACTACACCACATTTGTACTTCAATTCCTCTTTGGTAAGATCTCTTTTCATACATGCTCTTACACTATCATGCTCTCCCTTTTCATGTCCTGCCTTAGTGAAATTCTAAAAATATTGTACGCCACTTGTCACATTCATCCTAGTCAACTAGTAGACCATCCTTGCATTCATGAATTGTGCGATACAATTGTCTGACCATATTAAGTGTTGGTTGTATCTTATACCTCTTTCCCTTAAACTATCATAGAAGACTGTAAAACATCCTTGCACAAACTCTAAGGAATGAGTATGATCATCACTGATATAAAAGTGATACTCTCTTATAACCTTTATGTCCTCCTCTGTGCTATCATGTGCATGCATGAATGCCATGTGTAGAAAAATTATAACTTGTGTAGAGTGGTAATACATAGGTTGCACTTCATTTTGAGGTTTCAATGTATAATTATCATAAAAAGCAATGACATACACAATAGTAACGAGGGGTAAAGTATCCTTACACAACTTGAATCACTCATCTAACCACCTAGCTCTATGTGTGTGACCTATGTACTCATAAACTAGTTTCTCTTATAACTGTAGACATCAAAAACTAGGCAAGTGCTTTATAATCATCAAAATGACAAAATCTTAACAAAATGCTCTAATTCTCATCAAAATGGATCAAATCAATTTTAAATGGATATTTATAAATTAAATTGGACAAAATCCTTTAAATCAAAAGAAAAATCAAATAATGACATTAAATAATTAAATACAAGCTTAAAGGGACCAACACACTATATAATTAATTTTAATTAATTAATTGTATAGTTTTAAATCAAAAATCAAAATGAACCCATTCTCTTACATGGCTAATTTAATTAATTGATGTAATTTAATTAATCCTAATATCTTTCAACAAAAATTGAGCAACCAATGAAAATTGAGAACAAAAGCATATGGATCACTCCAAAATAGTTGAATCTCAATCACACATTTCAGCTTTGCATCTCAACCACTCAATTTTGTCTTTTTGTCCAAACCTTTGAGGCAAACATTTAAATTGTCCCCCCATTTAAAAACATTTCAAAGCTTTTGACTCAACCAAAGCTAAATCATGATTAAATAACTCTACCCCCTACCCTTGGGATTTTACTATAAATAAGAGGCATTTTGAGAGCAATAATATACTAGAGAATTCATTTGCAAAAACATCATCATTATAGGAAATTTATGAGTAATTGAGAGCATTTGAATTGAGTTTAGTATCACATTTGAGAATTTGAGAGCTAGATTAAGCATTGTAGTATCATATTTCTCATTCTATATTTGTCACTAGTAGAGAATAAGCTGAGAGCTCTACTTACCAAATTAGTTAGAGAACCATGAGATGTCATGGATGTTAATTTCAATTCTTAGCTTATATTTGTATTGTATTTTCATAGAATTGTAGTTGATTATCCTAATTTCATGAAGGTGTTTAACATTCACTCAAATGGCGCCCACTGTGGGGCCTTGAGCCTCATTTCTAACATTTTTATCAAATTTTGTGTGTTTTTGTCTTCACTTTTACGTGAATTTTTTTAGAAAATAGGAAAAATGATGCGTATGAAGGATTAAATGATGCATGTGATCAATTTTTTGATGCTTACCAGTAGTTGACTGATGCCTGAGTGATTCCTTCTATTCTGTCTGTCATCTGTGAGATAAAGTGTTACACCCAGGAGAGTAAAGTGACCCTATGACCTAAGAATTAACGCCTAGTAGCTAACCTCTGTCGCTTATGATGATTTCTCTTATGCAATTTACAGTGATCTATCATGCCTAGTACTCTTTAACTGACACTTACTAGTTGTTCTTTGCCGCTTTGAATACTTTACATTACATAATTTTCAACTACTGTTACGCCTGCTAATTGTTAACTGACACGCTTTAGCTGATAAATGATGCCTACTATTTTGTGCTTAAATTTTCTATCAAATTATTAAATTTGGTTTTCTAACTCTCTGTCTGTGTTTTTCCTACAGATGAGCAAACACAGGAAAGTCAGGAAACCAGAAAGCAGAGTCACTCAAGCAAGCGAAGAGGTGAGAATCCAAACTAAGTGTGAAAAATAGATTCATAGTGCTACAATTTTAGAAAGTTTGGGATTAGAAGAGAAGTTGTATGCTCATTATATTAAAGTGTTAGATGCTTACAAGAATAAATTCCCTACTTTGGATTAAATTTTCTTGCATTAAGTTGTTGAAATTTCTTTGAAGAATCTTGTCAAAAACACTTAATTACAATTGCACTTTGTTCCTTTTTGATTTCCCTCATTTTGTATGGCTATGTTGGACTAACTTGTTGGAGGAGGGAGCGGGAATGATCACCACTAGGTGAGTGAGAAAAAATTTAAAAAGCCAAAAACCTCATAAAAGCGCCTAGCCTTTGCTAGCTACAAAAAGAGCTATTTCTCAAATCAAGCTTGCATTTTCTTAGATTGTGGCTTTCATTGGATCTAACTTTAATAGGAAAACCTTACTATTTGTCAAATTGAACAAGCATTAGGTATATGATCTCCATTTTTTGAAGTGGATCAAAAAGCCCAACATGTTAGTTCAATTTGATAAAAAGAAAGGGAGGAATTACTCAAACACTTCATTTTTATAAGAATCTCCTTGTTAAGAGGTTGAAAATGAACAAAAATCTGATTGAAGTGTTTGGAACAAAGAACAACAATAGGGATATGCTCTTCACTTTCTAAGTGAACCAAATTCCCAAACTTGTTGGACTAAGTTCAATTTCTTTCTTTTCTATACATGCTAGTTAAAATAGATCAATAGAGGGCCTGCCTCCTGAGAATTTTCTGGCGAGGACAGTGAGAGAGAATGACCCAAGTAAGAGACAATCACTTTAGTTGCGATACTATCCAACCTACTATAATCAAATGTATTTTTCCTTAAAAGGAGAATGACTAGGTTGTGTGCAAATTTTCTTCACTTCCTCAAGTAGTCCTTCGGGATTGCGCCAAATCATATTTTCATGCTTGTGGGAAGCCCGCAAGCAAGTATAAGAATTTGACATAATTTAGAACATAGTTGTTCACTAAAAACCTGGTTAAGTAGTAATCTGCCTTATAGAGCCACATGTGTTTAAAAGCCAAATCTGACTCTAGGTAGATTGCTTGGAAGAAATTCTTGTTGATACTTGTGAAAAATGACTGATAACATATACTTTTAGTGTGGTTTTAGGGATATGATGCAAATTAGACATGTGTGTTGCATTTGTACTTCATTTTCAAGCAAGAATGTTGTGCAGATCTGATAAAAAATCTTTTAAAAATTGCTAAAATTTACATCTTGGTTTGCAAAGTGCTGCTTGTACATAGTGAAATTATGCCTATAATCTGTAAAGAAACTCCTGTTAACCATGAGGTCACACCTGTGACATTTTAAGTGACACTTGGAACAAGTTAAAAGATGCCTATCAATAAGCAAAAGTTGCTTGCTTACATGCAGAGTGCTGCTTAAGAATATTCTAGTCACTATGTATCAAACTTAAAGTCACGCCTACACACAGGAAAGTGACTCCCAGAATTAAAGAAGGGAAAAAAGAGAGAATTTCTTGACGATTTCAAAATTTTGTGATCTTATATTCAGATACCCTTTTGAGTGTTCTATCAATCTCAACATTCTTCCTAGTCAGAAATCCTTATTTTGCACAATTTTGAAAATTTTTGAGGATTTGGCCACAAGCTAGTGAGGTTCAAAGCCTATCTTCGAGTGATTTATGTTCATGCCAACTTTAACTCGATCTCACTATATCAAGAAAAATTTACAACCAGACGGAACATACTTGAGACAAGAGCTTCCTTTTCCAAGTGATACATTCACGTCTCGACTAAAACCCTAAGAACCTATTCAAGTGATAGATACCAACATGGTTTTTGGTAATATAGGAGGTATTGACCCAAACAACATAGGGCCAAATGATAACAGTAATGGAGGAATAGACCCTAACAATCAAGGGACCAACACCACTAATAATGGGGGCAATGGTGAATACACAACTGAAGATGCTACCAATGAGAAAGTTGATGAGGCCATAAAAAGCCCATATTTCTTGAAGCTTATGGAGAAAGCATTAGAAAGAGATAAGGAGAAATACTTTCTAGACCTAGCTCGAGCAGGTCTTAAACTACCTCTCGGTTATGATGTCAATCAACTAAAACCGCCAGAAGTTGAAGAGAGCCCGATTGATATCATGGATAAACAATTTAAGTTATTTCAAACACAATTGGATACGATTAAGCAAAGCAGGGCTCTAAAGCCCTTTTCAATAGAGGCATTGTGTCCTTTTCCATTTGACAAGAGTTTAATCATGGTACCATTCCCTATTAACATAGTATTTCCTAAGTATGAAAAATACGAAGGAACATCTGATCCTCAATATCATCTACGGGAATTTTGTGCATTGAGCCTAGAATTCTCATGCACAATACCACTTGTCTTATGAGATTATTCCCTAGAAGTTTGGGAGGAATGGCCATGGAATGGTTTTCCAAATTACATTCTGGCATTTGGACTTTTGAAGAGCTAGCTTCAAAATTTGTAACACACTATTCATACAATATCAAACACGAAGTTACAATGATCACCCTATGTAACACCAAGAAAAAAGACAAAGAAGGGTTCCTAATTTTCCTACAAAGATGGAGGATGGTATTTTCTAGATATCCTCAGAGTGTACCAGAAAAAGAAAAATGGACATATTTATAAATAGCTTGACTACCGAAATGAACTATAGACTAAGGATGCAATGTCCTAAGTCTTTTCAAGATCTTATCGAGAATGGAGTGACCACGGAGGAAGTATTAGTTAAAAGTGGAGAATTGAAACTCTTCAAGGATGATAAAAATCATAGCAATAACAATACTTCCAATAACAATAACAATAATCATAATAAGAACTTCAACAACAATTACCAATTCGGGTTGAAGAACAACAACAAAGGAGTGGTCAATGATGGTGTTGTTGATGCTAACAATTTAAAAATCACTCCTTTTATGCTCACAAGAACACCTAATTAGGTGAATAACACAAATTAGGCTCCCAAAGTGTCTTACAACAACAATACTAATAACAACAACTTTGGGAACACTCAAGGGACTAATAATTCTGAACAGTTCTTGGCACCATTTCCCAAGAGAACATTCACACCTTTGAGTGAACCTCTTGAGAAGGCATTGAGAACTCTCGTTGCATATAAGATTATTGAGTTACCAAGACCTCAACCCTATGAGCCACAGAATAAGCCTAGCTGGTGGAGTGAGAATAGTCATTATGAATACCACAAGAATAGAGGGCATACCACAAATGATTTCTTATAGCTCAAGAACGTGGTATAAGACTTGATTGATAATGGTGTGATTCAAATAGAAGGACCTCACAACAATGAGGATCACATAGATTTTAAGAAGCCTTTTTATAATCATGAGAAAGGTGAATCCTCCAATGGGAATAAACAGAGTAGCAATAATATCAATTTTGCTCCTCCTTATGTTAACATTATCAATACATTATCCAAATAGGAACATGTTGTCAATGTGGTAGTAATCAAGGAACAACCTAAAAATGAAACATCTAATGCGATTACTAGAGGGAAAATTTGAAAGATTACCCTACAAGGGGTTGGTCCTAAACCTATTGGACCTACACTAGCAAGCATTTTGGCTAAACAACTAGCTACAATGATAAAACCATATAGCTTGGTGGATCAACTACAAAAGACTCTAGCTCAAATCTCTATTTTGGAGTTATTAAAGCTATCTCCAAACCACAAGATCTTAGAAAAATCCCTAGTGGAGACTAATGTCTCAATTAACTTGGAAGAGGAAAAATTCCAAAATATGGTGGGACACCTCATTGCACCACATTGCCTTTCATTTTCAAACCATGATGACATGTCTATCACTCATCCCCAAAATTTGCTGCTACATATATGTCTTTATTGAAAGACATAGGGTTAAGAGAGCTCTCATAGATGGGGGAGTTGGCCTTAATATTTGTACTTTGAGCCTTGTCAAGTCTTTAGGATTATTTGAGTCATGTATTGATCCTACAAAGAGAATTACCATAAAAGCTTATGATGAGGCAGAAATATCTTCAAAAGGCATGATTATATTGTCCATTCAAGTTGGACCTGTCAAAAAGGACACAAAATGCCAAGTCTTAGATATGAAATTAACTTATAATATCTTATTGGGGAGGCCATGGATACATGAGATGCAAGCAGTTTTGTCCACGTATCATCAATGTATAAAAATTCCGCATATGGGTGAGGAAATCACAATTGGAGGAGACTCAAACCCTTTCCAATATTGCAATGCACTAAAACCTCTCCACGAATTATTTATTCCTCATAATAGAGAGGGGATTATTCCAAGAGCTACCATTGAAGACATTAAAGTTGATGATTCTAAGTTAACATTAAGTGCTACTTCTACCTCAAGCCCCACTCAAAATAACTTGTCTACATCAACTAAAGGAAAGGAGAAAGTGAGTTATGAGGGCCCAAATTCAAATTCAAATTTAGATCAAGCATCCACACCAACAGTAAAACTTTTCAAACCCACCAAAGAGGAGAAAAACCAAGCTAAAGAGGACCGATACCAGCAAATGAGTGAAATGATGTACCAATTTGAGAAGCAATGTAGGATTAATTTTAAAGGATTAGGGGAATATTTTGTTTCCCTATTTGATTTACCTACTTCTACGAGAACACATGGAAAACCGTCTAAAGTTCATCTTCCTCATAAATACAACTCTTACTTTGTAAGAGAAAGTGATAGGTCAGCATTTGAAAAAGAAGATAATGAAGCTCTCCAATGGCTTTACAAGGATGAAGCTAATATTTCAAATAGTCCCATTGAAATTGTTCAACACATTAACATTCAAACCAATCAATACACAAAAGGGTTTGAAATCATGTAAAAGATGGGATATAAGGGAAGAGGATCCTTAGGGAAAAGAAATAAAGGTTTGTTGGAACCTATTGAACCTTCTTGGAGGTCAAAAGAAGAAAAATCAGGGGTAGGCTATTAGTACAAGGGAGAAAGTTCCAGCCCCATGCATGGTTGTTATGAACGAGTGAACACAATAGAGTCAGATGTTGATAGTGATGATTCTAGAGACTATGAGTGGGATTCGCTATCCAAAGATTCATGTCATGACAAAGAAATTGTTGAAATACATTCTTTTGCTAAAATCCCTAAAGTGCAAATTCAATATAATGAAGATTCTGAGACACCTTCTACATACAAAAAACCCGGTCTACAAGAATTTAACACAAGGCCAACACATGTTACTCATCCACAAGTAAATGAACCTCGGGCACCTTTGTGGGAAAGTGATTTGAATATTAATTTTAACCCACGTGCATTCCTTCCTGTAGAAGTATTAGAGGACAATACTCAAGACAATACTCAAGCTAGTGAAGAAATACTTCCTATAGGGAAAGCACCTATTATTAGTCCATGGATAGGGGAAACTTGGGTACCTTTGTGGGGAGGTGATCCGAATGTTGGGTTTAACTACATAGAAACTTTTGAGGACTCAAGTGAAGAGGACTTTGATCCTTCTTCCATGGACCATCTCAAGAAAACTCACATTATAGACCTTGATGATACAATGTATGAACCATCCAATGAGGTCATTTCCATAAACCTCTCTAATGACAACTTGACACTTGAACCATTATCCTTAATGCACCCCGATCTTATTGATTGGGACTTAACTGAACCAAGTGACTTATTATACTTTCCCAATGACCAAGAAATGACCCAATACTTAAATGCGGTTGAGCCCTCTTCCACCGAATAATTCAATCCAAACATGATGGGAAAGACAGGGGTCCAATCTCTCAATCCAAAGAAAAAAATAGAAAAAATTAAAAAATGAAAAGTTCTAGTGGTGAAAACCACCATGTGGCAGCACTAGAACCCAAAAAAGTAAAGATAAAGGATGTTTCCTATAGTGAAAACCCAACTGTGGCACCAAAGGAAGAGAGTTTGGATACCCTACTGGTACACGAAGAAGAAAGGTCACCAATTTTGATAGAGCCAACTAAAAAAGTCAACATTGGAACAGAATTGGATCCAAAATTCATCCACCTAGCAACTTCACTTACACCTTCAGAAAGAGAGGATTTCATCAAGTTTTTCCAGGAAAAATAAGTGAATTTTGTGTGGTCCTATGCCGACATGCCCGGATTGGATCTAAACTTCATCATACACCACTTAAATGTAAAACTAGGGGTTAAGCCCGTCAAGCAAAAGTTGAGGAAGATGCATCCCCATATAGCTCTTCTAGTCAAGGAAGAATTGAAAAAGTTGTTAAAGGTAGGATTCATAAGAGCCATTGCATATGTGGACTAGATATCCAATATTGTACCGGTCACCAAACATGATAAATCCATTCGGGTATGCACGGACTTTAGAGATTTGAATTTGGCATGTCCCAAAGACAACTTCCCACTTCCAAGCATAGATGCAATTGTAGATTTAATAGTGGGGCATTCCATGTTTTCATTAATGGATGGTTTTAGCAGATGCAACCAAATCAAGATTGCACCCATGGGGAACCTTTTTTTGGAATGTAATGCCTTTCGGCCTTAAAAATGCCTGAGCTACTTATCAAAGGGCCATGACCACCATCTTCCATGATATGATGCACACCTTTTTAGAAGATTATGTGGATGATATTTTGGAAAAGTCACATAAAAGAGAATAGCATCTAAAAATTCTGGAAAAGATCTTCACACCCCTAGAACAATTCAAGGTGAGGCTAAATCCAAAAAAGTATGCCTTCAGTGTTCAATCTGGGAAACTATTAGGCTACATAGTTTCAGCAAAAGGCATTGAGGTGGACCCTGAAAAGGTTCAAGCCATCATGGATATGGATATCCCCAACAACATCAGCCAAATTCAGTCTCTTCAAGGGAAGCTACAATCAATAAGGTGGTTCATATCTCAATTGGCTGAAAAGTGTCACTCATTTACAAGGTTTCTACACAAGGACACTACTTTTACATGGGATGAAGAATGTGACAAGGCCTTCTCTTTTTTGAAAACCTAATTAACCAATCCACCAATATTAATTCCACCCATGAAAGGAAAGCCATTGCTATTATACATATCAACAACTGAAAGGTCCTTAGGAGTTCTATTAGCACAAGAGGATGATCAAGGAAAATAAAGAGCCATCTACTACTTGAGTTGTACATTGATCAAGTATGAACTAAACTACACATTCATGGAAAGAGCGTGCCTAGCTATTGTATTTTCTTCACAAAATTTGAGACATTACATGTTGATGCACAAGATAAAGCTCATTGCCAAAATTGATCCTTTAAAGTACTTAGTAAAACTACCTTAACAATGAGAATAGCTAAATGGGTCATGATTTTAAGTGAGTTTGATATTGAGTATGTGGATAGAAAGACCATAAAAGGACAAGTGATAGAAAATCACTTAGCTGAGAATCCATTAGTTTCCACACAAACCATTCAAGTAGAGTTTCCAAATGCAGCCATTGTCAACATAGAAGCCAAAACATGGAAATTGTATGTTGATGGATCGTACACTCAAGGAAGTTCTGAAGCTGGCATATTGTTAATTACCCCTCAAGGGTATACCATTCCTAAATCCTATAAGCTCTTATTTCCATGTACCAAAAATATATCTAAATATGAAGCTTTAGTCATTGGCATTAAAATGGCTTTAGAATGGAATGTCATAGAGCTACAAGTGTATGGTGATTCTCAGTTAGTCATCAATCAAGTCAATATTGAGTACCATACAAAGGATGATAAATTAATGCCTTACAAGACTATGATTGAGGCTTGGAAAAAATACTTTGTGTTGATCACCTTTGAGAAAATTCCAAGACAAAAGAAGAGTGACTGATGCAATGGCTACCTTGGATTCCTTACTTCAAAAATGAGATCAGAATGAGAGGTACAAATTCTTGGTGGAAGAGTTGGTAAAATTGACATTTGACCTTCCCGATACCCAAATAATTGCCTTGCTTGGTGGACATGAATCACCTTGGTACGAACCTATATATACATACCTCAAAGACCAAGTGCTACCTTTGAACCAAACCAAAGCCCAAAAATGACATTTCATAAGACAATCGGCTCGCTATATTATCCTTTCTGACACATTGTATTGTAAGGGTCTTGATGGAACTTTGCTTAGGTGTCTAGAGGAAGAGGAGTCTAAGTTAACTCTACATGAGGTTCATGAGGGTATTTATGGATCACACTCTAGTGGGTTAAACTTAACTAAGAAGATCCTCCGCATGGGGTACTTTTAGAAAATCTTAGAGAAAGATGCTTGTCAATTTGTCAAAGTATGCACTAAATGCCAATATCATGGGGATATGATACATGTATTGGCGCAAGAGTTGCATCCTTTTGTGACACCATGGCCATTTTATCAATGGGGGTTTGATTTAATTGGCATGATTCATCCACCTTCTTCCAGTCGGCACAAATACATCATCACGGCTACATAATACTTTACTAAATGGGTAGAGGTTGTTCCTTTGATCACCGCCACGGGAAAGAAAATCTTGATGTTCATTCTCAACCACATCATTTGTAGATATGGTATTCCTCATGCCATAATCACTGATAATGGGTCACAATTAAAGAACAAAGATGTAGATGAACTTTGTGGTACTTTTCATATCATGCATCACTCTTCTTCCATTTATTATCTGCAAGGAAATGGACAAGCCGAAGCTACAAATAAGAACATTTTGAAAATCTTGAAAAGATCGGTAAACAAGTTAAGAAGAGATTGGCATATACAAATCAACCCGACATTATGGGCCTATGGAACTAGCATTCAGACACCTAAAAGAGCTACACCATATTCATTGGTTTATGGAGCCGAAGCTATTCTACCTTTGGAGGTTGAAATCCCATCCTTACGAGTGTCATTGCAAGGATTAATAACGGATGAGGATTATAGGGGTGCTTGACTTCAACAATTGGAACTATTAGAAGAGCATCAAGCACAAGCATATGGACATTAGAAAGTCTATCAAAACAAGATTTCAAGAAATTATAACAAACATATCAAACCAAGAGTGTTTCAGATAGGTGATCTAGTGCTAAGAGAAAACCCTAAAAATTAGGCAGAAAGAGAAAGCAAGGGTAAATGGGAAGCAAATTGGCTTGGACCTTTCATCATTGTTTCTTCATTTGGGATGGGAACTTATAAATTGGCCAATTGTGATGGGGAAGAATTCCAAGAACCCATTAATAGCATCCACTTAAAAAGGTTTTATACCTAATTAGATGAAAGAGAATAAGAAGAAAGGGTATCAGACAAGTGTATATCTGATGACTCCAACATCACTTTTGTATATGAGAAAATAAAAAAGATAAAAAAAATTAAAAAATTTTAAAAAAATTTAAAAAAAAAGAGAAAAAGTGCCTTGGTGAAAACCTAGCAAATAGGCGCCTTGGTAGCAAAAAAATGAAAAGAGAAAAAGAGTAATAAACCCAAAAGGTGAAAACTTGGCAATCAAGCACTTTTTGTTCCCTTAAGTCTTTCCTAGTTGCATGTGTACATATTGCATTTCCATCATCCCACTTGTAAACCTTCATTGCATCTGTCATTTGTGCATAGTCATAATAAAACCTTTCAGCTACATTATTGCATTTGTCCTACTACCCTAAGTTTGTCACGTGATCACATTTATCACTTGGGGGCAGGAAAGGATTGAAATTTTGGTACAAATAGATTCAATAGTGCTATATTCGGTCACATATCAGAGAGGGAATTTTCAGAGCTTCAGAAGAGAGATTTTTTTTCTTGGACCTTTGATGGATATCATTGTTCATACCCAAGTAATTGAGATCCTACAACTTGATCCTTGAACCTTCATTGACTTTATTATTCGGGATTAAAAATTGACATTACTTAAATAATCAGAGTGCTTGGAAATTTTTTTAAAAAATCTTGATACATTGCAAAACACTTGAAGCTTTTTAAATTTTGATCTTTATTGAATTGTCTTTTATGGTGTCTTTTTAGCTAATTAATGATGTTTTGACTAGATTGGTAATGATGGAGACATGATATTTTCTTTTTTCTGACTAACTGTCTTGAGGGAAATCCATCAACTTATGTGAATTCGTCTAATGACATGGTCATCAAAGAACCATAGAGGACTTTCATATAAGGTGGAGGGTTGACCTTTGCTTGTTATGCAAATAGATACCTTGGCTATTTAGATCTTCCATATCTTAATACCAAAATCCACTTGCAACATTGAATCCATTGAAACCAGTATTCATACTCCCATAGTTGGTCATCCAACTAGTGAGGGTTATACTAGTTTCCAAAAAGGTGTTACCAAAAGTGATACAAAGAAGTATTCATATCATCATGATGTGGTCAAGGTTGATTGTACTTTCTTTCTGGTCCCACAATGCTCAATGATGAAAATATTTCTCTATGGCATTTCTTTTCTAAAAAGCTAGTGACAAATTAGGTGCATTGCATTGCATTTTTCGTATTAGATTAAGTGCATTTGTTTGTAGTTAATTTTTCCAAGGGAAAAGGGGGTTCATTCAAACAATAATCTTGATCAATACAATGGGGGGTTCAATTAAACATATTATCCTTGGTAGGGATAATTTTAAGAAACCCCCTTTTTAGAAAATGTGTAAAATCCTGGCGAATCGTACATTATTTTAGGGGGGAATTTGTTTTAATGCAGGCGATTTTTTTTTTCAATTCCATGATTTTTCATAGTTTGTATTGGCAATTTTTTCCCCAACAAATAAAAATTTAATAAATTGCTGGCGATTAATTTTTTTGTGAAGTAAAAAATTATAATATATGAGGCGAATAATTTTCTTTTGAAGTAAAAAATTTTAATATTTGAGGTGAATAATTTTTTTTTAAAGTAAAAAATTATAATATATGAGGTGAATGATATTCTTTTGAAGGATAAAAAAATTATTGTATTGGCGAATTTTATGTACCGTTTGAAAATTTATTTATTTTATTGACTAATCGTTCTTTAATGATGGCAAAAAAAATATTTTATTGGTGATTTCCAAGATCAATGGTTGAACTTTAATTTTGGCCCCAATTTCTTGAAGGAAACAGAGTTGTTGAGGAAGTCACCGGAATGTTGACATGTATCAAATAAGGGTAACTTGTCTGTAGAATACAGTGTACACATGTTGGTATCGATAATCACGGTTCTATTACTATAGTGCAACTTGTAACCTCTTAATTCAGTAAGAAATAAATGCCTTGTCAGTGACAAGCTTGAAGCAACATTCTTTAGCTGTCATGCAACACTTCCAAATTTGTACAGATGATCTGACCAATTTTTGACAGTTTTGCATAAATGAGAAAGATTTACTGCCATATATGAAAGATTAAGGACAAAATTTTAATTTCTCACATGCAAGCATTTAGGGGAAAAATTTACATGAAAGATTTAGAGGCATATTAAGGACAATGAATTTAATACCATTAAAGAAAGAATAATTTATTTTTAAGTAACGATCAAGGATTCAAGGGCTATTTATAGATGATCTAGCTTCATTATTCATTGATTCGTCTTTTCTAGATAAATTGTTTGTTTAGGGTCTGCAGTTTGCAGTCTGCAAATAATTTTTTTTAAAGTTTTCTAAAGTTTTACTATTTTAGATGGACACTCCAATTAGGCTTAGATGCACATTTGAGGAGGCTTAGAAGGCCTTTCTAGGTTCTTTTTCTGATGAAACTTTAGAATCTATTTGTAAGGAGGGTGGGCCTCTCTTAATAGAGGCTGTGAAAATGGTGTTGGGCCAAGAGTTTCTGAACAATGAAGATAGGCACCGGGTCAACATGAACATTACGTCCTATTTTTTGGCATCTCTTCTCGACCTTGGAGGAGAGAAGGTGGACATGTTAATGTTGCTGAGGAGGGTTTTTAAAGAAGAATACCTGGGTGACAACGTTAATGTTGTCGTGTTCATTGAAATAGGGGTGGGGATCCCTTGGGCAAGTGAAATACTCAAGCTTCTCCTCCCAGGCCAGAATGTGGCCATGCAATCTTTTCTGTTGGGCCTGACTGTTGGGCAGTTGAAGTGCCATAGGAAATGGGTGTTGATTGCAAGGGATTTTTTTCATAAGTAGTTTATGCTTGACAAAGAGGAGGCTCAGAAGGGGCAATGTGGGTGGCTCGATGAATTCTTGTAGTTAATCCTCTTTGCAGAATTCTACTTAGATGGAGCTGAAGGGCAAAATGACTAGTGGATTACTAGTGGTTTTTTTGGATAAAAACATACCTCATTTTTGGATTTTTTTATTTATAGTATAATAGTATGTTTCTCTTTGTAGTATTATACTGGAAGCGGACAATGTAATTATAATTTTATGAAAAAGTACAATGAAAATTTTGCAAGCTTTATCTCATTTCAATTTGTGTTTTATGGGTACAAAAAATAGTTTTTAGACTTCTCTGTCACTGTGCTTGCAATATTGTAATTAGTTGCTTTATCTGTGTATTTGGCATGTATTAGTATGATGTAACTTGTAAGTATGTTTCAGTAGAAATAAGGAAACGTTCAAATGATGCGGATGGTATTTCCATTTTCAAATCTGAATATTTAAAATGTATCATAGTTGTACAATGTAGACAGTTGTAGTTAATATGAAATATTTACAAAATTTTGAAGGACAAATGAATTAATAAGGTTAGAGAAAGAACTTATGGTTTTCTAATTATAATGTATGAGAATTATATATGATTATAATTATCAATGTTAAAGTTATAATCAATAAAAAATATCATTTTAACATCAAGTATACTATATGTATGCACCCTAAAATGGTCGCCTAGACTTTGGGCCCCCATTCAACAATTTATCAAATCCCTGAATCAATATTTTCAAAATTTAACATTTTCAGCTCAATATCAATTTCCTTGATCAAATCCTATTATATCATTTTTTATTATTTTCCTTGGGCTAACCATTTTATCCTAAGTCTTTATTTATTTAAAAGGAATATTTCCTCCCCTTTTAATAAATAAGAAACCCCCACTTTTCCTCTTATCCTAAGTTGTACAAATAAAGAATTATTCTTATTTTATAAAAAGGGAAAAAATACTTTTTGTCTCATATGGACACAAAAGTCAACTCTTATTTTCTCATTGGAGGATACTTGTGCACATGGATTGCTCCTCTTTCAAGCTCCACTATTGATTAAGTCTTTTGCCTCTTAATCTCCATGGTCCATTCTTTTTCATTTCTTATAAAAGGAGAGCTCTCTTCCTCATTTGCATATCAATCTTTTTTATGCTAATGTTATGCTGTAGGTTTTCTAGGTTATTTTGAGCTCTTTGAAGACATTCTTGCATTCAAGCTTTGAAGATATTATTGTTGCATTTCATTTAGCTTACTTTCTTTGCTTTCATAGTTGCATAATCATGGCATTCTTAGTATAGACTTTCTTTATGCAGTAGATCAATCTCATATAGTTTAATTAGGAGGGATTGTAACACTTGTATTTTCCTTTTATAGCCTAATTTTCACTTTCATTTTCATAGACTAGCTTGCATCCTCATTCTTAGCTTACTTGCATTGCATTTCTATTTGATTCTTTGAGGATATTGGCACTCTTGCCCTTGTCTTCAATTTTGGAATCTCTCATTGTGTGGTTGACTAGCAAGGTCATAAGTTTATTAGCTCTAGCTGAGAGAAATTTCACAATCTTGCAACTTCATACATAAAGAGCTCTAGGTCGCTATTGAAGGTTTCCCTTCCATGGGTTTCCTTTGATGTAATGACTTAGAGAAGTGCACTACTTTTGTGTGTACACTATATAATCAATTTGAAGGACAAATGAATTAATAAGGTTAGAGAAAGAATTTATGGTTTTCTAATTATAAGGTATGAGAGTTATATGAGATTATAATTATCAATGTTAAAGTTATAATCAATAAAAAATATCATTTTAACATTAAGTATACTAACTTAAGTAATATTATTAAAAAAATAGTGCATTTTGAATTGTTACTATTCAATTAAATAACTTTAAAGTTTAAATGTTATTAAGTTATTATCCATTATTAATTAATATCTATAAAGGAAATAATAACAGTATAACATTTAACAATTTCTATTGCAAATAACTAACGTTGGATGAGCACAAATTGATGATGTACAATGGACTTCGAGATGAAAGGGAAAAGTAACCCCATCTTTTCAAACCCATTTCGAAATCATGACATGTATCACTATTACTAAACATGTTCCACTCACAGTCTTGCACATTCTACCAACAATGTCATTTCAATTTGATGATGATGTGACATGTCTAACTTGTGAGGTGAGTCAACCCGACTAGGTGAGTTAATGGGACCCATGGAGCCACCACACCAGCTAACAATGACATAATGACCATTGGATAATTGTAGATCAATGATCAAAGTTGTATTTCGGGCCAAAAGGAAAAAGAAACCCCATATTTTCAAACATGTTCCAAAATCATGACATGTGTCACTAAACACGCTCCACTCGTAGTCTTGCATGACTTACCAATAATGTCATTTGATGATGACATGACACGTCTGAATCGTGAGGTGAGTTAGCCCGACTAGGTGAGTTAATGGGACCCACGGGGCCACCACATCAGCTAACAATGACATAATGACCGTTGGATGATTGTAGATCAATGACCAAAGTTGTATTTCAGGCTGAAAGGAAAAAGAAACCCCATCTTTTCAAAACCCATTCCGGAATCATGACACGTGTCACTAAACACATTCCACTCATAGTCTTGCATGACTTACCAACAATGTCCTTTGATGATGACGTGACATGTCTGACTCGTGAGGTGACTCAGTCGTCAGGTGACAAGGTGAGTTAATGGGATCCACAGAGCCACCACACTAGATAATGACTAACATTGCGTTGACATTATGACCGTTGGATGATTTTAGATCAATGATTGAAGCTGTATTTTAGGCCAAAAGGGAAAAGAAATACAACTTCTTTACAAACCCATTCTGGATTCATGACACATGTCCACTCACACGGTCAGTGACAAGTGTGACAACTGTAGATTGTGCACTTTTTGCACTTTAAGTTTCCAATCTAATTTTTCATTTATAATTATAAGTTATTAAGTAGTTTGCAGTATACATTTATAGGTTGAGGATTGAGGTCTAAGGAAAACAACAATGTCTCTCAGCTCTCGAGTCTCTTCCTAGTCATAGTCTGCAAAAATTGAAACTAAGGGTAATGGGTAACTACTAAAATCCTAAACACCTAGGTCCTACATTTAAAATTTTTCAAATCTCTTCATTTACAACTTTACTGTTTATATTATAGAAAAAAACTTATCCTGTTACTTGTTAGGGTTTAATTTTGAATCACCCTTGTAATTGTAGGCTTGTACCTATGTATAAATATTTTAATTTTCCTACAAGTAAATAGCGATACCGGTTTAGGTTGCCAGCTTACCAGTTACCACGATGGGCAAAAAAATTATCAAGAATAAGACTATGAGTAAAAAGCCAAGTCAGATAATAGAATTCCACAATCTACTTAAAACACTAGGTTTCATTGATTTATTCCATGATATTTATGATCCTGTTATTCATGGAAATAAGGGAATAATGGAAATTAAATTTGCACTTGAAAACAAGTGGAACGATCCAAATAAGGGTTCAAAATTTTCTTCATTTAACCCTACAGTAAATGCAATGGCAAATAAAATTGCATCGTGGAATGCTGGGTTGGCACGCATGGCGTTACCTCAAGTATTCCCTTGCCTAGAAATTATCATGGTCTGCACCAAAAGTTATGATGAAAATAGAAAAGCAATTGTGAATAAAAATACTTAGGAGGAAATTTTGTCCATAATCGAGAGTGAATTTGCTAGTCTATTGAACCTAGGGTTTGAAAAACAAAACTCAAATGTACAAATTGACCTGAGAAAGTTGGCAGAGGATTATGAAAAAATAGATGCAATACAGAGAGATTCTTATATTAGAGGAATAACAAATGGTTCTAGCTTCAGTCCAGATCATATTCCATCTTATGATTATGAAATTTTTGTGCCATGGGTTTAGGACAATATTTCCTTGCTAGCATTTTGTTAGGGATTGGATAGTAACAAAGAAGTGGGTGCCAACATTCTTGAAATGCTTTTTCATTTTCATTTTGAAAAAGAACTAGTAAAATATTGTTTTATTGAGCACATTGTTTGTTGCATGCAAGAACAATTACTAATGATTAAAATAGGTTCACAGAAGACAT
Organism: Chamaecyparis obtusa; assembly: GCA_027943335.1. Taxonomy (NCBI): domain Eukaryota; kingdom Viridiplantae; phylum Streptophyta; class Pinopsida; order Cupressales; family Cupressaceae; genus Chamaecyparis; species Chamaecyparis obtusa. The sequence continues at coordinate 958,760 of BSBK01005063.1, read as the reverse complement.
TTAGATTCACAACCTACTTGTGCTATCTTTTCTTAGCAAATCATCACGCAATATTTTAGACAAACAAGCTTTGCAGTCAGGGCCAAAATCCAATATATGAGTGGACACCTCAGATAAGGATGATTGATAATAGAAGGAACTACAAAAATTTTGTAGACTTATTTTTGGCACCAATGTACGATAAAATTATAGGCACTCCAATGCCTAGATTGCCTGCTACTTGTAGAGATTTAATTCAACTTGGAAGTAAAATACAATTGGCTGACTGGTACTTCATGGAAGAGTACACAATGTTAAGGTTTTACGATTCAGTGGTAGAACCCTACAAACTTCCAATACATGTCACAGAGAGGGTATTTGCACTGGAATATGTACGATAGATGGAGAGCATAGACGTACTCTTTAATGGTTAGAAAAAGAAAATGATATTTCCTTCCTTTCCTTTCTCATTTGGAGGGTTCACATTTGAGAGAAGAGGATTCAAAGTGGCACAAGCCTTTTTTACAATTTTTCGCTTTGATGTTGACAGTCACTGGCAGTATGATCCACTCAACATAATTGGAACAAAACTTAGAGAGAATGGGAACTCTGCAAGCAAATGTCAACATGAAAGTATGCCATTGATTGAAAAATTTAAAAACATGGATTCCTAGGATGAGGTCAAAAAAGAGATGGAGAAATATGCTACTGAAAATAATATGTCAATACAAGAATTGTCATCACAAATTATGACATTACACAAACAAAAAGGAAAAGTGCAGACCATGACATCGTACAATTTCTACCAGAAAGTTGCTCAACCATCTAAAAAATCTATTCCAAGTGATCTAATGGATGAATGTATGGATGATAATTGGACTTGAACCAAAATTCATGATTTTTGGGAAATGAGGAAGAATCTCGGTGAGCCAAAGAGCTCTAAAGATCTTTATGAGGTGGAAGAGGATAAAATGTTTAGTGACTTGTGGAATAAGGAGCATCTAGCTAAAGCATATGTCACTGATGATGATGACTATGACTAGGATTCTGTGAATCCCACATCTAGTGTGAATCCCATAATTAGTAGAGGAGTTGATATGTCCACAAAAGATAAATATACCAAAGGGGCAGATATTATACAAAAAATGGGCTACCCAGGTTTTGGTGGTCTGGGTCCCAATGGACAAGGGGTTTGGTTTGCACCTGACCCAATAGCTCCACCAAAACATGGTGAGAAACCAGGCCTTGGGCTTGGAGTTCAATCATCACATTCATCAACTCAGTCAATTCCATTAGTTCCAACTTCAAATACAGTTCCACCTATTCCAAGAACTTAGATTCAATCTAAATCAATTGCCACTCCCACAGCTATGGATATCATGGGTACAACTAAAACTAGTAGTAGTGGTCCAAAAAGGACATTACAGATAGACATGAAAATAATGGTTCCTAGAGATCAAGGCAGTGTAAAGAAGAAAAAGGTTATGACAAGTATTAGTACAATAATGCCAATGGTGACTATGAGTCCGACAATTTTCCAACCTTTAGGACAAAACCCTCAGAACAGTCCAAAAACTCCACTTGTAATGGGTCAGGGTGTTGATAATCCTCATGGTGGAATTAGCAGAACCATAGGTAACAAAGGTGGAAGCTCGTACATAAGTGCAAGTGCTATTTCAACATTCAAACATTCAATTGTGTCACAAAAACTTGATTTTCGTTACAATGATTTTGTAACTAACTATGAACAATCAAAAAATAGGAATAGACAAAATAGTAAGACAATGAAGATGGAAGTAGTTGTTGCAACTCGTGATGCAGAACCTGCATCCAATAGTTTATTTCCCACATATGACCCAAATAAAGATATGATGGAACTCATGGTTGTTATGTCCCCAGCTAGAGATAACAATCCACCAGAGAGTCAGTTAGATTCATGTCAATTTTAAGTTAGCACCCTCCAAATAGATTTATCCAAAATTAAAAATGTGGACAAGATAGATGTGTCGAAAATGACCAACCAAGTGGTCTACAGTTCACTGATGAAGTTGGAGAGAGAGAAAGGAAAGCTTCAGGGCACAATAGATAAGTTAAAGGCAGACTTGGAAAATGTAAAGGCAACTGAGAAAGCAATAGAAAATAGGTGCAAAGAATTAGAGAGAAGGATACAAAATTCCTCTAAAGAAGCAATTGGACAACAAGAACATATGGACACAGAACTGAAAACTATGAGGGAAAAATTGGAATAGAGCGAAAAAAAACTTGAGTATGAAAAAGCCTCTTCATTAAGTTTATACAAAAACTTGGAGAATAAGGAACATGCAACCAATAACTTAAAGAAAGAATTGGAGAATGAGAGGGAAAAAAAATAGTGGGAAGAGAAAGAAAAAGAGTGGGAAGAGAAAGCAAAGAAAATAAGACAACATGGTGAACACCAGTTCTTAGAAATGAGAGAAGACATAAAGAAGGCAAATAATACAATTAAAAATTATGAAAACATCTTGATTGACAATGTAAATAATATAGTCAAGCAAATAAAAAAATTCCTTTGGGGGAAAATAAAGATGTCTAGTGATAGGTTGTGTGATTAGTTTGAATTGAATGAAACTCTTACAGATGTTTTTGGGAAGCTAAAAGAGAACATTGAGAAGAACAAAAGTTTTTGTCAAAGACAAAAAATTGCAAAGTAGATTATGCAAGAAATCAACAGAACTAGTGACAGGCATTTGGCAAGAAAGGGAATTTAGGACTGTGTTGGTGCAACAATAAAGGTGACCTCTGTCTTTCAAAAATGTCAGAAACTAACAGAAGCAGATGAAACTCTTGCCTTATTCAGGCCAAAGCTCGCCAAGATGAATAGTAAAACAACCAAATTGATATCTCTTGGTTTTCTGAGTCTTGGACCTAATTAATCATCAAAAAATTTCGTTGGAAGAGAAGCTTACAAAAAAAAGTTGGAGGACACAATGACGTCTAATTTAGGCAACCTTCCTCAAGGCAAAACTCATGAAGGCATTACAAAGTGCATCAAAACATTCGAAATTTGAATGCAGTAATGGAAGGAACATTTATTTCAACTCACTCTTCCAAGTATGGATGGCTAACGAGGTTGCAGGTCATTTACTATAATATCAAAAATTTTGCCCTTCCAACCAACAAAGAATGGAGCATACTAAAGAAATTGACAAAATCATCTTGATCTCATCAATCATAGTATGTGAAAGACTAGTACTTTCACTTTCAATCATCTCTATATCTTTAGTATATATCTTTGATATTATCCTAAATACTAGAGTCTAGAATTGAGTTTAAAGTAACAAGTTTGAACTTTGTTTTTTGAACATGATCAATGTTGCAGTCTTGCAGATGCTATTACCAAGGATAATTTACTAAACCGGCCTGTCAAATGCAGAAATGTACAACTAAAGTTGTAGAGATGTTGTAGACTTGTAGTTGTCTTATTGATTTAGATTTTGAAACTTCTCACTTCACATTAGGCAAATCGACCTGAAGTTGTTGTTGATCCCTTGTTTCTATAAAAGGGAATTTAGGGTCATTGGCTTAAGGTAATGAAATTGAAATTGGGCAATGTGCCAAATTGCCAATAGGTATTGAGTCATTGACTTTTGTAAACAAAATCAAAAAGTTATGTTCTTACTAATATTAATGAATGAATTGCTACATTATATCATATTTGTAATTAAATTAATGAGAATCAGTATTTCTCACGCTAAGAATTGTAACATATGAATTTCTATGTTGTCAAAATAAATAATGAAAAATCTACAAGAATTGTACCATATGAGCTGAATAATTCAAATGAAAACCATTATTAATTGTGGAATTGAATCTTGATGACATTATCAACCACATTCATGGTTTTGACATTGGAATATGCTATTATGCATGATTGATGATGAGATATAAAAATTGACAGTAGACTTCAGAAAAAAGTGTAATAAATACCTAGGAACTACTACTTCTACAACGTTCAACTTCAAGCTGCCACATCATATCATCATTGAGATCATTGGATTTAGCACCATCAACTTCATAGCTTCCTTGGTTCTTCGATATGTTTTCTTCACTCTGCATACCACCGCTTAATTGATGTTCACCGCTAGCAGTACCAGTACCAGTACATGAGTCAATGACATCATTGTCTCTGACATTCCCACTCCCAGTCCCACTTTGATTTGAAATGTTTCCCAACCCTCTTCTTTGACATTTCTTCCTCCACAATTTAAGTGCCCTTTCGTAAGGAAAAGTATTGACTTCATACCTGGATGTATAGAGCCTCAAGAAATTTTCTAGATTCTTGTCTAGTTTGTTTCTTAGCTCTGACTTTAGGAATCCCAAAGCACTGAAAACTCTCTCATCCTCCACTGACCCCAATATCATGGTCAGACATAAATCAACAAGCTTGAAATATTCTGATATTGAATCAGTCAACAATTCACTCTCAGCTAGATTTTTCCAAATCCTTGATATCGATCCATCTTCACAATGGTTCTCCATAATATTATATTGTTCCCTCACTGTCAGTGAAAAATGACTTGATTGCTCTCTCAAATGATTTGCATCTAAAATTCCATTTAGAGTTACTCCATTTAACTCTTTGGTTTTGTAGAAATGATCTATCAAAGTTAGTAGCTTAGTTTTAAAATCTACCAGACTGTTTAGATTCCAATATCGAGGAAACACAATAGATTCAAGTAGTTTGACTGGAGGGAATCTTTCTCTAATCTATGCGGAAAGATCAAAGATAATGTGCTTCACAGAAGCTGTTATAGACTCAATGATCTTGGTAAAGTCTTCGCTTTTAATACTTGATACTCACCTCCTAGGGTTCTTTCCTGGTTCCTCGGACTCGATCCTGGCAAAGTAGTGCATTGGTATCTCAACTCCGTGAACTTTTGCACATAACTCCCTGTTTGAATCGATTTTTAAAAAGTTATCAGGATTGTCCAAATCTATGATTTTAGCCAACTGAAAAATTTTACATCATCGACACATAATTGATAGAGATTGTCGAGTGCCACACATGTCAATTTACGCAGCGAAACATATTCTGTAATATACATAGCTCTTTACTGGGCCTTTTTAATTAAATTCTCATTTCCTCAAGCATGTGGAGAATACCTACTAATGTTAATAGTGTCTCTACATTACTTAACATTGCTAGTAGCACAAGAAATTTTGGTTGCCCTGCTTCGTCACGACTTGAGTTCATTAGACCAAGCAACGATTGATATTCTGAAAAAACTTGATGTAATGGTCCATCCAAAGAGATCCATCTGGTATCATTATCCTTAAGAAGCTTTTTCTTGTCAGTCAGTCCTTTGGTAAAGTGTTGAAATTCCCTCAATCATTTCGGACTTTGACAGAAGTATTGGTAGAGCTCTTTGATTAAAGATTTAATTTTTTGTACTAGAGCATTCTTGCTGACAACTCCAAAAGCTAGATTCATTTTGTGGGCCATGCAGTGAATGAGAGTAATGTAGGGTGCACAAGAAGATTTTATCTTTGTGCAAAGACCACTCCTGTGGCCTTGCATTACTGAAGCTCCATCCGTTCCAACACACACCAAATTTTTGGCAATGGTCATGTCATTTATACCTCCATATTCAATTAGAGAACTCTTGACTAGTTCAAATAAATTTTCCGTTGTCGCATTATCCATCATTTTAGCAACAGTTAGTAGATGAGGTTGGAGAACAAAATTCTATACAGTATAAACATTCATGCATACTCAGGAAGTATTGTCTACTACTGTAACCTCGTGTAAAGACAATGCAATAAAATTTGACTTTTTAATTTTTGCCTTCAGATCCTCTTTTTCAACCTTGGCAAGACAACTTGCCCATTCCTATCCACTGTTTACTAACTAGTGACTATTAGGATAGTTATGAACTTTTAGAAAGTGTAATAAAGCACTCAATGATGGGTAGTCTGTCATAGGATGCCCTTTGCTCAAAATATTAAACACAACACTTAACTGAACAACTTTTCCCATTAGTTCTACTTCCAATGCTTTTCCAAAACAAGCTTCAATAGAGCCTTTAACTTCACTAGGCAACATTTATATATAATACTGAAATTCATATAATTCTGCATTCCTAACATGCTAAGATTCCTCCTTTGTTTTCCATCTTATCACTGATTTTTGAACTCCATCTATGGTTTTCTTTTAGTAAACTTTACCCATATGCTTCTCTATGGTGTCAATTTTTAGCTGCAACCTCTTTTCCTTCTTATTTATCTGGCTGCAAATCTTACATCTGCATTCTATTGGAGGCTCCCCTTCAATTGGATTATCCACTGGTTCAATGAATGGATACTTTGACACCCATTCTACTTGAAAATTCCTCAACAGATCCCACATTCTATAATTCTTTGATTTGTATTTTCTTTTCTTCCCTGCACCATCATCTTCTTTGACATTCTCAGTCTCATCCAAGTCGATATCATTATGGCTACTTTGGGTATTTAACTAAAAATCTTCTTCAAGTTCACCGTGATCTGAGATATCAGGTTTATTGACTTCTTCAATATGTCGTGTAGGTTCAGCCTTAGGTTGTAAATCTTGAAAATCTTCTTGTGATGAAGTAGCTTCCCGATTTTGGCCAGAAACATTTCCAACACCATGACCAAAGTACGATGATAAGGTTCTACATTTTGTTGGCCTCTCTTGGCTTTCCCCATATGCTGGAAGTGGAGCCTTACCCTTATTCTTGTTCGACATCTTGATTCTTCAATGAAATAAAGGTTACTAGCCTACTTGTGAAAAATAAAAATAAAAAAAGTATACTTCTTAAAGAAGTGACAAATGACAATAGAACTATAATATACAATGTTTACATAGTCGCAGAATAATAATCACTTACCTTTGCCTCAAATTCAATTGCAGTCATGACTTGCCAAAGTAGTCAAGACTCAACAATCTGAACTTTGCTATCGATCAAATTGAACCGATCCAAATTGTGTACAATAACATTGATGTATGAATGTATTTATACTAATCTTTTTTGGCGAATTGGGTGGGAGGTAGTAGGTCGGTGTCCAAATATTTGGTGAACCCCATGTAATTATAACACATCTTGTGTTATTTCCTAGGCGATTATCGGTCGCCCAATATCTTAGTATGATTAATAAAGGTGGTGAAAATCCATCGGTTTGAGACACACATCTGTAAAATGGTTAGCGAAGTTGGGGCCGCCTATATATATATATATATATATATATATATATATATATATATATATATATATATATATATATATATATATATATATATATATATATATATATATAACTATTGGCGAATATAGGCCGTCCATTTGGGGCCGCTTTGGAATTATAGGAAAATGATAAAAATATATCGTGCCCAAAACGTATATGCCATTGGCGATAATGTGAAAGAAATGGATAAAATTTAATAAATTGTTGGGCAATGGACCCGGGATGATGCAGGAGCATCTTGGGTGTAAGAGCAATCTTGCATCACCCAAAAATATTTCTTTTTGCTTTTCAATAAGGGCTATCTTGTGCAGAGCTACTATTTGTGGAAACTTACTATTTTTAGTAAGTTGGTCATATGATCTCAAAATGTTTTGATTTCACAGGTGGAGGTTCATCTTAGTCATATCAGCGTACCAATTGAGTTTCATTGCCACATCATCTGTATTGGTGAAGTTATTAAGGTTTCCAGGTACAAAATCTTTCAGGTCAATTTTGAAGGCCTTAGAGGCTCCAGATCGTGGTCAACCCCCGATTGACTAGAGCTTGCACAAGTTAGGCACTATAAATCTCGACATGGCATTTCTGAAAAGTGGTTATAATAGAAAATCGGAGCTACGGTTAAAAAGTTATGGTCTCCGGAAGTTGGGCTACCTAAAAGCATTTTTGTGTATATTTTCTTAGCCGACCCTATGTAAAAAGAAAAGAAAATTAAATAATTCTTAGGATCGTCGGCCTTAAAGACTAATTCTCTGGAACCTTCTCGAGCGGTGGAAATTGTCTATATAAAGAAGGCTCGTAGTGTTGTCTAAGACAATTTTGGGTAGTAGATCTGAGTTTTGATTCAAGGCTTTGGCCTACAGAATATTGTAAGGGAATGCCCATGTGGCTTTGCATATTGTAATTCTGAAAGTTTGTAATTCCACATTTGTGGAGATAATAAGAAACTATTTTTCTGTTCTTGCATATTATTGTTGTTTCTCTGTTTCTATTATGTGTTTGTGGTATTAAGGGGCGAACCCTTCATCAAGTGGTATCAGAGCAAGAATTTCTGAGTGTGTAAAAAGATCACCGACTGTGAGGTAGTTTGCACCAGGATCGTGGTTAGGGTTTCAGCGTGCATCGCGAAAATGCCTCCATGAAGGGAACATGGCGGAAGAGCTGGTGTTGTAACACCTGAGGTTAGGGCATTGCAGAGACAAGTGCGAGCATTGCAAGAAGAGATTCGTAGAGGAATGAATCTTAATGTCAGAGATGAAAGCGAGGATGAAGCCGAAGAAGAATATCAAGGAGAAGTCAAAATTGTGAACCAGGAGGAAGAAAGACTTTTTCGGGCCATTTCCAAGATTGGGAAAAGACCTAAGATTGAGGTTCCTACATTTTCTGGAAATCTTAACCCAGAAGAATTGATCGACTCGATCAATGAATGTGAGGAATATTTTGAGTATGAAGATGTTGAGGATCCTGATAGGGTCAAATTTGCGAAGGCCAGACTAAAAGGTCATGCGAAGATCTGGTGGCAAGAGGTTCAATTAGAGCGAAATAGAAGAGGGAAAGATAAAATCACAAGATGGGATTGGATGGTGGATAAATTGAAGCGACAGTTCATTTCTGTTGATTATGAGCTTGACCTACTAAAGAAAATGCAAAGTTTGAAGCAAGCAGGAAGATCTGTTCAGGAGTATACAGAGGAGTTCTATCGACTCCTCATCAGAATAGGCCATGCAGAAGCGGATAAGGAGAAAGTTGCCCGATACCTTAACGGGTTAAGGCCAAGCATTCAAGAGGAGTTGAATTTGGTTCTATTGAACAGTATTGAGGAGGCATACCAATTTTCCTTAAAAGTAGAGGAAAAGCTGAACAAGAAGTTTGAGAGCAGACAAAATGGAAGAGGTCGCGGTGGACAATCTGGTGGAAGGTCCTATGGAGGCCGAAATGAAGATTCGAAGAAGGATGAGGCCAGTAGCAGTCAAAATTAGTGAGAAAATAATTTCAATCATTTCCAAGATCAGAATAATAAAGATCAGAGAGGAAGAGGAAGAGGACAAGGATCTGGAAGAGGAGGCTTCCGTGGAACATGTTTTCACTGTGGAGAAGAAGGTCATAGGGCATTTGAATGTCCTCAGTGCCAAGGCAGAATAGACAGGAGAAATGAAGGCCAGGCCAGAGTTGCACATATAGATGAAGATGCTAGATCATCAAATTCTGAAGATGCTGAAAAGGGAGAAATGCTGATTAACAAAAGAGTCCTGCTGAGTGGCGAGAATGAACCTGAACAAAGGAGGAGCCTATTTCACACCAGGTGCAAGTGTGAGAGTAAGTGTTGTGATGTGATTATTGATAGTGGAAGCACTGACAATTTGGTGTCAGAAGAGATGGTGACAAAGTTGAAGCTCAAGAGACAGAAACACCCACATCCATATCGGATTGCCTGGGTACAGGATGACCACAAGGTCATGGTCAATGAACAATGCCTAGTGAAGTTCAAGATTGATGGATACCATGATGAGGTACTGTGTGATATCATATCTATGGATGTATGTCATATGTTGTTAGGTAGACCATGGTAGTTTGACCGATATGCTATACATGATGGACGTGCGAATACCTATTCCCTCACAAAGGATGGAGTGCGACATAAGCTAAAGCCATTGAATGACACAAAAGAAAAGGTATGTGGTAGTGCAAGAATAAATTTTGTTGATGGAAGAAATTTCTTAGATGGTATGAGGCATGAGCATGTATGTTTTTCTTTAATTCCAAAAGCTGGTAAAGAGGAAGTAGAAGATATTCCTGTAGAAGTTGCAGATTTGTTGAATGAGTTTCAGGATATTGTATCCGATAATGTACCTGATGGATTACCACTAGTCAGGAAGATTAGTCATCAGATGGACTTGATCCTAGGAGTGAGTTTTCTGAATAAGGTAGCACACAGAATGACACCTACACAAAGTGAGGAGTTGAACAGGCAAGTACATGAGTTTTTGCAGAAAGGATTGATCCGTGAGAGTCTGAGTCCCTGTGCTGTACCAGCGGTATTAGCACCAAAGAAGAATGGAGAGTGGAGGATGTGTACAGATTCAAGAGCAATAAACAAGATCACAATCAAGTACAGGTTTCCATTGCCATGAATGGATGATATTATGGACTGTTTGAGTGGAGCTGTGTATTTCTCAAAGATAGATCTGAAGAGTGGATATCATCAGATTCAGATCAAAGAAGGAGATGAATGGAAGACTGCCTTCAAGACAAAGGAAGGACTGTATGAGTGGTTAGTCATGCCTTTTGGGCTAACCAATGCACCGAGCACTTTCATGCAGCTCATGAACGAGGTTCTGAAAGAATTTTGGGTAAGTTTGTCATTGTTTACGTAGATGATATTTTGATCTTTAGTAAGACATTGGAGGAGCATATGATGCATATTTGTATGGTGTTTGAGAAGCTGAGAGAAGAGAAATTGTTGATTAATTTGAAGAAGTGCAGTTTTGTAAAGAAAGAGTTAGTGTATTTGGGCTTTGTAGTTTCAGGAGAAGGTCTAAAAATGGACTCAGAGAAGGTACAGGCTATCCTTGAATGGCCTACTCAAAGGAGTGCTACTGAGGTAAGATCTTTTCATGGTCTAGCTAGCTTTTACAAAAAGTTTATCAGAAGTTTTAGCAGTATTTGTGGACCCTTGACTGAAACAATGAGAGGGGATAGAAAAGAGTTTAAGTGGACTAATGGGGTAGAAAAAAGTTTTCAATTGTTGAAACAAAAAGTTACAGAACAACCTATTTTAGCACTTCCAGATTTTAATAAGGTGTTTCAAGTAGATTGTGATGCTAGTGGTACTGCAATAGGAGCTGTTATGAGCCAAGAAGGTAAACCTGTTGCTTATTTCAGTGAGAAGTTAAATGACGCCAAAAGGAAATATTCTGTTTATGATCAGGAATTTTATGCTATAGTTTAGGCATTAAAGAAGTGGAGACATTATCTGCTTCCTAAGGAGTTTGTTTTGTATACTGATCATCAAGCTTTGCAATATTTGAATAGTCAAGGAAAGTTGAATCAGAGGCATTTTAAATGGGTTGAGTTTTTGTAGAGTTATACATTTGTTTTGAAACACAGGAGTGGAAAGTCTAACAGGGTTGCAGATGCTCATAGTAGAAGACAACTATTGCTGATAGAAATGCAGATTGAGGTGGTTGGGTTCAAGGAACTCAAGAATTTGTATGCAGAGGATCCTGATTTTGGTGAAGCTTGGAAAGCTTGTAGAGAACCTGTTACTCTAGACCAAACGAAGTGGCTGGATTTCATCATCCAGTATGATATGCTATTCAGAGGGAGTCAGTTGTGCATTCCACAGTGTTCTATGAGGGAGAATCTTATCAAGGAGAAGCATAGCGGAGGATTGGCTAGACATTTTGGTCGTGATAAAACCCTTGGTTTGGTTAGTGAAAATTATTATTGGCCACAGTTGCAGTAAGATGTGAAGAAGTTTGTACAAAGTTGCAGAGTATGTCAAATGGTGAAAGGAGTGAAGCAGAATATAGGGTTGTATCAGCCATTACCTATACCAGAGAAGCCTTGGGAGTATATCAGCATGGACTTTATTCTTGGTTTACCGAGGACTCAGCGGGGACATGATTCAATTTTTGTGGTGGTTGATAGATTTTTAAAGATGGCACATTTCATTCCCTGCAAGAAGACTAATGATATTGTTCATGTAGCAGACTTGTTTTTCAGAGAAGTGGTGAGAGTACATGGTTTGCCAAAGACCATAGTTTCAGATCGAGACACTAAGTTCGTTGGATATTTCTGGTGTACATTGTGGAAGAAGTTGAATACAGATTTGAAGTTTAGTTCATCACATCATCCACAGACTGATGGACAGACAGAGGTGGTGAATAGGAGTTTGGAAAATTTACTAAGATGTTTGGTTGGAGACAAGCCAATAGGATGGGATTTGATTTTACCACAGACGGAATTTGCATATAATAATTCTATCAACAGGAGCACTGGTAAATCACCATTCCAGATTGTATATGGAAGTAGTCCAAGAAATGCATCTGAATTGAGAAAGATAGATAAAGGAGAAATAAGTAGTGCTGAAGCTGAGGATTTTGCAGAACACTTGAAGAACATCCATGAGGAGGTGAGGAAGCACATTACCAAGATGAATGCATAGTATAAGGCTAAGGCAGATGAGAAAAGGAGGCATAAGGAATTTCAGGTTGGAAATGAAGTCATGGTTCATTTACGAAAGGAAAGGTTTCCAGTTGGTACATATAACAAGCTGAAAATGAAGAAGTTTGGACCATGTAAGATACTGAAGAAACATGATTCAGGAAATGCATATGAGGTAGAATTGCCTACTGAGCTGAATATTTCACTAGTGTTTAACATTTTAGATTTGATAGAGTATCCTGAAGGAGGTGTTGAAGATGACATCACAACAACATAGTGGAGTATTCCAGCAACTAGTTCAGATACCAAGGAGATTGAGGACATACTGGATAGTCGTGTTGGAAGAAGCACAAGGAACAGGACATATGAAGAATAGATTCATCATGGTTGATAAAGAAGGAGGTTGACCATCTTGGTTTTCCTCTACACACATGAGTCGTGACAGGGTCACTTCTCAAATTACCCCGGGTGTCTGATGCAGGAGCATCCTGGGTGTAAGAGAAATCTTGCATTACCCAAAAATATTTCTTTTTGCTTTTCAATAAGGGCTATCTTGTGTGGAGCTACTCTTTGTGGAAACTTACTATTTTTAGTAAGTTGGTCATATGATCTCACAATGTTTTGATTTCACAGGTGGAGGTTCATCTTAGTCATATCAGCCTACCAATTGAGTTTCATTGCCACATCATCTGTATTGGTGAAGTTATTAAGGTTTCTAGGTACAAAATCTTTCAGGTCAATTTTGAAGGCCTTAGAGGCTCTGGATCGCGGTCGACCCCCGGCTGACTGGAGCTTGCGCGAGTCAGGCACTGTAGATCTTGACATGGCATTTCTGAAAAGTGGTTATAATAGAAAATCGGAGCTACGGTTAAAAATTTATGGTCTCCGAAAGTTGGGCTACCTAAAAGCATTTTTGTGTATATTTTCTTAGCCGACCCTATGTAAAAAGAAAAGAAAATTAAATAATTCTTAGGATTGTCGGCCTTAAAGACTAATTCTCTAGAACCTTCTCGAGCGGTGGAAATTGTCTATATAAAGAAGGCCCGTAGTGTTGTCTAAGGCAGTTCTTGGTAGTAGATCTGAGTTTTGATTCAAGGCTTTGGCCTATAGAATATTGTAAGGGAATGCCCATGTGGCTTTGCATATTGTAATTCTGAAAGTTTGTAATTCCACATTTTTGGAGATAATAAGAAGCCAATTGGCTGTTCTTGCATATTATTGTTGTTTCTCTGTTTCTGTTATGTGTTTGTGGTATTAAGGGGAGCACCCTTCATCACGGGCATTGGACCCAATTTTAATAAATGTGGGGTGATAGGGTCACTCCCATATGGGTGAAATATTTTCCAATTTGCGGGTTGCCGACAGGCAACATTCACCAAATGGAGAATAATCACCACTAAAGTTTTCACTGATCCTTCATTCAAATCAATAATGTGAAATTATCTTTTGCATTCCTCATAGCATTATTAATTATTCATTATACTTATATCATCAGAAAAGAAGACAAAGACTCATTTCTCATACATCATATGCATACATTTAGTTAAGGATAGAGTTGCATACATCCAGACTCAAAAACATAGTTTATTCATTTTTATCCATCCATTCCATAAATAAAACATAACATTGCATCCATACATGTGAAAATTAGAAAAAATAAAAGCAAAGTAACTACACCATTTGCATTCATCTATCTATATCATACATGAGATACATTGCATCCATAGCATAATCAAAAGTAAATGCATCGTAAAACATCATATAGCTGCATATAAAGATAAATCTCACATAACACGTCATAAGAACCAAGGAAAGTATATCATCAGATAAATGTTCATAACATCAAGATCCATCCAATCAGTATAGCAAGATATAATGTCATCAATAATCATTTAGTTATACAATCCAAATCCTGAGCAATAAACATCAACATGATACAAGTCATCAAATGGAAGATCAATAAATCAACACATCAAGATCTTGTAGGTCGATCCACTCCTTCCCCTGCACCTAATCCATCTGGACCCCTGTCACCTAGTCTATCTTGCGTAGGAGTCTGACTAGTGCTAGCAATGTTGGGCCTCTGAGCCATAATAGTCATAAACTACTGCATCATCATAGTCACCTGATCTAGACGACCCACAACAGCCGATAAACCTATCTATAATGTTTGAACATCCCATGACAGTGTATCAATAGTAGGTGTAGCCTACGATGTCTGACCCATGTCCTAAGACTGAGGAACCTGTGAAGGCACCTATTATGCTGGAACCTATCCATGTTGTGCCACTAAAGCCTGATGTAACTGTACCAAAGGATCCTCTCCACCTAGAACTTGTCTAGCAACATCAATATGTCCCTGTCTACGAACTCTTTGTTGTCTCTGTTGACCCTCTACAACTGTAGCTATAGGTCGAATAAACCCAACATCCTAATCTGGCAGAAGCTATTCAGCATCCCTGCCTCTTACATGTCCACCTTTTACTCATGACCCTCCTCATCCTCTAGCAATAGCCTTGTGAGCTCTCTGTCCTCTCCAAGCTCACCGTCGTCTAGTCTAGCACCACCACCACCACCACCACCATCCCCGCCATCATCATCGGACCACTCATCTTTGTCTAGAATTATCTCCGCATGATTTGTGAATCTCAAAAATCTATTCTGAGCCCACCAGTCTCGATACTTAGGTGACATACCAGCATCGACAACATGCACTAATATCTCCCATCTCATATATATCATCCTCACAATCTGATCACATCCAAACTGATAATCAACTTGTGCACCCCACATAGACCTCTCTTCCTGAACTTGAGCATACAATGTCATACCCTGGGACATATCCTGAGTCTAACCATACTATCTGGAAATTCAACCAAAACAAAATCGCTCAATCACAAGAGTAGATAAGCCAATCATCCAACGAGGAGTATACATGTACGGAAGCTCATTGTCATCCTCTCTCCAACCCTCGTAGCCAAGATAGGGTCTCCAAATGACCTGATCCATATCATCAATCATACGGTGCCAAAATTCTAGTTTTCCTAGATGATGTTGGACAACCATACCGCCATATAGAAATGCATAAGGGAAACCACGGGGATGGAGCCAATCTGATAATGGCCTAGTCATGGAAATATGCTCCCATATCCATAGCTACAAGATAATTGCTCCTACAGACAGTGAGGCACTCTCTCTATAAACAACCTCGTGTAGATCATGATATAACTGCGCCAGAACATAGGCACCCCAATCAAACCATCGAGGATTTGCAAGTAGATCCTCGAGAATCTGACCCCAACCAATAGAAAAACCATGACCTCGTCGGTCCGGAAGTAGAAAATCACCGATTAGAGCACCCAATACAGCTAGCAAAGTGGGAAATGAAGCAAATTGTGCCTAAGTGATAGAATCGTCATCAATGGTGTTATCGCCAAACACCCACCGACAAACTATGCTATCATACATGGAATCATAGTAAACCATCTCCCCCCGAGTAGGAATGTGCAACAATCTATAAACATCCTATGGAGTAATGGTCATCTCCCCAAAAGGTAGGTGAAAAGTATTATGGTCAGAGTGTTATTGCTCTGCCATAGCTGTAAGGAGTCCATAGTTCAGCTGGAACCATGGGATATCAAGCAGAAAACTCAGTCCTCACATCTCGATAACACAAAACTCTACTAGAGTCAAATCCTGACCTAAATCCAACACCCATGAAGCGACAGTCTGTACATACAACTTATAGAAATGTGCTTGTTTCACAAATCAAGGGAATCATATCTGTATTTCTATATCAGTGGATTATCTTAAGTCAATCAATCCTATCAACAGTATCAAGCAATCAAACCTAGTACCATTTGTTCCTGTCTCTATGTCTTGAGAGTGAAGTATTAGTATCAATCCCATCAGTTTTCACATTGATTAATGTTCTACTATCAGTTATCCTATCAGATTGACAAATCACATTCATTGGTACCATTATCCTAATATCCTCATCACTTTTTTTACTTAACTACAACAGACCATATCTTCATTGGAAATTCAATTACTCATCTAGAGTTACCAATTTTATTAGAAAATCAAATTTGAGTTGCAAAAATTTCAAAATTCCTATAGGTGTCATTTTCCTATTAGGAAGCGGCATTTTACCTTAGGCGATAAACAAATTTTCATACGTGACATTTAACCAAGCACACATGACACTTTGGCTTTCATGCATCATTTGATAGCTCTAAGCAACATTTCATCATGCCTATGCGTCATTAAAAACCTAGGGTTTTCTCAAGCGAAAAAACATTTATAAATTGGCATTACAACCCTAGTCCTATGCGGCATTTCAAAGATACAGGGCGGTATTAAAACTATCCTAGGTGGCATTTAACTACGTGGAGGCATCATTTTTCTACGAGGATGTGTTGTTTTAAGGGTCTAAGCAGCATTTCATTTATCCTATGCAGCAATTTGCAAAATTAAAACTAAAAAAAATGAAAAATAATGCATTAAATGCTAAAAAAGTTGCAATAAATGCTCAAGGGGGTTAGAATCACTCACCAGAGGACCGTAATCCAGAGGTCTCTGATACCGGTGACATCTCTCAAACCGATGCTCTTGAATAGGCACAACCATTGTGATCAACAATCTCAGGATCAGAGCAAAAATCTCAATAGTCAAAAGTGAAAATGATTGGTAAAATTAGGTTTTCACACCTATTTAAGCCTATTTGACCTAATTTTGAGGTGAATTTTGACCTAGTGACCTATATCAGCATATCAATCAAACCGGGCATATTTGTTCTTAAACCAGGTGTATCATCAATGTTTTTCAGAAATGAAAACATATTGGAACAATATAACATCAATATAATCTTTTTCAAAGAAACAATCAATATGTTTCATTTCTAAGGGGGCATCATAGTATCAAATTGGCAAACATCATGTTATTTGGGGCATTATAATTTCTAAATATTATTAGTGGGGCATGTGGCATTATTAGTATCATATCAAGGTTTCATATCAGAGTGGCATTATCAGTATCATATCAAGGCTTTCATATCAGAGGTGTATCAATCCAATCAATCAAAGTATCAAATCAATGATCGAGACATAAAAAATTCTTTGAATCAATGCGCTATGCACATTAATCCAAATAGGGACATTTGTAGACATCAAAAACTGGGCAAGTCCTTTAAAATCATCAAAATGGCAAAATCTTAACAAAATGCTCTAATTCTCATCAAAATGGATCAAATCAATTTTAAATGGACATTTATAAATCAAATTGGACAAAATCCTTTAAATCAAAAGAAAAATTAAATAATGACATTAAATAATTAAATACAAGCTTAAAGGGACCAAAAACACTATATAATTGATTTTAATCAATTAATTGTATAGTTTTAAATAAAAAATCAAAATGAACCCATTCCCTTACATGGCTAATTTAATTAATTAATGAAATTTATTTAATTAATGAAATTTAATTAATCCTAATATCTTTCAACAAAAATTGAGTAACTAATGAAAATTGAGAACAAAAGCACATGGATCACTCCAAAATAGTTGAATCTCAATCACACATTTCAACTTTGCATCTCAACCACTCAATTTTGTCTTTTTGTTTAAACTTTTGAGGCAAACATTTAAATTGTCCCCCCATTTAAAAACATTTCAAAGCTTTTGACTCAACCAAAGCTAAATCATGATTAAATAACTCTACCCCCTACCCTTGGGATTTTACTATAAATAAGAGGCATTTTGAGACTAATAATATACTAGAGAATTCATTTGCAAAAAAATCATCATTATAGGCAATTTATGAGAAATTGAGAGCATTTGAATTGATTTTAGTATCACATTTGAGAGTTTGAGAGCTAGATTAAGCATTGTAGTATCATATTTCTCATTCTAGATTTGTCACTAGTAGAGAATAAGCTGAGAGCTCTACTTACCAAATTAGTTAGAGAACCATGAGATGTCATGGATGTTAATTTCAATTCTTAGCTTAAATTTGTATTGTATTTTCATAGAATTTTAGTTGATTATCCTAATTTCATGAAGGTGTTTAACATTCACACACAATAAAATTCTCATAAAATAAGCTACACATATATCCATTTTTCACTAACTCACACCTCTTTAATATTTTTTTCATCTTTAACACCATATGTGACTGACTTGTATTTTCCAATAGAAACTAGTCTCTTACCAACTTCTGATGAACTACAACTGATTGAATACATGAATGACTTGAAGATGAGTGATTAGAGATCACCGAGTACTGAATGGATATGTAAGGTAATTAAATTAGTCAGTATGTTGTCATTGATGTCAACTAGTTTTGACAATACTTATCATGTTAGTTGCAAATATCTAAACATTTGTAGATGAGAAGAGAAAAGATGAAGAACATAAATATCTACATGAAGGAAGATGGATATGACAGATGAGGATAAGGAATACTCTTGGTAACTTATTGATGAGTCTATGACTTCATATTGTTGACTTCATTGTGTTACATGAATCTGTTATGAAGTTAGAAATAAAACTTTACAAAGCGTTGTGATCAGTAAATGAAGCACTTCAGTATACATCGAACTGGTGTAGTGTATACCGAGTGATAGTATTAATCGAGCTTATGTTCACCGACGCATTTCTTTGTTAACTGAGTATGGACAAAGGAACTAAAAGATTAGTTTAGCCGACATAAATTGAAGAGCTGGAAAGTGTATGATTTCAAGGTTCAAGATAAAGTTTGTTGCAAAGATAAATGACTAGAAATATTTGAGGAAGATCCAAAGGATGGAATTGAAACACATCTGTCAAGGAAGGTTTAAGCGGAAAAATCAACGAAGGAGATTAAGCGACAAAATCTAATAGATGAAAAGAAAACGGTTTACTTGTCTATTTAAGAGATATTGATTTCATTATGTATGGATGCCAGATGAAGGAGACTGCAGAGATATCACGTGAACAAAGCTTCATGCATGCCTGATCAAACTGGTTAAAGGAGAACCGAACTGCAGAGTTAACCGAGCGTCATAGAGTATTTATTGAGGGAAAGTAAGTTATTGAATATTGAAGAACTCAATTGAACTAATGATTAGAGGATTTGTATGGACTTAGAATAGATCTGAATATCTGCAAATCAAGTTGTATTGTAATCAGATCACCTAGTGTTACAGTTTAACAATTGTACATAGATAAAATCTCTTAACCGAGTAGACTTGAAAGTCTTATATGTCATTTATAGAATGTACATTGTTATCCTGTCAACCCCATAGTGAATGCTAGTTGGATGATAATTGTTAGTGTTAAATCCTCTAACAAGGTCACAACTTACATTGTGTTTTGTAACATTTAACAAGGTTGGCTCTTCACCGAGCTCACTTCTGAAGAGTGAAAATATTTTGGGTTACCGGTCCGAGGTGGTTTTTCCCTTAATAGGGTTTCCACATTAAATCTTTGTGTTATGTGTTTATTGTGATGATTGTTTGGTTATCATACTTTACATATTGCATATCTGATTTGGTTGGTAATCACTATGAACAATTAACTGGTAATCGGTAAACGCACAAATAGTTTAGTATTATTGTTTACCGAGCTGCAGAATAAGTTAAATTTTTTTTGAATTATACATTTTGTATTTGGGATTGTGGATAATTGATTCACCCCCCTCTCAGTTATTCTAACAATTGGTATCAAAGCTGCTTGGTTGCTTGGAACAGATTTTTAAGGACTTCAACATAAAGATCACAAAATGTATAAGAGGGAAGTACCAAATTTGAACAAGGACAACTTTACAACATGGAAAAGCTAAATGAGACTTCATAAATCTAGAATTGGGAATTCTGCCCTCACCCTGTTGGATAATGGCTACTTAGCATTGCCTACAGGACCTTTGACTCTTGACCAATTAAGCGATCGACATGAGCATAATGTAACTATGATAGAGATTGTTGCTGCTCTATCAGATGTCGAATTTGAAGATGTCAAGGATTGTGCTACCTCAAAGGAATTGTGGGATAAACTTGCTCAAGTTTATAGTGGTGATGCAAATGTCAAGAGAGCCAGAGCTGAAAGTTTAAGAGGGAGATTCGATGATATGAAAATGAAAGAAGGAGAAAAAATATTGCAATATACAAACCGAATAAAGGAATTAGTTAATGCTATCAAAGGATCTAGTGGTATCATTGAAGAAGATACATTGGTAATCAAAATCTTGAGAACCTTATTACCTATTTATGCAATCAGAATTTTTGCAATACATGAAAAGAGGTCTGCACTTGGTAGTACTCTCACTCTTGATAATCTGATTGGTAAACTAACAAATTTTGAATTGAACAACTATGATAATAGTGTTGTACCATCTATTGAATCTACTTTTATGTCTTCTTTGAAGATTGGTAAGTCTAGCAGTAGAAATAATAAGAATGATAGTGACAGTAACATTGATGATGAGCTTGATGAACTTGAAGCTCTTATGGCTCGAAGGTTACCTAAAGGTAAAGGTAGATATAGGGGTAAATTACCTTTATCATGTTTTAACTGCAAAGAAGTTGGTCATATTAGTGCTAGATGCCCAAATAGGAAAGAAGATGATAGAAACAAAGATCGATCTGGTGAAGGAAGCTATGGAAGGAGAAACAACAGAAGTTACCAACACTACAACAAAGATAACTGAGACAACAATGATAAAGGTAAAAAAGTATGTTACATTGCTGAAGAGAATGATACTGATACTGAGACAGATGATGATGTTGAAATAGTATTTTTTGCAATGAAGGATGATTCTGAGGAAGAAGAAAGGTATGCAGAGACAACACTTATTTCTAAAGTTAATAAAAATGATACATGGATCATTGATAGTGGTTGTACACATCACATGACTAGTGATGAAGAAAAATTTGATCATCTAGAGCAATAAAATGGAGGATCTATAAAAATGGGTAATGATACACCTTTGTATGGTTAGAGGAAAAGGATCCTTACTAATAAATGATAAAATTAGATGTGAAAATACTTATTGGGTAGAAGGACTAAATTACAATTTTCTAAGTGTGGCACAACTTAACAACTCAGGTCGTTGTGTAGCTTTTGAGAGAAAGAAAGTAAAGATATTTGATGTAGGAAGTAAACTTGTTGGAATGGAGCACAAACCAAAGGTAACTTGTTTTATCTTGACAATGTTGAGTCTTCCTGTTTAATGATGAAAAATGAGGATGCATGGTTATGGCATAAAATTTTATGTCATGTAAACTTTGATAACATGATCAAGATCAGTAGAAAGAAAAAGGTTAGAGGTTTTCCTAGCCTACCAAAGCCAGATTATACTAGATTGATGACTGTGATGTTCTTAAAAGAAAAATCAAAGACATTTAAAATGTTTAAATGGTATAAAGAAAAAGTAGAGAAAGAAACCAGGAAAGAACTGAAATGCTTAAGATCTGACAGAGGTGGTGAATTTATTTGTGATGAATTTACTAACTATTGTAATGAGCATGGTATAGAAAGACAGGTTTCTACACCAAGAACACCTCAATAGAATGAGATTGCTGAAAGGAGGAATAGATCAATTATTGATTGCACAAGGACACTAATGATAGAAAAGAATGTGGCTCAAACATATTGGAGAGAAGCGGTTAGCACAGTTGTTTATGTTATGAACCGAGTACAACTGAAGAAGGACACAAACAAAACACCCTATGAGTTATGCTTTGGTCACAAACCGACTGTAAGTTACTTCAGAATATTTGGTAGCAAATATTTTATTTTGAAAGATGATAGAAATGGAAAGTTTGACCCTAAAGGTGATGAAGGGATATTTCTTGGATATTCCACTAAAAGAAAAGCTTACAAGTGTTTAAATAGAGTTACTAATAAAATGATTCAAAGTACTAATGTCAGGGTTGATGAGTTTGATGATAAGAATGGTGAAGAGAGCACTAGGGAACTGGAAGATTATGGTAGATTCACTTACATTGAACATCCAGAGTACCTACCGAAGTCGCAGACTGTGTCAACCGGTCATCAGGAATACAACACCGAGGAACAAGAAATGGACACCGACGATCAGGAAGAGGCTATCGAGCAAGAAAATGAACTTGAATAGGATGAAAAACAAAGAAGAGATTAGGTAATAGCAAGATTTGTTAGGAGACATCATCCTGAGAACCAAATCATTGGCAACAAGCAAGCTGGCATGCAAACAAGAAGTAAGTTAAGACCAGGTACATGCTTAGTTTGTGAGTTTGAATCAAAGAATGTTAAGGTTGCACTCGAAAATGATGAATGGATAAATGCAATGACTGAGGAGATTGAGAAAATAGAGAAAAATAAGGCATGGACTTTATTACCTAGATCTAAAGATAAGAATGTTATTGGTACTAAATGGATTTTCAGAAACAAGTTGAATGAAATTGGAGAGGTTACAAGGAATAAAGTTGGACTAGTTTGCAAGGGGTATGCATAGGAGGAAGGAATTGATTATGGTGAGACCTTTGCACCTATTTCTAGACTAGAAGGAGTTCACATGTTACTGGCCTATGCAACACATAAGAAGTTTAAAGTTTATCAAATGGATGTTAAGTCTGCATTTCTGAATGGGACACTAAAAGAGGAGGTCTACATAGAACAACCAAAAGGGTTTGTTGATCCAGAAAAGAAAGACATGGTATGTAGATTACATAAAGCTTTATATGGTTTAAAGAAAGCACCAAGATCCTGGTATGAAAGGCTGCATACTTATTTGTTAAGTATTAGTTTTGTTAGAACTAGTGAGAACAACAATCTGTATATGAAAGGAGAATCAAATGACACTATCCTGATTGTTGAAATATTTGTGGATGATATTATTTTTGGAGGACAAGATCACATATGTAAATCATTTGTTGATGAGATGAGAAAATAATTTGAAATGTCTATGTTTGGAGAGATTAAGTTCTTTGTAGGACTGCAGGTTATTTAACAGAATAATGGGATATTCATCACACAATCCAAATATATCAAAGAAATACTGAGAACATTTGGCATGGAAGATGCTAAACCAGTTGGAACACCAATGGTCAGAGGCTGAAAAATGACCAAAGATGATGAAACTACAGAGGTGAACCAGACATTGTACTGATCTATGATTGGTAAGTTGATGTATGTAGTACATAGTAGACTAGATATTGCACATGTTGTGGGGATTGTTGCTAGATTTTCTGCAAATCCTAAGGAGTCACACATGGTTGCTACAAAAAGAATCTTGAGATACCTAAAGAAAACATAGGACTATGGATTATGGTAACCAAAGGATGGAAAATTTGAACTCAAAGTCTACACTGACACTGATTGGGATGGAAATATAGATGACAGAAAAAGCACGACCAGAGGAGCATTTTTCTTTGGTGAAAGACTTGTTACCTGGACAAGTAAGAAACAATCTTGTATTTCTTAGTCTATAGCCGAAGCAGAGTATATTTTTGCTACTACAAACTGTTCAAATATTGCATATATTAAACAAGTGTTGGAAGGGATGAATGAGGTAATCACTAAGTCGGTGATTATATATTGTGACAACATGAGTGCAATAAACATTTCAAAGAATCCAGTGATGCATTAAAAAAAAAGCACATATCTATCAAGTATCACTACTTAAGAGAACAAGTACAAGAGAAGCAAGTAAAGCTGGAATATGTTACATCAAAAGAGTGATTTGCAAACATTTTTACCAAGCCTCTACCAAAGGATACATTTGAATACTTGAGGACTAGACTTGGGGTCCATCCCCTGTCTACCGGTCACCAATGTGATCTAGAGGTTGCATCAGCCTAATCTTAATAGAAGATCACTCATGTTGATGCAACATAGCTCACACTTTGTATTCTTTCTAAGGTTGTGAAATATTTGAGGAACAAATGGCATAATTAGTATACTGAGATATAGTGTATGTACCGAACAACAAAGAGTTACATAGCTATTTGCAGAGCTATATGTTTATGTTTTTCTTTGGCATTGTTGTCAAAGGGAGAGATAAACAATATGAATATGATGAATAGATCAAGATAACATCTATCTAAGGGAGAGATAATCTAAAACAATCAAGGAGAGTGTTGAACATTTGTTGCTGAGAACAGAAGAAGGAATCTAAGAGCTGCAAAGATCATATCTATAGAAGAGAGTCTGCACTTGCAATGTTGTCATGTAACACAGTGATTAAACATATTAAGCTAGGGAGAGCTTACTGAGTTACAACATTCTCTTATGTAGTTGTAGAATACATGTTTGGTATGTGTATGGTATAATTCATATTACTTGAGTTGCCATCAATGCCAAAGGGAGAGATTGATGAACTAAAACTGATTGAATACATGAATGACTTGAAGATTAGTGATTAGAGATCACCGAGTACTGAATGGATTTGTAAGGTAATTAAATCAGTCAGTATGTTGTCATTGATGTCAACTAGTTTTGACAATACTTATCATGTTAGTTGCAAATATCTAAACATCTGTAGAAGAGAAGAGGAAATATGAAGAATAGAAATATCTACATGAAGGAAGATGGATATGATAGATGAGGATAAGGAATACTCTTGGTAACTCATTGATGAGTCTATGACTTCATATTGTTGACTTCATTGTGTTACATGAATCTTCTATGAAGTTAGAAGCAAAACTTAACAAAGGAGTGTGGTCGGTAAATGAAGCACTTCAGTATACACCGAGCCAGTGTAGTGTATACTAAGCGATAGTATTAACTGAGCTTGTGTTCATCGACACATTTCTTCATTAAGCGAGAATGGACAAAGGAACTAAAAGATAAGTTTAGTTGACATAAATTGATGAGCTAGAAAGTGTATGATTTCGAGGTTGAAGATAAAGTTTGTTGCAGAGATCAACAACTAGCAATATTCGAGGAAGATCTAAAGGATGAAATTGAAACACATATGTCGAGGAAGGTTTAAGAGAAAAATCAATGAAAGAGATTAAGCAAAAAAATCTAATGGATGAAAAGAAAATGGTTTACTTTTCTATTTAAGAGACATTGATTTCATTGTGTATGGATGCCAGAGGAAGGAGACTGCAGAGATATCATGTGAACAAAGCTTCATGCATGCCTGCTCAGACTGGTTAAAGGAGAACTGAACTACAGAGTTAACCGAGCATCATAGAATATTTACCGAGGGACAATAAGTTATTTAATATTGAAGAACTAAATTGAACTAATGATCAGAGGATTTGTATGGACTTAGAATAGATCTAAATGTTTGCAAATCAAGTTGTATTGTAATTAGATCACCTACCGTTACAGTTTAACCAGTGTACATAGATAAAATCTTTTAACTGAGTAGATTTGAATGTCTTATATGTCATTCATAGAATGTACATTGTTATCCTGTCAACCCCATAGTGAATGCTAGTTGGATGATAACTATTAGTGTTAAATCCTCTAACAAGGTCACACCTTACAGTGTGTTTTTTAACCTTTAACAGGGTTGGCTCTTCACCGAGCTCACTTTAGAAGAGTGAAAATATTTTGAGTTACTGGTCCCAGGTGGTTTTTCCCTTAATAGGGTTTCCATGTTAAATCTTTGTGTTATGTGTTTATTGTGATGATTGTTTGGTTATCATACTTTACATATTGCATATATGATTTGGTCGGTAATCACTATGAACAATTAATTGGTAATCAGTAAAAGCACAGACAGTTTAGTATTATTGTTTACCGAGCTGCAGAATAAGCTAAATTTGTTTTGAGTTATACATTTTGTATTTGGGATTGTGGATAACTGATTCAGCCCCCTCTCAGTTATTCTAACACTTCATGTGTTCTATCTAGATGTAGACATCTAGGCAACTATTGCAAACCACCACATGGAGGAAAAAATCATTTCAAACACATCATCTTATAGTAAATGCACCTATCATCCTATCTACATAGTACACTTGAAATAAATTCTCTCAGTATCTTAGGAGGTTCTTGTAGACCACATTCCTGCAAAATATTATGAGTGTTCAAAGTACAACATATATAATGATAAATATCATAATGCATGAAAAATTCAACATGGACCCTACAACAACACGTAGCACATGCATGATTAATCTTAACATATAATGGTTTTATCATCTCAAAAAATATTTGGCTAATTTTAGTCTTTGGAAAGCTTTGAAGAAACCTTTCATGAAATTGTGATTGAGTCATGTCTAAATACTGTTGTGGATGTGGCTCATGAATTCTAGTTCCAATTGGCCTTGTAACAACATCTCTTTGGTTGGGTGAAACCGTTGTGTTGTCATACCAAAATTTGTCAAATAACATTATTAGTGCATCAACAAAAACCTTGTCCTTGAGTGGGAGTCTACCTGAGAATTCCCAAAGAGAATTATTGTTAGGATCCCCAATTTTCTCTCACCTCTCAAGGCATTGTGTAATGTTGTTTTACTTATCCTTAATGACCTACTTGTTTTGCTTATTAAATGATATTTTTTCATTTCCTTTTCCATTATGGTTGATGTGAGGACACATTGAATAACATTAGCATCTTTTGTATGTGCTTTCATACCAATGGCTTGGTATAAATCAAATAGATTTCTCACAATAGTTCTTTCACTACTATTTTTGACTACTCTTAACCCCAAAATTCTCATTGTCTCTCTAAATTTCAGATTTTTAATCATTTCAACAACAAATTGGCATCTTCCACTTTGGTTTAAATTTTCAAAATAGTTATTCCAAATTCTTTTAACTATTCTTCTTAAAGTTCTTTTAGAAATTATATCATGCATTGGCCTCACAATATTTTTATCAATGTCAATTAGAAACTTTTGGTTTTTTATGAATTATTCTAGGAGGTGTTAAGATACGTGTATACTCTTGGTTTTCATTAGGTGCATTATGTGCAATAATCTCATCAAATTGAAGTGGTGTATATTCTTCAAATTCATTAGGTGCATTCATCATATTGATTTCAAATGGAGTATGGTCATTAGATTCATTATGTGCATTCGTCACGTGCATTTGAATTGGTGCATGTTGATCATTTTGATTTGGCACATTGGGTACATTTATCATGTCATTTTGGATTGTTACATGTTCATCACTTTCATTAGGTGCATTAGATGACATACCTCCACGTAACCTCCTCATACGCTCCCTTTGTCTTATCTTTGTTACCTCTCGTTGTTCATTTTTTCCTCTTGTTGTTCTTTCCCATTACATTAATATTGATTGTCCTACACATCACATCATGATGAAAATACACAATCAAATAGAAAGAAAACAACAAATGAACATAATTTTATTATAATCTAAAGTAACAAACCAAAAAATAAAACAAATCAATTATTTGAAAGAAAATTTGACAAAAACAGGCAAACGTGACCATTATTGTCCTAAAAATATATGCGAAACAATGTCATGGGACCTTAAAACAACTTGCAGTACTAGTTTCTAGGCACTAAAAATGTAGCCAATCCATGAAATCTCATGAATTCTCCTAGAGTCTTTGGTGTTGGCTAGCTGAGTGTTACCTCTACCTTTTCAGGATCCATTTTTAACATGCCCTTAGAGATAACAAAGCCAAGAAATATTATTTCTTGTTGTATGAATGTGCACTTTCCCAGATCTATGGATAGCTTGTTCTCATGTAGCCTTTGGAGAACTTGTCCCAATTGTCTCATGTGCTCTCCTATATTCCCACTAAAGATTAGGATGTCATCTAAATATACCACCACAAACTTGTCTGTAAAATCATGAAGCACTTCATTCATTAGTCTCATGAAGGTGCTAGGAGCATTGCTAAGGCCAAATGGAATCACAAGACATTCATATAGCCCTTTAGTGGTCTTAAATGCAATCTTCCAATCATCTCCCAACCTTATTCTTATCTGATGGTAAATAGATTTAAGGTCACTTTTAGAGAAATAATATGCTCCTCCAAGTTGGTCTAGTAGATCCTTGATTCTAGGTACTGGGAATATATATCTTATTGTTATCTTATTAATTGCCCTAGAGTTAGTGCATAGTCTCTATTTTCCATCCTTTTTACGAGCCAAAACACTCAGGACTGCACAAGGGCTGAGACTCTTTTGTATGAGTCCTTTAGTCAACAATTCACTGACTTGTTTAATTACCTCTACATTCTGATAAGGGGTGAGCTTATATGATGCCTTGTTGGGTAGGGAAGCATCAGGAATAAAGTCTATTTGGTGAAAAATGTCTCTTAAAGGTGGGAGTTCATTAGGTATGTCTCCTACAATAATACCTTTATATTTATGTAGTAGACTGTCAACTTCCTATGGTACTTTTCTATGTACTATTTTATGCTTAGGTTTGAGGACTAAGGAATACCCTACCTTTGAGTCTTGTATGGTATTGATCATTTCTTGTTCTCCCACAATCATAACCAACTGTTCCTTTGGTTTTTCTTGTTGAAGATCAGGAAGAGGGAGCAGATTGCATTTATGACCATTTTGAATGATTTGGTATTTGTTAGTGACTCCATCATGTTTGGCCTACAGATCATACTGCCATGCACACCCTAAAAAAAGGTGACAAACATCCATATCTACAACATCACAAAGGAATCTATCCTTATAGTCTTTAATGGAGAAATCTACCTAAGCTTGTTCATTTATGAGGGTTTGTTGTCCTTTTTTCAACCAAGATACATGGTATGGGTTTGGGTGGGGTATCTTTTCCAATTTTAATTTATCTACCATCTCTCTAGATACAAGATTTTCAGTAGAACTAGAATCAATTACTAACTTGCATACCTTTCCATGGCTTTTACAGGTGGTTCTAAAAATATTCTTCCTTTGAGGAGGCTCCACCGGTACAGGTGCTTGAATTAAGATCCTCTTCATCATGAGGGATACATCTTCTTCTCCCATACAGTATCTTACACTGTTAGCATCATCTTCTTGCACTAGGTTGGCTCTTCTTTCACCTTGGTTATTTTGCTTGTCTATGTCCAAACACCTATTGGTGTACTGAATTGTTTGATTGCAGTTATAACACTTGATCTGCCCATCGTTTCTTCCTCCATTCCTACCTCTGCCATTTCCTCTTCTTCCTCTATATCCACCTCTTGAACTTCTTTCTCCTTGGGTGTTCTCCTTATTGGATTCTCCTTGTGGTCTATTGTTCTATCCTCTTCCTCTGAAGTTTCCTCTTCATCTTTCTTTCTTTCCTTTTCCTCTACCACTTTGTTCATTTCTCCTTCTAAAATTTTCTTGAAATTTCAATGCTAATTGATAGCATTGGTTCACTGTGATAGGGCTTGTCAAACTAAGTTCATCCTAAATTGAGACCCTTAGGCCTTGCATATATCGAGAAAGCTTCACACATTCTGGTTCAGTAAGCTTGGATTTCATTACCAATCTCTGAAATTCTTTAGTGTAGCTAGAGATATCCATCTCTTTCTATCTTAGACTCATCCTTCTTTTATGAACTTGGACTTCATAATATTTAGGGACATAAGTTTCCCTAAGTAGGGCCACCATCTTCTTCCAAGTGGTGACTGAATTCTTTCTATTCTTCACCATGTCATCTTGAGTGAAGTTCCACCATGTGAGTGCAAAGCCTTTGAGCTTTGACTTAGCAATCTTCACCCTCTGATTCTCAGGGATGTCTTCACAATCAAAGAAACTATTTAGGGCATCCAACCAATCCATTGCAACATTTGGGTCTATCTTCCCATTGTATGTAGGCAACTCAAGCTTGGCGTCCATGGTTATCCTCTCCATTGACTTTAGAGTATTCATAAGTTTGCAGGATATTCCTCTTCTTCAAGATCAAGGGGTTCTTCTTCACTCCCTTCTTTGACATCATCAGAGTTTCCACTACTCTTTTGAAGTTCTTCCCTAAGTCTATCCATTTCTTGCCTCATCTGCTACATTTCAGAATCTCTTTATTCATCATGCTTTGTCCTTTTC
The DNA here is from genome assembly GCA_027943335.1 of Chamaecyparis obtusa. Taxonomy (NCBI): domain Eukaryota; kingdom Viridiplantae; phylum Streptophyta; class Pinopsida; order Cupressales; family Cupressaceae; genus Chamaecyparis; species Chamaecyparis obtusa. The sequence goes on along the minus strand of BSBK01005063.1, from coordinate 928,453 downwards.
TCTCTTAGGTATCTTACTATCTCTTCATTGGTCATTCTTGTTGACAACCCTCCTTCATCTTATCCTTCCATGATGTCGCTATATCATTACCCTAAGGATCTTAGATGCTCTGAAACCACTTGACGTAGAGCTCTCCCCTATGAAGGTAGTTTGAGAGTGGTGTGGCCTTCAGTGCCTTCTCTAGGACCAAATTGTCTATAAGAGTGCTCTACACCTTTATAAGATCCTACAACTTCCACACCTTACTACACTCCTAGAAGAACCTTATCTTCTTCGGTAGAAAAGGCCTTCTATTCTAGCTTTGTATCAAATAGGAACCTATGGATTAGAGAGAGGGAATGGAAAGGTTCCATTCTCACTATATGTCTCTTATGGGAGTGATTCTCAAACCCTTTAAATTCTTGTGTCTTTTGACAACTCTGATTTTTATGCCTTCTAGGATTGTAGCCTATGAGCGTGGTTCTAGGGACTTAGGTCTAGATTCTTACAAAGAGAATACAAATTTTTTTTAGATTTGGACACCCTTTATTGAGTTATGTCAAACCTCCAAATCATGAGATCCCAACTAGTATGGACACTACCTAAAAATTCCTGATCCACTAGTCCTAATAGGGATAATTGGCTTGGTAATTTAAGGAAGTGTTCACTATTTGACTGTCCAAGGAAAATTAGTGATTGTAATGTTGTTAAGGATCCAAAAGAGACAAAAATTCATCATTATATTTCTTGCATCCACCCTCGAAGTGCCACTGTCACTTCACTCTTTCATATTCTGGACCAAGTACATAGAGATGCTTGGCCTAGGGTCTGCAAGAAAACCTCACAAAACAATCACCCTTTTCTTGTGCTCTTGAGGATATAAATTACATTGACCCTAATTTCATTTCCCCACTTCACATGGGAATCCCATGGAGGAAAAGCAAGTTGGGGCATTGTTTGTTGAAACCCTGATTCAGGAGAGTTTCTTGAAAACCCAGTATAAAAATTCTTATAACTTTTGAGTCTGATTTCTAAACTCACTCAATCCAAGTGCATAGGAGTCTTAGTTCATGTTAGATATCAAACCTATCAATCTTCTTCTTTTCAATTTCGTACCAATTCGTACGTGCACCGTTTACAGTCTAGAATTTAGGAAAATAGGGCCTCTTATTGATTTGAATGCAAAATTACATAAGTGTGTCTTCCACTTGCCCGAAAGGGCTATTTGAAGACCTTTCCCAATGAATCCAACCATTTTTCAAAGTTTGTGACCATTGGGAGGTTTTCACAAATTGGTAGCAATTTCAAAAAAGTTGTCGAGCAACATTTCTTGCATTTTGCAAATTTTACAAAATGTTGCATTCTTTCTCCTAATGAGCCTATAAGGCATAAGCCTTGGAACCTAAGGATCCCAAACATTATTAAATTGTTAAAATAACCTAAAAGACACCTAGGAAAATCTAGATTTCTAAAAGTGCATTTGGACCATAGTAAAAAACCCATGGTTTATAATCACACCAAGGGTGACTAGGCCTTACAAATAGGCTATTAGCTAAATCTATGAAGGCCCTTGGGTACATCCTTGGAGGCTCTTGATGAAGATCTAACATTGAACAATGTAGGGAGGGGCAGCTACACCAAACTGTCTCTCACATAACCACAATAACATAACAACACTCTCAAAGTGTTCTTAAAACCATAAGCTTCAATAAAACAAGGTTGGCAATAGAGATCGAGACCATATTTCCCCATGTGAAATATGTAACCCAAACACAGCCATATGAGATGTTAGTAAACATTTCCTTCAATAATAAACAAATATATTAACTCCAAATACTCAAAAATAAGAACAAAATGTACTAACAGTTGGACAGATCATCATTGCATTGATAATCCTCCTCTGAATTGAGAGGTACAACTCCCTCCTAGATAATATTTAGTGAATCAAATAACTTAATATGCCTTTAACCTGAAGACACTAAGGTGTTCTGGCATCCATCCACAAATATGAAATGAATGCGATTGCTAGATTTACCAACTTAAGAAGAGAGAAAGATGAACAAATAGCCACAAGACTTCCTATTCATTCCTTCACATTACAGAGGAAATAATAGAATTTAAACATCTTATTCTGCAAGAGATGAGTATGTGAACCACATGATTACATACAACACATGCTTTATACAATAATGGAGGAAGATATTTAGAAATGCAAAAATGAAAACCACATGATTCATCTTAATCAGGAAAAATAAATATACAAAACACATGATCTGTGACATAAACTCATCCTTATTTCTAAGCATAACAAAATGACCACAAGATCATTTTGTGTCCTGCCATTACAATTTTTTTTTATAGAAAACATAAAATAATTTCTCTCCCCTTTCTTCCCTCTGTTAAAATCAACACAGATATATTCTACTCCCCCATAGCCACAAGACTGCTGGCAATAAGAAGAACCCCTGCATATGTCTAAATTTTTATAATAAATAATGTTCCTCAATTTTCTCTCGGTTTCTGTAACTATTTCTTGAAGACTATTAATTTCCTTTAACCTTCTATTCCTGATGATTTTCTCCTTTTTCATTTGATACCTTTATAAACTTTTGATTTAAAAGTTTATAATAATATAATTTAATATATTTTGAATGATATCTCTAGTTGGATTTGGGACATGTGGCACTTTGTTGATGATAGTCAAAATCACAAAACGTGACTGTCATTTTGATGACAGTATTACATACCCGCGATCTATAGAAGATAACTTTTATTTTCATAATCATTATGCAAATCTCTCTGGTGGAAGTCTACACAACTATTCTTTGCACAACATATATGAAATTTAGCAAAATCCAATAGTTAAATTAAGAGATATGGTTTTTGCACCGAGACTAATTTTCTGGCATCAGAAAAATCTGGTTACAAGTTGCTGAAGAAATCATTTGAAAATATTAATATTTGTTATTCTGTATGAGTTCTTTGTATGTTGGGAATCCAGATGTTTTAGAAGAAGATTCAATCTCTCCTTTTTTGAAATAGAATAATCCTCTTTGAGTTTCTAATGTAAATCATCATGCACATGGATGAATATCCATTTCTAACATACATTCCTTTCTGTCTGGTTAATTATGGAGCTTCCCTCTTCTTTTGTAAACCTTCCATATTCTCTGGCCAAGAAGAGTTAACACCATCAATATGATGATTGGATGCCATTAATTATATATGAATTTCAATAATGATGGGACCCCCTTTGAAATTGCATTTTAGATTTCTAGACTGATCCTATGGACTGTACCTTCCAATTTGGATCTACAGTTTGAATTAGTGAATTGTACTTGGAACTTTGAACTGTGAACCTTGAACTTGGAACTTGAACCCAAGGGAGATGAAAAATTAAACTTTGAACCTTGAACTTGGAACTTCTTGGTTTGAGGTTCAAGTTCAATAGCTCCTCTTACAATTTTATCCCCTTATAAAGTATAACTTCACAAAAGCACCATAAACAAAAACCACTACAAATTATGAGAAGATTTGGGGAAATTTCTTCATGGGGCTTGGTTTTAAAAATTTAAAAATTGGGTGCCAAAGGCAAGCCAACACAGGACAACCTTCATACCACATGATAAAATTACAAGGTGACCACATATCATATAAAAGATTAATTCAAATTAAGATTAAAATAACAATTACAAAAAGCAACTCGCACATTCCAAAAATACCCCAAAGCCTCCGATATACAATTTCTAAAAGCCAACGTAGTTTTTTAATTACAATCAATCAAAGTCTCAAAACATACAAAAGTACCCGAAACCAATTTATAAATCTCAGTTGACTAAAGCAATCATTTTGTTGACTAAAGTTTATTTGACTACAAAAGTGTTCATTTAAATGTCTCATACATAACTATCTATTTAAAATAAAATCTCATGCATACATACTTTTTATATGAGTATTTAACTAAAATCTCCATGCATATCAAAACACCATGTATTTAATAATAAAATAATGTTATTAATTTTTGAAATATTAATGTAAATGAAAACATTAATATTAAAACCTGCATGTATAACAATCAATTAATATTTATTTATTTTTTGAAATAAATAAATAATAATAATTTTTTTTTAAAAATCTAAAAATTAATAAATAATATTAATAATTTTTCTACATTTGATTTTAATTTCAAGGGTTTTATGAAAATTTCTAATCAACCATAACTGAGTCAATCTACAAATTTTCTTATTGTTTTTCAACCAAAATTCTTAAGATTTACACATAACATCTATAATGAATTTTTTCTTAAATTTAAATTAACTAATAATCAAAATGTAATTTTCTAAAACCAATTCATGTAGAATTTTGCTAAGAACAACCTAGGGTTTCATCAGGTATAATTTCTAAAATTTTAAATCATAAAACATTCTAGATCTGGGTTTCTCTAAAAAAAATTACACAAAATTTTGATAACCAAATCAAACCAAATAATAGAAAATCAAGCAATAATAGAATAAAAAATCCAACAAGCATTCCAACCACAATGTAGACAATCTTTTCGAAAGAAAATCAACATAGGTTCTTCAAACCCTACCTAAAAATATACAAGAAGATCTGAAACAACAATGGCCAAATTGAAGACTCAAAGATTCTAAATTTCTCCTAAGCTTTGAAAACAATTCCACAAACAATCCAAAAAATTTTGTCCAAAACCTCGTCTCCTCCAAACCTGTGTTGTGAATAATGACTAAAAGAATTCCTAATAATGAAAACCCCCTAGACATAACTCACCGTGTAAATCCAAATGAGAAATTAGAACTCAACATGCAACTCCAAATAAGAAATTAAAACTCAACATGCAACTCATAATCAGAAAATTAGAACTCAACTTCCTAGCCTTGTTTTTATCAAATTCTGTTGCATGATTAATTACAATTGTAATAATAAAATATGCACTTTTCAATTATCAACTTTTAACTCAACTTTAAACTTAAATTCCTAATTCAATTTTATTAAACAGAATGTGCAACTTAAATTGCATACTAATAGTAATAATTTATTAACAATTATTATTTTCTAACATATTGATAATTATGAAAATGATAATTAAATATCAATTCATTAATTATGTTTTTAATTTCAACTTTAGATTTAATAATTAATTTAATCTTTTATTCACAAAATTGGACTTTTTAAATTAAGTCTTTTTAATTAAATAATGTATTTAATTAATTCTTATTAATTAAATACCCTCATATTGATAATTCTATATTTTTAACAAGATTTAATTATTTATTCACATAATCAAACTCATAAATCACTTAACCATAATAACATAAAATCACACTAACCACATAACATGATAACATGATAAATAATTGACTAAACCAAAAATACCAAATTCATATTGAGGGAAAGGGTTCATGAATTCACGTCACCTTGACGAATTCTGATAGGAAACTCAATTAGAAAATTGTCCCTTAATTTAGGACAATAAATGACTTGAGTTGGGATTGGACTTGTATGTTATCTCCTCTCTCTTACCATTTGAGATATTGCGACAGGGCACACTCATTCTGACAATTCAAAGAAGTCGATGTCTAGTACCTGAAATCCTATATAAAAGATGAGCATGTACATACATGTATAAAAATATAACAGATAATGGCATGGATCAATCGATTGTGTGGATCTTGCAAGAAAGTTACTACAACTCTGTCCCTCAACCACATCAGGCACATCAAACATAAATATAAAACATACATGCCAACCATACACATGCAAGTATGGGGTTAGTAAAACTATAAATGTAAATAGCATCCTAACATATACTAACATCAATTGATGAGCTTAAGGGGCTTTCTAATGAGTGGTTCATAAGGCACAACACTTGGTGAAGGTTTTGCAAATGGGGTTGCAAGCAGAGTGGGTTTAACCATTGAGGAAACTCCGTAGTTAAGCGCACTCGAGCTAGAGTAGTACTGGGATGGGTGACCTCCCAAGAAGTCCCGGTGCTTCACCTCTATGAGCATCACCTAGATCCAATGAGTGCTAAGTGTTCCATTCATTCTCATGAGAGATAGGTTCGTGTGAACCACTACTCATGAAATATGGGTCAATGAGTTTGACTCAAAAACTACACAGTTGAATCCTGATAGCAATATCACAATTTGACTTGTTGTGGAAAATATCTCCTTCTATATTGTTATCAATATAGATTACCATCATAAAATAACCATAACATATACATCATCATAAGCATTTAAATTGACGTGAGAATAACCATATTCATCTAATTGTAAACACATGATATAATACATTATCTAAAGGTTCATAATAAATCAAATCAATAATCTAAATATTACTAAAATAATCACTGCATACATAAAAGTGGCTTAAAAGAGTTTGGCCAATTAAACTGAAAAGTAAACTATGAGAGGGGTATTATAGCTCTCCTTCTCATTTATAGCTTGAACTTGGTGCTTCTTTTGATATAGTTATGTAAGAATGGATCACATCAACTTCCTTATCATGGCATGACTCTTCAAATAAGGAATCCCACTCCCATTTTGTTGAATCGTCATCACTATAGGATTTTACCTTGGCTATTTTCTCATACATAAGAGATAGTTTTATTTCATTAGATCCTTGTTCAAGGTATTCTAATCCAATTTTCACTTTGCTAGACCTCCAAGTGGTCTGTATGGGTTCTAAAAATCCTTCATTTCTCCTACCAAGAGGACCTTTTCCTTGATAGCCCATTTTTTTTCATTATTTGAAAGCCTTTTCCCATATTGATGTGTGGGAATGCTAATATGATGAACCCTTTGATTTGAGTTATCCTCATCTTTGTACAACCAATTTAGAATTTCATTATCATCTTCTACCTCTACTAATGTACTAGCTCTTAAAAAATTGTCATTGTACCTTTGAGGACTTGAGGTAGGTGGTTTTCCATGTGACTTGGGAGAAATGGGTAAATTTACCATAGATAGGGAATATTCTCTTACCCCTTTGTATTGGAGCTTACATTTCTTCTCAAAGTCTTTCATTAGTATATCCATCTTTTGATAGTGTGCTTCCTTTTCTTTCCCCTTTTCTATCTTTGTACATTTTGACTCTTTTTCTCTTTGACTAGAAGCACTTGAACTAGATGATCTAGGGTTTTCTTCATTGGAATTTAAAAGACCCACTTTCTCTTTACCCTTGTTTGATGTAGCTGAAGTAGCATTCTTTCTAGTTGAATTAGTGGGATCATCTTTTTCTTTCTCTTTAGATAGTGACCTTACACTAGGAGTCTCTTTTTTGGCTTTCTTTTAGGATGAATTTGATGTGGAAGCCTCACTATTGTGTGGTACAAAGGAATTTGTAACTGGTTTGATATTATTATAATATTGGAAAGGGTTAAGGTCTCCACTGATAGTTATATCTTGTCCAAGGTAAGGAAATTTTACACATTGATGATAAGTAGAAAGCATGGTCGACATTTCATGTATCTATGGCCTAGCCAACAATATGTTGTAGGTCAACTTGAGGTCTAGTACTTGACAAACTGTCTCCTTTTCAATAGGTCCCACTCGAGTCGGTAGAATAACCATGCCTTTGGAAGATCTTTCCTCATCACCATAAGATTTAATTGTTATCTTCCTCTTTGGATCCATGACATTTTCAAAATATCCCAAGGCTTTGAGAAGATTCAAAGTACATATGCTCAAATCTACCCCTCCATCTATCAAGACTCTTTTGACTTTATGCTTGTGGATTAGGACTTCAATGTGCAAGGGCAAATTTGGGGGATGATTCAAGGACATGTCATCTTGTTTGGAGAATGATAGGCAATGGAGTGCAATATGATGACCAATTGTGGTTTGAAATTGATCCACATCAAAATTTTTAGGAACGATCGTATCTACCAAAGATTTTTCCAAAATTTCTTTGTGTGAAGGGGATATTTTGAACAACTCCAAGATAGATATTTGGGCTGGATTTTTTAGTAGTTGATCCACCAAGTTGTATTGTTTTGAGGAAATTGATGTAAATTTGTTTGAGTTTGTTTTTTTGGATGCCCCTTGTAGGATAACTTTTGATGCTTGCCCCCCAGTCACAACATTGGAGGATCTTCCTTTTCTTGTTTGTCTTTCATTACTATGACATTGATAGTATTTTCAAAACGGATAGAGAGTTTATAGTATTCTCATATGTGTGGGCAAAATTAACCTTTTTGTTTCCCTTCTTGTTATTTTGGTTAGTATTGGAAGATTCACCCTTCTGGTCATTTAAGAAAGGAGTTTTGAAGATCAACATCTAAACTAAGATCGTAATGCATTGAGGGGCATGAGAAAATAGTGTCAAAGGCTATCCAAACTTAGGAAAACAACAACTTCCAGCTTCATATACTTTGTTGTTATCTCTCTGAAAAAATCTACAACAAGAGCCAAAGCATAGAGATAATGCGTATGTATGTTGAATCACCATGAGGCTCCCAAATCATGTAGCTAGCAAGGCTCAACACCAACATCAAAGCTCATAATTTGTCGAAAGACCAACATCTTTATCTATCTTGTCTCCAGCACCAGTAACTTTTGCCTCAAAACCATTGAATTGTGTTTGAAACTCTCCCAAAGTGGGAAGAAGACCATGGTTTGATTGAAGTGAGTTCCTCAAAAGGATGAGATGGGGGGAGAGGTTCACACTGATAATCATTGCTTCCATTTGTACAGTATAGAAGGTATGGGAGAAGATTGCAAGACAACAAAATTTCTAAAAGTTTGTTAGAAATGGGTCTAAAATTTTGAGAGATGGTATTGAAGTGTTGGGAGAGGCCAAAACACATTGATTTCCAAGACCAAACTTGTGGAAAGGGGGGAAGATTGGGAAAGGAAAAAAGGTTCCATTGCGCTAACCTTATATTATGAAATGTCATACAATTTGTACTAAAATAAAAAAGGTACTATGGCAGAGGGAGAAAATAATGTACCTCAAACTGGTCTATTTTATTGTACACGGGTCCCTAAATGTTGTTCATGATCATAATTTAAATGTCGCGACTAAACTCCCTACAAAATGTACTATTGAGCAAATCTCAAAAATAAAAATAAAAACAACAGTTTTTCCTAAAATTTTCAACATCTATTCTTTATAATCTACATATTTTGTAATTGAAAACCATTAAAAAAAATGTCAAAAATTACTATATTTTCACAAATATAAAATTATTTATTTATTTATTTAAATATATATATATATATACTTTTTTTTTTTTGGGTCGTTAGTACGTTTTTTTTTGGGTAGTTACTACGTTTTTGTAAGGAGCCCAGCCCGTGCCTAATTTAAATGGCGGCCTGTTGGAAATTGTATTGTGTGTCGCCGCAACAGACAAATTTCTGTGGTGGCCGTCAACTTAGTTTTGATTCCCTTTACAGAATTTTTAAACTCTGTGATACAGTGGAAGATTGTTTTTTGTTCTGGTTTTTTTCATCCCTCTTCTACAGAGGCGATTCAATATTGTCATTTTATAAACATACAAACCTGCTTATAAGTTTGTCTAATATACTTCTTCCATTTGATCAACCATGGAGAGCGGCGATTTGATTCATAGCCATGGTCATGAGAATGATATGTTAAACCCACTTCTCTCCAAGGAGGAAACAGTTGTGTTTGGGGATGAGCAGGATGAATGGAAGTGCAGTAAAGCTCTAGTATGGGAGGAAGTAAAGAAACAATGCTGGATAGCAGGGCCTATGGTGGCAGTGAATTTGTTACAATTTAGCTTGCATGTGATATCTGTTATGTTGGTGGGGCATTTAGGGGAGCTTGCGCTCTCTAGTGCAGCTATTGCTAGTTCCTTTGCAGCTGTCTCTGGCTTCTCTGTGATGGTATACTTAACAAACCTTGCTTGCTTTGCTTTGCTTTTATCTTAAGAGCTTAGAGTTTAGATATTTATCTGGGATCCTTTTCATTGTTGAATTTCCATTAAGGAAGAAGATGTAGAAAGGTTGAAAAATTAAAGCATTATCTCAGAATCTGGATCTCTTCCTTCCAGGGTGACTGGTGTCTTGCACTGAGTCCTAATGTACATGATTCCATAGATCTTGAACTGCCAAATGGCCATGGTAGAGAGTAGAATCATAAAACATCAAATAGCTCTGCTTTATAGATAAGCCATCCCCTGCAACCCATATTTGATAACTTTTTGGATCCTGCAACGCAATAAATATTTCAGAATGATGCACTGCTGAAGCAGATAGCTCCAATGACAAGCAGTTAATCAGGCACAATATTGGTTAAAGGTTTTGAAATGGGGTTGGAAGTAAAGTGGATTTGGGTAAATGGGTGATCAAATTGCTTGGTATTTGGAAATACTGGTTAATGGTTTGAGTCTGATTGCAAGTGGGCCATTCAAGTTCCAGTTAGATGGGGTAAAAACACAAATGACTACTTATGAAGCATGAGTTATTACACTTGATCCCCAAAATATCATTTTGATAAGGAAGCACTGTTGAAACATTATGTGCTCAATTTTTTTGATAAGATCCCAAGTACAGACTGGCTTTTGATGTTTTCAATAGTTTTTTTCTGTAGGTACTAAAAATATCAATACCTCCTAGATGTTTCATTAAATTAACCTTCTTTTCAAGTAGAGTTGCTCAGCAGATATAAATATCGTTACTGATTTTGATCCTGTATCGGACCTTTGACCCTTAGGTCTAAGTTTTAGAAAATAAAATCCAAACTTGATCCCTTATATGCTCACTTGGTCTCGGAACATAAATTATTGTTGGAGGTTGTTAATCTGCTTTCCATGCAATACAATGCTGTAAAGTAAAATGAACAAGTCCATACTAATGTTTTAAATTTTATCCCGCAAACCTGCCACACCGAATTAACCCTACTGTTGATTTCAGCGGAGAGTGTTGAAGTCTACCGTAAGTATATTCAGAAAAGTGTAGATTTAAGTTTGTTTAGTGATCATGAATGCAATGTTGCATGGAAGACCATCTTTTGAAGCAGGGAAATATGTATTTGGGCAGGACCCTTTTATATTATTTGGGACAGAATAAAATCTCTAACTCTGGTACATAAATCTCCCAAAAACTTATTGGTTTTCAGGATGCAGGATAACAATGAATTCTTCTACTCTTTTATATTATTTGGACTCTGGTACATAAATCTAAACTTATGGTTTTCAGGATGCAGGATAACAATGAATTCTTCTAAAATCTGCACGGTTTTTAAGATGCTTAATAATGATGAGTATCTGGTAGAAAAAAAAATCGGATGCAATTGAAATGCTATGAAATAGAAATGGAAATGTCCAAATTAAAACTCAATATCATCATTCAACGTCTTCAAAAATAAGACATTTCTATAAATCTTCAAATAGATGAGATTGCAGCCTATGGGCTGATGAATACAGTCCCAAAATCTGATGTGGTTTAACCACGGACCTACATCCATGGTGTTCAATCAGCAACAAATTACTTCTCAAAAGCCTACCTTTGAGCTTTCCTGACCTTACTCCCTCAAAACAAAACCACTTCCAGATCATCTCCCTCACCAAAATCTAGAGGTCTCTTTTTAAAAAAAAAAACATTCTTCAAACTAACTCCACATCCAAAACTGCTCTCCTCAGAATTGCTAAGTACAACCACCACAAAAGAGAGCCACCCAGAACTGCTTTCCTCAGAATTGCTAAGTACAGCCACCCAAAAAGTAAAAGCCACCCAAAACTGCCAGAGAAAAATACTAACACACTACCCTCAATCGGTATTGACCAATGGATACATATTTGCTAATTTTAGAGCCTTACGGAGACTCCACTGCTCCCAGGATGTGAGGCTATTATTAAAACTCCAACTGCTTACGAATTAGAGAGCTCGTCAAATTTGGGGCTGCCCCTTCCCCACATGGATACCCCTACATCACTATCATTATTCGAAAACTAGGGGAAGAGGGATGGAATCGACATTATCAAGTTGTATGATCGCAATCACCTCATAAGAAAATCAGCGTGAATCCATTTATCCTTAAATCATCACACCTTTGTTTGCAAAGAGGTCCACCGAATTATTGCATTATCTATATATGAAATTAATGATAAGGTTCTTAACAGAGCAATCTAGGCACAGACTCTTCATAAACACTAAATAATATTAGATTTTGTGATATTGTTAAATCTTAGATAACTTATATTATTTCAATCTTGATAATGAATTAGTAAGAATTTCTGTAGGATAAAACAAATACGGATGGTTCTTTCAGAGGGAATCTTGTTATGGTGGTGCAGGTGGAATTGGTAGAGATAGTTCTATGGTGTTCAAATTTTCTTTTTCATTTATAAAAGATTTCAAACGAATAACTTCATGGAGGCTCTTGCTGTCTTATATGCTATAGAAAGAGGTTGTGCTCTTTGTTGGAAAAGAATTATTTGTGAATGTGATTCATAAGTAGTAGTGAATATGTTGAATGAGCAGCGATTAGATGATGTTAATTGATATTTAGCCATGAGTATTAGACAAATTCTAAATTTGAGTAGGTTTTTGAATCTATCATCTTTTCTTACATTCCTAGGAAGTGGAATAGAGTAGCAAATTGCTTGGCCAAATGAACATCTAAATGATTGCATGATTAAATTAATGTTGCCGATAGAAGAGACTTGACTTGCCTTTTAGATTTATCTAACAATTAATTATAAAGGATAGGAATGTGAATTGAGTGTTCTTTATTGAGCCCTTGACCATTCTTCCTTTGTGTAAATTTTAAAGCAAGCAGAGAAACAGAATTGAAGAAAGAAAAATAAGAACAAAAGAGAGACACAATTTTATAGTGGTTCGGCAATTGCCTACATCCACTCTCAAGCAGGGAATCAGTCTATTATTAAGCACCCGTACAATACAATACAGTGCATGACTGCACACATTCATTTATACATTTACATACAGCCTTCAAGCAAAGAGTCATGAGAAGCCGAATAGACACGTGACTGTTGGGCTTCACATTCCCAACAATCTCCCACTTGAAGCCCAACCGGCACAACCATGCTCTGTGACATTCCCTGCATTTTCAATTCTTTACACAGCAGTCAGACCCATTGAAGATTTCAATTTTGCGAAACTTTGATCACAAACACTTCGAATCAGTCTTCTCCAAAATAAATCAGAACTAATAACACTTAGCAACATAACATCTTCAACCTCAAAACTTAAAACAATCTCCTCTTTCCACATGAAATCCATGCCATAAGCACCAGTTAATGGATCGGATGAGATCCCCAAATCAATGTGCTCCTTATGCAGAGCCTCCATGTAAAACGTCACCTCTCCATCTTCCTCTATTGCCACAATACTGCAATTCCCATTGACATCACACGGTGTCTCACCACTGCCATTATACTTGGCAACCTCAAAAAACATAGGCCTATCACTTGGCCCAATTCTCTCTGTAGCTTTACCTTCAATTCCAACTGCTTCATCTCATTTGGATTCTTCGATTTCACATTTTTCCTCCTCAATTCCTAACTCAGTAAGAATTATATGGAGCTCAACCAAATCCATCTTCAGCTCTTTATTTCTTCTCTTTTCACAAAACTCCCACTCTTTCACAACTTTCTCCTTTTGCTTCTCCATACAAGAAATTTGCTCTCTAAGCATCAAAACCTCCTTTTTAAGGGTCATAATTTCTTTGTTAAGGCAATCCTCCCGATTCTTGGCCTCTTTGTTCTCTTCCATCTCTTTGCCAATTGTAGCCACAACTGCATCAAGAGTTGAGAAGCAAACAAACCTAGCTTCCCCTTCTGAATCCTTCTCTTTTGTCCATCCTTCCCACCAATGGACACGACGTCTTGGCACCATCTCTACTCAATACTTCACCATGGCTCTGATACCAATTGTAAATTTTAAAAGGAGCAGAGAAACATAATTGAAAACAGAAAAAATAAGAACAAAAGAGAGACACAATTTTATAGTGGTTCGGCAATTGCCTACATCCACTCTCAAGTAGGGAATTAGTCTATGATGAAGCACCCGCACAATACAATACAGTGCATGACTGCACACATTATTTATACATTTACATACAGCCTTCAAACAAAGAGTCATGAGAAGCCGAACAGATGTGTGGCTGTTGGGCTTCACATTCCCAACACTTTGTAGCTCTCTTTTGTTCAATAATTTTTGACCCCTAACGTGGGACGGCTGAAGATAACGCTGAGCGTTTGGAGACAATGTGAGAGGTCATCTTGGTCTCTGCTGACAGACCTTTCCGCATCCTGTTTGGTGGATAATTGATTTAAGTCTTCTAGCAGCAAGCTGCTTTAATAATAAGCTGTTCATCAGGCGCAATACTTGCTCAAAAGTTAAGTGGACTGGTAAATGGGTGACCAACCTGCTTGGAAATACTGATTATTGGGTTTGAGTCTATGATTGCAAGTGGGCCAATATTCCAATTCCAGTTAGATGGATGAAAAACACAAATTACTACTTATGAGATATTTGTTATTGCACTTGATCTCTGAAATATTGTTTTGATAATGATGCACTGTTGAAACATTATGTGTCTAATAAGCCCTAATTTTATTAATAAGATCCCACGCACAGGCTCAAATCATGTGGTAAGCTTTCAATGTTCTTGTAGATAAGACCTTGCACCCAGGTGCTAAATATACATCTTTTTTCTTTTTTCAATAGAATTTGCTGCATTTTTTGAGAAATTAATAATATCTATTAAATGATTTATTGAATTAACCTTCTTTTCAACCAGAGTTTCTCAGCAGATGTAAATATCATTACTAATTCTGGCCCTGTATTGGCATGCAAAACATGATCTCTAAGTTTTACAAAACAAAATTCAAACTGGATCTCTTAGATTCTTATTTCGTATCGGAACAAAAGTTATTTTGGGGTTGCTAATCCGCTTTCATGAATGTAATCATGCTATAAAGCGAAATTAATAAATCCAAACTAGTTTTTTATTTAAATTATCCTGTGGAGTGAATAATAGTCAACCTTTTCCTTATTTGATGAATTTTTAAAAAGCATTTTGCAGAAACCTAATAAAAAAATTGTAACTTGATTTGGTCTGTATACCCGCCACACTGAATCCACCCTAAAGATGATTTCAGCAGTTATTATGGTTCACTTCTTTTTGGAGAGTTTTGAAGTCTACAATAACTATATTCACAGAAGTGAAGACTTAGGTTTGTTTAAAAGCCATGAATGTAATGTTGCATGGAAGACCAACTGCTTTTCTCCTCTATCTGTACAGATGGGAATGGGAAGTACATTGGAGACCCTATGTGGACAGGCCTATGGGGCAAAGCAATACCATCAGCTTGGGATTCATGTTCAGAGAGCATTTTTTGCTCTTTTTTGTGTGAGCCTACCGCTTGCTGTGGTGTGGGCATACATGGGCAACATTCTAATTGCATTTGGGCAGGACCCTTTGATATCCTCTGAAGCAGGGAAATATGCCAGATGGATGATTCCCAGTCTCTTTGCTTATGTAGCTCTTCAACCCCTTGTCAGATTTCTCCAGTCACAAAGCATTGTCTTTCCCATGATGGTATGCTCTGCAATTACTTTGAGTTTCCATGTTCCCATGTGCTGGGTTCTCGTATTTAAAAGTGGATTAGGAAATAAAGGGGCTGCCTTGGCAAACAGTATTTCCTACTGGATCAATGTGGCACTTCTTCTACTATATATTAAAATTTCAGCTGCATGCAAGAGGACATGGACATCCTTTACATGGGAGGCTTTGCATGATATTAAACATTTTTTCAAGCTTGCCATTCCATCTGCATGCATGATCTGGTATACAACTTTAATCTCTTAGCTACAAAATATGGTTCAAGTTATTTACATACTACTTCATAGCATTTATGTGGTTAATATACTTCCTCTTAACCCTTCCCAATATTCAAATTTCATAGCACATGATGAACATTTTGTCAAATAGACCATTTGTTCATCATACTATACCATTAGTTATTAATGTTGTACGGTAGGTTTTATTATAATGTGTTTAAATCTTTTGAACTTAGTTCGTTCTTCTATTGGTGTCAACAGCTTACAGTGGTGGTCCTTTGAAATACTTATTCTCTTGTCAGGTCTGTTGCCCAATCCAAAACTTGAGACATCAGTTCTTTCAATCTGGTGTGTATGTATAACGTGAGAATTCTATATATTAAGTTTAATTATAAATGAATCTTAATTAGGGTATTTTATTGCATCTGCTTCATTTTTATCTGAGCTAGTTTTGATATATTGCAGCCTTAACACTTCTTCTCTAGCATATATGATTCCCTTTGGTTTTAGTGCTGCTGTAAGGTAAGTACATTTTACAGATAACTAGTAAATTTCTACTATTTCTGTTAGTCATTTAACTAGTCAACTATGAATCATTTAACCTTATCAAAGATTTAATCAAAACCATTTTCAATCAAAAAATATTTACAATGTTTGCATTGCAGTACACGAGTTTCAAATGAACTGGGAGCTGGACGCTCATATGCTGCCCGCTTAGCAGTGTATGTAGTGTTCTTTATAGCAATCATGGAGGCAATCATGATAGTATGTCTTTTATTCTCTATACAAAATGTTTGGGGTTACACTTACAGCAATGAAAAAGGGGTCGTTGATTATATTGCAAGCATGATCCCATTGCTAGCAGTCTCGTCATTTTTGGATGGAATCCAATGCATTCTTTCAGGTTCAGATCACCCTTTATAGTCAGATTCGGAACTACGAACATATTCGTCTTGAAATCATGATATTATAATAACAACACTTTCTTCTTTCTGTAGATGTAATGGTTGATTGGAAATAATATTTCTGATTTCAGGCATTGCTAGAGGATGTGGGTGGCAAAAAGTGGGAGCTTATGTTAATCTTGGGGCGTACTACATGGTTGGCATTCCTATGGCTGTCCTTTTGGCCTTTGTACTGCATATTGGTGGCAGGGTCAGTTACCCTTTCCCCACTGATTTGATTTACAAAGCTCTGAAATTTATGTTTTCAATGGTTTAGAAATAGATGGGAACTTTTGAAAAACAATTAAGTTTATCTTACCTGTTAAGAGTAAGATTTTTGACTGTTATTTTTATTTTATTTTTATAAAAATGGCCAAGCCATTATAACTTTATTAACCTGCTTCAGAAAAGCTCAAGAGGGAAAGAAGACAGTAAGAAAACCCCCTATCATGGCAGATACAATGAAATTTGCAAATGGAGAAAGTCCCGAGAGAACTCAGCCAGTCCAGAGCCCCCAAAAACAGAAGGAGAAGACCTCCATCTCCTACAGATTAGCTGGAAGCATAAAAGTCATAAACGGACCAAACTAAAGCTAAACTCCAATTTTCATGTATTAACCAATCTGAAATCTCTCAAATCATTGCCAACAAACCAAAAGTATACTTTGGCAATAGAGGAACAAGTCAGCCTCTGTGAGGAAGGAGGAGCTCGGTTCTAAGAAGATCCTCAGAATTTGACTCTCTCATCAAATTGAACAATTGAGCATGATCCCAGACATTTGATCCATTTTCTATAATGACACCAGGATTGGCCAACCAATCTATCATCAAGCTTCCCTATAGCAATGGGATATTTTGAATTCTTCAAATAGCGGTAATAATTTAGAAATTTCTTTGACAATGTACTTAATCTCCCAACTAGCAGCATTATTTGACACTAAGGCTGAAGTAACCAATTGAGAATCTCCCTCAAAATGAATCTTCTTAATATCCAAATCCACTACCATCTGAGCATCCAAAAGTAAGGCTCTAGCCTTTGCAAGATTGTTGGACCCCCAAGGAATTCGAAAAGAGGCAGCCCTGATGATATTAGCCTCATGATCCCTGAAAATGATACCAGCACCTGATACCCCTGGGTTCCCTTTTGACGCCCCATCAAAATTCATTTTGATGAACTGTTCATCTGGAGGTTGCCACTTGACATCTTTCCTAAGGTCCAGTTTTTTCATTTTCCCCACCAGCACTCCTTTGAATGGAATCTGAATCAAAGGCCAGGAATTGAGAAGCTTAGAATCATGTGATGTGAAAGTGGAAGACAAAGATTTACTTTTGCTACTTCCTGCATTAACCATTTCTGATACTGATTTCTCAATAATATTACAAACCATAGAGACTGAGTTAAATTCTTTTCTGAAAATCCGATTATTTCTCTCCCACCAGATACTCCAAACTACTATTGCTGGGATAACTCTCCATACCACTGCAAAAAAAGAATCTGCATATAATAAAGGCCATTGAGCTAAAAGAGAGTGTAATGTGAGGGGAAGAGGACCTTGCAACCTCAGTCTATTAAGGATCCAAGACCAAATTTCTTGAGCAAAATCACATAGAAGAAGAAGATGGTTAGTGTCCTCCCGAACTTTGCCACATAAAACACACTGAAAGCTGTTCGCGATACCCAATCTTTGAAGTCGATCGCTAGAAAGTATCTTATTATGTAAGGCTAACCAGAGAAAGGAACCTGCCTTAGGGAGAACTGTTGAATGCTAACAAAATCTGAATTGAATATTACTCCCTGCTCCAGTAGGATTTGTTAGAGATCTATATCCTTCTTTAACGGAATACCGACCATTTGAAGACTTTGTCCATATGAGCCTATCATCGTCATCTGAATAGCAGATTGGCCTCTGATCTAATATAGACCATAAGTTGTCAATTTGATCCTGAGGAACTGGTAAACCTGAGAAATCTTTCCAATGTGCCCTTTTAAAGTTACCTATGAACTCTATAGAAAGGTAATCCATAACTTTATGACCCCATGAATTTTCTAGAAGAACTCTGATCTGATCCAATGTGGAGGAGTTAGCAATAGGTGGAAGCCCGTTCCACGAATCAAACTAGAAGGAGGTCTTATTACCTGAGTTGATAAGCCACGAAAGATGAGGCAGAATTACCTTTCGAGAGCTGATGACAAAATTCCACATAACTGACCCCGTGGGGGGATTACTAATTGTGAAAATACGAGCTGGATCCTCGTCATCTAGATATTTATACCTAATTATAGAAGCCCACAAGGACCATGGACTCTCATATAATTTCCACGATAATTTAGCACCTTGGCTTAAATTTCTTTCATAAAGGCTATGAAGACCCATACCACCATTCTCTTTTGTGTTACACATGGTATCCCAGGCTACAAGGGGAATTTTGGGCTTATCATCAAGATTACCTCTCCAAATGAAATCTATTAGGCACTTTCTAATGGAGTTCAAAACACCTTTTGGAGCCAGCATAACTGTCATGATGTAGTTCGGAATGGAGCTTAGCACTGACTTAACGAGCAAGATCTTGCCTGCAAATGACAACCAGCATGCCTTCCAAGATGAGATTCTATCCTTGATAGAAGCAATAATATTTTCCCAATAGGAGGCCCTACCTACACCTTGAAAAAAAGGAATCCCCAAATACTTACAAGGCATATCCACCACTGAGAAACCCATAAGCTGAGAAATATCGTGTTGGACCCTTGGACTAGTGTTGAAGAAGAAAATCTTTGACTTTGACGGGTTAATCTTTTGGCCTGAAGCAAAACAATATTCTTGCAACGTGAGAAGGATGACTTGTGCCTCTTGAATTGAGCTTTGACCAAACAATAATGGATCATCCGCAAAAAGAGTGTGGATAATCAAAATGTGAGAGCACAAAATTGGGACACCAGTCCAAAGGCCCAAAGATTTGTTATGAGAAATCAGCCTGCTAAGTCCTTTTGCCATAATGATGAAAAGGAAAGGGGAAAGAGAATCCCCTTGCCTAATCCCTCGGGATGCAGAGAAGAAGCCACATGGGGACCCATTAACCAAAACTGAAAATTTAGGTCCCTTCACACATGACATGATCCATTTAACCCATTTTGGGAGAAATCCAAATTTAAGCAATACCTGTTCCAGAAAAGACCAGCTAACATGATCGTAGGCTTTCATCATGTCCATCTTGATGATCATAGACTGGAGACCTTCTGCCTTAATAGAGTGTAAGACCTCGTGGGAAGGTCTTACACTATTGAAATTATTATTCTGATGTTCAACTGGCTAGACCATTTCCATCAGCAGTCTGAGAATATAAGTTATTTTCCCTGTCATAAGGCATGCTATGAAGCAGCCATATGTAAAGGTGAGACATGTAATCTGTTCATTTCAAAATTGTTAATTCAGAATAGGAGGCCAAAAACTAGTTATACATTTCTAGGAATTAACTGAGCGTAGGCATAATGCTAACTCCATACTATATCTCATTGTCCAGATTTTCTTTGCTACATAGTTCTAGACTATTCGTTTGAATCCTAAATGCTATTTTCCATCACAAGCTTGTCTTGGCTATATTTTAACATATAAAACCATAAAGCAATTGCCAAAGTAATAAACTTGGAAGGGACTAGTTCAGAATTTTCCTAGTAGAGAAAGCACACGACTCCCTGAGGGCTGCAGGGAAAATGATGATGTTTACAAATAAAGGAATAGAATATTACTTTTCAACAATCTAATTTGTTGATTATGCTGAATTTCATGTATGTTTCAGGGACTCTGGCTCGGAATTATCTGTGGCCTTTCTGTACAATCAATCTTACTATTCCTAGTTACAACATGTACAGGCTGGGAACAAGAAGTAAGTAGCTCCAATTTTGCTATTCTAAAGAGTTGACTTAAAAATTGCAGCATTTTTTTTGTTTATATGAGAAAAGAAGACATGGATTGCATCAATTTATATTCATGTCCACATGCACATAGCATCTAGACCAACAGATTAGTTTTCTCTTAGTTATTAAATCTACTATCTTTCTCTTTACAATGTATTGATTTGGCAATGAAAATGAATGCTTGCTTTGAATATCATCCATGGATGTAAAACTACACCAACTATATTGTTTACTCACTTGAACATTGGTTGTATTATGGATAGACAAGAAACGCGAGAGACAGAGTATTTGCATCATCATTACCCATAGTTACCGATGATTTAATAAAGGTATGAACTTTTTATTCTTCTTTTAAGAGAAGGCTGATCTTGGGGAAAATCCTATTAAATTAAGAATGAAAAATTCTATGAGATAAAAGACATGGCAAAAAGCATCTAAAGAAAAACGTTTTGCTGTTTCTAAGCTGATTGAATACTATAAAAAACCAATTGCTGCACTGTCACAGAATACCCTTAACTTATTGTCATGGATATTTGTCATCGAACAGGATGATAAAAATCAACAACCTTGACGCTTATAAGTTCTGCAAACAATTTTCAAGCTCTTGAACGAAGGAAGTTGATTCTGGTTAATAAGCTTGATAGAGCTGGAACAAGTGGCGTCATTTTCAGAGATTGGTCACTTGCAAGTGGATAGCAAGTACTTTTGTTGAGTACTAAGAAAAACTATCTCAGTTCACTGCTTAAATTATGATCAAATTCAAATCAATGTTCACAAGAACCATGCAATTCTTCTCTAATGTGCTGTTGTGCATCATTATTTTTCTTGAGAATCTATTTGTAATATCTCAGGTGTTCTTGCTTTGTGTTATTGTTCAATTTTGGTTTTACTCCATAACTTGTTTTAGTGATAATGTTTTGATTACTATTAATGTGTTTTTATGAGCTTTTGTATTAGCATCAGGATCATTGACTATGCATTCAATATCACAGATGTATTTGTTGTGCCCGTATATTTTTGGACTATTTGATTAGTTTCAATTTACTGTCTTCACTATATATGGAATAGATGTGTTCATTATATTTGATGCAGCATTCTAGATTACTATTGATTTCTACATCTTTAAGTTCAACCCATGATTTATGAATTCATATGGATATATGTCATGTTGGATGCTTGTTGCACTTGCTTGACTATTCTTTAATGATGTAGTAGATCTAATAATTCACTTAAGTGTGCAGGTATGATATTTTTCTCCAATGATAGGTCAATTTAAAGATGATCGCATTGGATAAAACATGTTTGATAATCTCCATCTCACTCAATTGAGAGTGAAACGAGTCTTGTAAATGTCTAGGTTAATCTGGTTCCAAAGCAATGGTGATTCCAAAATCTGTGTCTTGATTGAACTTGTAGAGTGAGTGAGTCCTTTTACATGTGGTCGTTTTTGTATTACTGCATTTTAAGTTATATCAAATATATGTTTATCATATTTACAAAAATTTTAATGTTTTGAATAGAAAGATTATTTGTTCTACCGCCGTGGAAAATATGTTTCCTACAGATTTTATTTCTAGTGAAAGAAATTAAAGTGTATTTAATCATTCTTTAGAAATAAATATTTACTTGTGAGAATAGAATTATTATAATTGAAAATTTAATTTAATTTAATTTGTTTCAATCTTGTGTGATCACTAAGAAAATATCAAATTTAACTGAATTATGTAAGGATGTCTAGATTTAAATTTATAAGTAATTAGCACTTGCACCAATGAGGTGCAATGTTTATGCCGATAGCAGCGTATGTCGTATATTATTTGAGAGCTGCGCTTTTATACAATCAACCTATTATATAACATTAAAAAAATTGACATTAGACTGATAAATTTAAAACAAAAATAACATTTATTTTTTTTGTTTTGAAAAACATTATATAATTTTGCTATTATTCATTAACTCCTCCTCCTCCTCCTCCTCCTCCTTGTAACACCCCTCCAACCCTAACATGTTTGATATCCCTTTGGAAGTTCGGGGAATGTTGTGGAAACTCGTATGCTTGGATAAGAGTAGAATTGTGCTTGAAGGTTGAATAACAAATTCATTCTTGACTGTAATACTTTTACTTTCATTTAGGTACTGATAAATGTTTTTGGTATATTATTGCATGTGTACTCATCTCTTCTTATGATTGCATGGGGTCCCGATGATATGGAAACACTTAACATATTTATATGAGCTAATAGTAATCAATGGTTATGATATCTTGGATAAATTGGGGTCAATATTGATACTTTGTTACTTAAACTTTAATTGATAAACAAATGCTATGGTTTCTAGATATCTTTAATAGTTTGATTACTTGATTATGATTGACATGACTATCATTCAATGATTAAATGAATGACCATAACTATCTCTATGAGACGAACCATACTTATGTGATGTGTTATGACCTAACCCTTAACCCTTGTACTTGTAGTACCCTCTCTAGTATTTCTACTTGTTATATTGAAGTTGGATACAATTATAACATTCTAGCATTTATGGACTTTATGTTTCTTCCTTACCTTACTAGATTTAGATATGTTTTTGGACTTGCAGATTATAATTTTTCCCTCGAATAATATTCTCGGGACCATTATCTTTTATGCTTATATATATATGATTTGGTTTATATCTCGTGGTTGATTATAAGAGTTATATTTCCAAGTAACAATTCATACTTTTTGCGTATATTCATGATTATGATTATTGGTCTAACCCTGCTAACCCATGTTATGATCTCTATGTATCCTGCTTGGCATGGTTGTCAGATGAGGGAAGGCAGTCGTAGTCACCCCTGCAGGAGATCCACACGATGTCGCACTCGTCCTTCCTTGTTTGTCATTGTCTGTATATAGATATGTCTATGTGCTTCTTTTGTTTCTCAGTGATGTAGATGTGTGCAAGTACCAAGCATCGACCCCACTTGGTTACACAGGTCTGAGCGTGCCTTAAAATCCTCAAACTAGTTGTTGTTGTTCGGAGATGGTCCATAGTTCACACATGGGAAAGCCCTATAGTTTTGATTATTTTGTTCAATCTCTTGGTTTGATTTTGGGTGGATTTGAGTTCCTTATTTTATATATCCTTTGATGTAGGTCTCGTTTATATGGTTATGAGGTGTGTAGGATTATGATGTTTATTTTCTCTCTCTATGTGTTAATCGTATATACAAAGTATGCATATATGGGTGCACACGTATATGCATACATGTATATATTCATTTATTGATGTGTTTGTAGTGATGTTCCTATGAGTGCATTAGTTATGATTGTGATTCTATGTATTTTGATGTATAATATGGCTTTAGATAAATATAATAAATGCAAAGTGAATAAAAGAAAAGAATAGAATATAAAAGTAAATAAAACTAATTGCCTACTCCTATATTTACTCCTACTTTATAGACTCTCTCTCTCTCTCTCTCTCTTGTATGTCTTGTTAGTGTAGAGGGTGGGAGTGGACCTTTGGACCTCCGATTTGTAAGGGGTCCCAAGTTGCAATTGGGTTAGTGACTTCCTTGAGAAGCATACCCATATATATTGTATTTATATAAGAGTTAGTTGCTATTAATTACAATAATGTAAGGCCCAACCTGTTTCCACCTTTTCCTCAACACTTCGATGATGGAGGATTAAGGGGTGTTGTAGTATCTAGATGATTGGTAAATCCCTAACGGAATTGTACCTCAGGATAGACCTATATATTGTACCTTCATATTAGTACCTATCAACTAAGTGTCTCAATGATAGAGGTGATATATTTGGGTTATTAATTGTGTAAGTGAATCTTGGATGCAGTATGTTACCTTGCAAATCATAGATCTAGCTAGACTATTAAGGTTCCATTGAGTACTTTTGTCGAAAGGATTAGATTCAAGTAGTCGAGATGTAAATGCCAAATTAGTATGTGTTAAGTCTTAAGTTTATCTTGGATTAAATTAATAAGTTGATGTGATGATTCTAGTAACTCCTACGAGGAGGATGAGTAATGTTTTGATGATGTATTATATGGTTATACCATAGTGACATTTTGGTGATATTCTTAGAACCCTAAACAAGGATTTGTTAGATCCTAGACTAATATGATTATTCTGCATTTTGTTTTCCTAGATTAGGAAATTTAATCATACTTGTGATAAGAATTTTATAGGACCTGATTGTTATGGTTACCCCCTTACCGATGTTGAACCATTGATTTATCTTAAATATCATGCTAAGGAAAATTGAGAATCTTTGAGATTAGGAGTACTATGAAGTTATGCAATCAAATTATGTAGATTGAATTGAATTGAAATAATGAATGTATTCTATATGTTTGCAAGCTTGAATTTGGATTATGATCTATATGCGGGCATTGTACTTTATGTGACTTTGAGTACGCAGTAGAAATTATAACTTATGTGTATAAAGTTATATGCAATTAAATTATGCACTGTATGAAAGTGATTAGATGTATGCATTGAATCATGAATTATGAGAAAGCGATTGTAAGAATGCAATCGAATTCTATGTTGCAAATGAATATCATGTTAGACATCTTCGCTGCATTGATGTTATGAGTAATTGATGATTACCTTGTGATGATGTTAGATTATTGATGATCATGATTTCAATTGAATTACAAGATTAGTAGGCATTAGAGATGCAATTGAATTATGAAATTGAACTAAGCAATTGAATTTTGATTAAATTGAAGATGTTATATCTTATATGTTTATTCATATTGGTTTTTCTTCCTTGAATTATTGATGCTGCATTGAGGAGTGTGCAGGTAAGAGAACCATGGAACTAATCGGAGAACCAAGGTTAAACAAATGTGAATTGAGTAAGCCAAGGCTTAATCCGATATGAGATTAAAAGCCTCGTTGTAATGTGAACTCCTTGTAAATGTGGATCTTTGCAGGTGTGTTATTAGTTAATTTCTTGTTGTCATCCAGGACATGACCTTGGGTATGTAATGTGTAATCGTTAGTGTCATTTGACACTTGTTATGTGCTTCTTTTAATTCATCCTTGTTATAGTCACTTCTAGAGGCCAATAAGGGGTTCTAAGGGTCATTTTTGGCATAATTTAAGTACCTTATGGATAGGGTTATGGGTTAAGAAGGTTTTGAGCATGTCCCTAATTCCCTAGTGACCTTGGTAACCTATTTTATGACCCATTTACCCTCAACTTCGAAATTGGATAAGTCATGATCTTTACCCAACTCCACCTTTTCTTTCAATCATGCATTTATCATGAGGGGACAAGGAAAGACAACAAGGCCATAGAGTCAAGTGTACATTTATGGATGGTGGGTGGGTAGAAATTTGGAGGCCTTTTAGAGGCCCTTAGGAGATTTAGGGGGGTTCACCCACTCTCTACATTTGGGGAGACATTAGGGTTTGATTGAGGAAGGATAAGGGGATAAGCTCTTCTCAAAATTTCCATTTCCATCACACTTGTGGAGGTTGGTTACTCTTCTCATGGAAGCCTTTCTACTTGTGCATTAGATTAGCTTGTATCTTTCTCTCTCATGTATATGAATCTTGATTCTTGTTGTGACAATGTGTTGTAAGGGAGGGATTTTGGGTTTGATTTCATGGTTTGATCTTGTTCTTTTTGCTTGATTGAGGGAGTTCTTGTTTATGGGTGTGAGGCATTACTCACCCTTTGGGAAGGGAAGAAGTGGCCTATGGGTGGAGGGGTTAGTTGGGCTCTCCATGAGGTGAGAGTCTCTTCTCTTGGAGAAGAGGGATAAGTTCATGGTGTATGGGCACCATGGAAGCCATTGCATTCTTGTATTTTAAAGAGGATGTTAAGCAAAGTATGTGTATGAAGAGGCATATGGATAATGTAGCCTTGAAGAGGCATTTGGATATGTAGCCTTGAAGAGGCATTTGAATACTCATGGTGAGAAAATTTGTATGTAATGGCATTCTCCCCTTGGAAAAGCCCACCTCCACCCTCTCAATGAGCTTGTAAGACTCATTTGTGTAACCTTGGAAGGGAGTAATTTGTTGTATGTGCATTTGTGTAAATTGTTTGTGAGCATCTTGTTGATCTTGTTGCATACCCGTTTAGCCTTGGTTCTCCAAGCTCGGGGGTGGTCTCATAAGAGACCTAGGTTGGGTGGTGAGCACCCATGGTTCTCCATTTTTTTATTTGCAGGTTTGGATGTCAAGACTCATGTGGATGATGCTTGAAAAAGTCCACTCTCTTGGTGTAGAATTATCCTATGATGTGGTATTGTTGATCCTTGTTGAAGATCATCTTCTTGTTGTATTTTGTAATGTTGTTTGTATGCCTTTTGGCTATTGTGAAGTTGTAAGAGATTAGTAATGAAGATGAGTTTTGTTATTCCATCTTGAACTCTCATTGAGTATCTACATCAATTTGGATTAATTAGTTGTAAATGTGAATACTTCTTTATCACAAAGAATATGTATTTTAGTTGAGGAGATGACTATATTGAAAATGATGAATCATTTCTTCCATATCCATGTATTCTACTTCTTGAGATAATGAAGTTATTCCTTCTTGTGAAATGAAAATCAAAGTTGATAGAATAGATAAAGGATATAGTTGCATTAGATTACATATTTTGATTGATGAAAGAATATAGCAGTTTCCATGATGTAGTTTGTATATATATATTTCTTTACTCACAATGATCAATTTTCCATTGAATAAGATCATACACTTATCCCTCCAAAATGTAGTGTGAAACAATGAATAAATGAGATATTGGATTGCAATGTGGAACTATAACACAACAAATATACAACCTATAAACCTCTCTAATTTAGTCACTAGTAAATCTATGCTTGAAATGGATCAAAAACAAACAAGCAAAAGTAGAAAGAAGAAACCACATAATCTTACAATGTTATTTTCCAGATTTCAAGAGCAAATTACTCTCTGGAATTTGTATGGGAATAACATTATTCCCATACCACAGAGAATATTCTTCTTCATTACATTATGTCCCTGATTAGTATTAACTTAAATCTGAAATCCTAACATAACCTAGCTATTAGACACTAACTCCTATTAAAATAAGTTGCTCAACAATGTCATAAGACTATACCCTATCCTAAGCAAGCAAGAGGGACCCACCATCATTTAAACCCTTCATAAATATTATTATTTAAAAATTTAACTTACCATAAAATATTGCCACCATAAAAGTGGCGCAGGGCTTTAAGTTAAAATGAATGGGAGTTGGCTAGCAAGTGAGGGGGGGGGGGACCACTAGTCATGTCACCAACTTGACTCCCCTTCCCTATTACTCAAAACCCACGCCACCCTCCTTGCAATGATAAATTATTAAGCAATCTTATTTGCTGCTAGTGGTGGGAAATCTGACATATTAATTAATGCCCCTTTCCTTGTCAAAGTCTCCCACATGCCCATGTGAGCATGGACTAGGGATGAAACAAAAAAAAAAGAATTTTTTTAAAACCTTGTTCTTCTACTCACTTAGCTTATAGGCTTTGGGAAGTGGGGGTAAAGTGGCAATGGCTAAAAGTGCGAAAATTTGCACCTCGTTCGTCGTGTCCTTGCCATTGCCGTTACCTTCCCCCGTCAGCCCAGTCTCCCACCCGTACTTTTCACCATTGCCGAAAACCGTGCAAGCTGACAGAGTGAATGCCGTGCAGGTCAAATCGAATTTGAAAAAAGACTAAGTGTCCCTTATGGTAAGATATGCGTTTTGCAATAAGAATTTTTTTTTATTACAATTATTTCATATAATTTAAGTTGTTTTATTTTTAATTTAAAAAAAAAATTTACTATTTTTATTAATTTTAAAAGGTATTATACAAAATAATTTATTATTATATTTTAATATATATTATAATGATAATTATAATATAATAATATTTTAAAAAATTAGTATAATGATAATTATTTTATAATAACATTCTTTAAATAGTTAATTAATAGTTATTCTAAAATATTATTATTAGTATTAAATATATCATACATGATTATATAAATATAGTAACAATTAATATTAGCTAGATTAAATTTAATATTATATAAAAAATATAATTATTTGATATTGATAAGTAATGATGTACTATCATTAAGATCAATAAATAAAACCTAATAAAAATAATTATCAATCAATATTATATAATATTTATTTAAACAAAGTTGAATTATAAATTTACATATTTTATATATTAAGTTGTGATGATAATTACAAATAAATATTATTATGACTATATTTAATTAGTAATAATTAAATATATATCATCTTTAATATTTTAATATTATGATCATTATTATATAATAATATTTTTTTAAATTATATTAAATAGTTAATTAATATTTAATTTAAAATTTTAATATTAATTTTTATATAAATATAATAATAATTAATATTTATCAAATTAAATTAATATTATATAATAAATTTATCAATTATTTAATATTATTTAATATTTTATACTATCACTAAGATTAAATAAATTAAATTAAAATAATATTAATTAGTAATTAATATTATACAATACAAATTAAATAAAGATTAATTATAAATTAGTGATCATAGTTACGAATTAACCCATTTTTTTTTTCTGGCTATTAATAGAGGCTCTTTAGGAAGCAACATCAACAAAGGGGTCATTAAACTCCTTACTAAGGAGGGTGAAACAATACTTATTGAAAATTGGAAATTGGTTCCATTGCTTAATGTGTTAGACAAGATTATTGCAAGGTACTAGTCTTGAGATTAGTGGATATACTCTTCTTTTATAGCCTCTATTCAAAATATCTTCATAAAAGGAAGATATATCCTCAAAAATCTCCTAACTAATTGGGAGGAAATGGAATGGGCAAGAACATCATAGATATTGGTCTTTTTTTCTTGGCTTTGAAAAAATAATCATAGAGTTGAATGGTGATTCATTATGATGCCCCTAGAAGCCTTTGGATTCCCTACTAAATTATATCAAATGTTACAAACCCTAATGAAAGATACTAAAACATAAGTGGACATTAATGGTTCAATCTCTACAAGGGTCCATTAGACAAGGGTGCCCCCTTTCCCTTACTCTATTTGTAATTGTGTCTACTATTATTTTCTTTTTGCTAAGGGACTCCTCCTTAAGCCCCAAAATAAGAGGATTGTCACTTCCCAAAAATGATGATCTTTTACATATTCAATTTGTAGATGACCTCGCATTATTTGTCAATATGGAATAGGATAACCTCTAAAATATTATGTGGAGGTTGGATCTATTTTGTAAAGCCTCTAGAGACAAATTATCTACTATAAAGTCAATTATAATTGGTTGCAATAGTTTCCTCTATGTGGTTTTCCAAATATGAGTTCCATTTAGGTAGGCCTATTTTGCAAGTAAGATATTTGGTAAATTAATGTTTTGTTAACTTGTGTCACAAGGATATGTGTGTGTGGATTAAGGAGAAAGTTAAGAGAAAGATAGTCAGATGGGACAAGCAATACCCTTTTTTGGTGGGGACAATACAAATATGCTAAAGGATTCACTCATCCTAGAACCTTTATTATTCCTCAATTTTTCTTTTCAACAGTTATCAAGTAACTAAAATTTAGAATAGAATCAAGAATCTCTTATTGTCAGGTGGGAAAGGTAAAATAGTTAATTAATATTTAATTTAAAATTTTAATATTAATTTTTATATAAATATAATAATAATAATAATTAATATTTATCAAATTAAATTAATATTATATAATAAATTTATCAATTATTTAATATTATTTAATATTTTATACTATCACTAAGATTAAATAAATTAAATTAAAATAATATTAATTATCAATTAATATTATATAATACAAATTAAATAAAAGCTTAATTATAAATTAGTGATCACAGTTACGAATTAATGATAGTACATCATTACTTATCAATATCAAATAATTATATTTTTTATATAATATTAAATTTAATCTAGCTAATATTAATTGTTACTATATTTATATAATCATGTATGATATATTTAATACTAATAATAATATTTTAGAATAACTATTAATTAACTATTTAAAAAATGTTATTATAAAATAATTATCATTATACTAATTTTTTAAAATATTATTATATTATAATTATCATTATAATATATATTAAAATATAATAATAAATTATTTTGTATAATACCTTTTAAAATTAATAAAAATAGTAATTTTTTTTTTTAAATTAAAAATAAAACAACTTAAATTATATGAAATAATTGTAATAAAAAAAAATTCTTATTGCAAAACGCATATCTTACCATAAGGGACACTTAGTCTTTTTTACAAACTATTTAACAAACTCTTTTATCAAATTCGATTTGACTTGCACGGCATTCACTCTGTCAGCTTGCACGGTTTTCGACAATGGTGAAAAGTACAGGCGGGAGACTAGGCTGACGGGGGAAGGTAACGGCAACGACAAGGACACGGCGAACAAGGTGCAAATTTTTGCACTTTTAGCCATTGCCGGGTAAAGTGGTGGGCCAGGTCTTGTCCTTTACCCCACTCATTTCCTCCTTGAATTGTGCCCACCTTGGGATGGGATGCTTTAAGGAGGGTACATGTTGGATGGGTAGTAGACTAGTCCCTAGGATTTTTTTTGGTTTTGTTTATTAGGATGTTTATTTATTTTGGAAATTATATATTAAGTTAGATGAATAGGTTGGTGAGTGAATTATTTGATTAATGGGTATAGAACAATTAGGGACTTAAATTGCTTGTTAGGTTTTAATTATTGATAGTGTAAATAGAATTAGCTTTTGATGTATTAATTGATTAAGTTGATGTTTTATTTTATTCATTTGGTTATATGTGTAAACTAGTGCAAACAAGACTAGAAATAATAAAATTGGGGATTTAGTTAATTGGTGGTATGATACTTAAGATGATTGTCCTCTTTTATTATTAATTGAACCGATTAGCTAATAAAGGAAATGAATAATTGTTAACATGTAGAATCAATAACTGAACTATTAGTTAGTAAGTAAATAGATTGGTGAATTGTTAGATTGGGGTATACTCGATGTATGACATTAACCATTTAGATGATAATTGTAGATTTTAGTCATTAAACTCTATTATTGGTAATCAATGCAATAGACTAATAGTTAACAGTATTAATGTCCCGACCTAACTAAGTATGAATCAAATTATTAATTTAGTAATTTATGGGGTATATGTTCTTACACATCTAGTAGTGGAACTTCTAAAAAGATAATAGTCAATTCAATTAAAGGCCATTTAGACAACAGGACCTTCGACATTAGTTGGATGAAGGTCTAATTGAGATAGAGTACCCTCGATAAACCCACCTATGGTTATACTTCGTTGTGTACATTTTCTAAATGATTAACACAAGAGTATCGATAGTAAATCAAAGGACTAAGTTAACTTGTCATATATCAATGATGAATGGTGTTATGAACTATTGAATTGTTTGGTATAAAATTGGAAGAAAGATTAATAACCCTGGTACTAGGAATGCACCTAGAACTTGAGCTCTTAATGGAAACTGTATACCCTAGGGTTCCCATTTTTCAGGGTCTGACTCTTACTACATTAGTTGATAGCTTGATCTTAGATTGCACCGGTGTAGCCAATGACGAATTACACTTAGCCTTTGAGAGACATCCCTTAACTTTTTACCCTTAAAAAAAAAATTTGTTACATTTTTTTGGTTGCTTGTTTTTGGGCATGACAAATAATAGGGTATGTGCAAGATCATGAGGGGCCAAACTATGCCCTTAAGTGGCAATGAAAAATCAGTAAATCATGGTTAGTAAACTTGACGTGAAAATTTCAACTAGCTATCAACCTAATATCAAAAAGTTGTAAGATAGAATCTGTAGAAAATTGAATATAGTTTCTAAACTACTAGGCCTTTTTTGAAAAAAAGTTAGTATGATTGGTGAAAAGTATAGATTTCAATGCAATAGTACATAATTTTTTGAAAAAAAATAAGAAGTAGGTGTATGTCTGACCACCTTAATCATAATCAAATGATAATATTTTATTATAAGATTGTATATATAAGTAGTAGACTCATGCCCAGATGTGATGCATATTTTTTTATAATTTTATTCCAAAAAAATAATTAATTATGAATTTTCTGCTACAATGTTTTTAGAACAAAAAAACTCTTGTGTCTGACCACCTTAACTCATTCACAACTTTACAAAATTCAAAAAATTTTTTTCCTTATGGTAGGCAAAGCATAGAATGTGACGCATTTTTGGGATTTAAAAAATGTTATACCGTCTGAAAGTTATAGTTGTTTTTAAATCAATATATAAATCAACACTTTAGAGGTAACTCAATTAGAAAATAACTAATAATTACTTACCAAATTCAAAATTTGACAGAAATTATATCGATAGAAAGTTGATAATCTCCTTAAGTTACCCTTTTCATTTCATCAAATTCGGGTGAAAAAAAAGTCGTCAGCTACATGGTCGAAGTTTGGAACTCAGAGAAACAGGGGAAAAACACATTTTTGAGACATTTCAATAGTTGACCATGTAGGTTTGGTGCACAAAGCAATACTGAGCCTAATCGGGTACCCGAAAATGTCGGCAGAATTTTGATTTTTCACTTTTCCCTCCCCTTTCTCCCTCCCATTTCTCCATCCTTCATATGATATATTATATATCAAAAACTATATATTAGATATATATTAGATTATATATATTAAATATTATATAATATCAATTATATATTAAATATTATATAATATACATTTTACATTAAATATTATTTAATATATATTAATATTAAATGTTACATTATATATTATTTTATATATATAATATATTAATATGTATTTTACAACTATGTATGAAAGGTTGGAAGATTGCAGAAAAATCATGGATGGCCATTGAAAGAAGCAAAGGAAATCAATCAGCCATTTAAAAAATTCATGGGCGGCCATTGAGGAAGAGAGAGAGTGAGAAGGTGAGAGAGAGAGAGAGAGAGAGAGAGAGAGAGAAGGGGAAGGAGAGAGAGAGAGGGAGAGAGGGAGAGAGTAGTAGAGAGAGAGAAGGGGAAGGGGAGAGAGTAGGAGAGAGAGAGAGGGGGAAGGAGAGAGAGAGAAGGGGAAGGGGAGAGAGTAGGAGAGAGATAGAGAAGGGGAATAGAGAGAGAGAGGGGGAGGGGGACATAGTAGGAGAGAGAGAAGGGGAAGGGGAGAGAGTACAAGAGAGAGAGAAGGGGAAGGATAACCAATTCATTACAATATTAATCAGTAACTTGAGAAAAGAAAACTTAAATAATATCACAACATGCATTAGAAATCCAAATTCTAATCACTTGAGTTTTAAGAAAAGTGAGTAAGGTCCTGGATAGGGACATTACAGATCCACACATTGTTTAGTAGATACCTCCAAGAACCCACATACGCGGGAGTAGGTTTGAAGTAAGACTAAGATTGTTTATTGGTTCAAAAATATTACTGTGTTGTACTTTTAATTAACATCCAATGATTGGATGTGAAATTCACAAATTTGATTATATTACCACTGGTTCTATTTCAAATTCTAGAAAAAATGTATATTTGACATGTGTTCATAAATTTCAGTCAATTAAAATAACACATCAGTTTATTTTTACACATTGAGAATATCATCAATAGGAATTGAACTGAAATTGACATAGGTCATAGGAAATAAATGCCCCAACTATTTGTTGTCTTCTGCATTTTGAGTTTCTTATTACAATCAGGAGAAGAATATTACTCTCCAAATGGTTTTGGACAGTAACATTTGTACTTCCTCTTTACAAATATTTCTTCCCTCATCTTGCTGCCTATTGATACCGACAAAGTGAATCTAGGAATTTCTGCCATGTAATGGGAGAAAAATGGTTTCCTAATTGATATGTGTCTAAATAATACATGCAAGAACCTTTTCTTTGATATTTCTCACTAACCCTTTACAATAGAAAATGTTTACAAAAACTAACATGTACTTGCATTAGGACATTATATATTACAAACATCTCGCATAGAAGTAGCTGTCAAGCCACTCAAAAAGTAGTAACTGATAGCAAGTGGGATAATGCAGATGTTTTAATAAACCACTATCTTCCTTACTCAAGCAACATCTTGTTCATCTGCTCGACTAGGGCATGTTTGGGGACATATAGTCTCCATTTAAACTCAACTCTCTTGAAGTAGTTATATTTTTCAGTGGAGGAGATACACCCATTGGATCTGCAATAACTTTATGCTCACTGGAATTTCCATTTCTCTTCAATTGGGATACTCTTTCCAAAATTGCATCTACCCTTTTACCAATTTGGGAAATCAATGGATCTATTTGTGGACCTTCAAGGTGTTGGTCACCTAAACAAGAACCTTGAGATGAATCAGGAACTTCTCTACGAAAGAGATTAGTACCTTGAGAAGCTCTCCACTTGTCAGCTGAATTAAAACCTTGGACCATAGATGGCTGCCCTTTGTTGTAAAATGAGGGGTGAGACTGCCTTGCCAAAGGTGGCAATGAACTTACATTTGAGGGATAATGCCCAACATGAGTAACCTGGTTTCCCAAGTCCCATAAATGCAAGGCCATTGACAAATAAGCATTTCTAATAGAAATATTTGTGGTGCTAGAATGAAGTGCATGACCAAATTCTTTGTTTGCTAATGAACCAATTTGAGGCTTCATTTCACATTGCCCTATGGATAATTCCACAGCACTTGTTACTTCTCTATCTTAATTTTTTGTATCAGTGTAAATGTGCACTGAAGAACTTCTGTCACTACTTGAGCTACTAGCAGATGGTGAGTACTCATCATCATCATGTGACATAGGCTCACACGCATATCTTACTTCTTTCCTTTGCTGCTTTCCCCTTCCTAGCTCTTCCTCCTAATCTGTAACTTCTATCATGGGTCCAAGAAGCTCTTCCCACTCTTTCCCATTAATATGCAAATATTTTTGTCCGTAACTGTATTTTCTGCATATATTATGATATTGATTTGATTTGATGCACCTTCGCTATTTGATCCATACTTCCCTTTCATTTCACTTGCTTTTCTCATTTTGCATGTCATAGGCCAAGATTTGATAGCGTGTATGACCTTGGTACTGCTGGCGTTAATGATAAATTTTACCTTTTAAAGCTATTAATTTTTTGTTATTTTTCTTTTATGATGATTTTGTATATGAATTGTGGATATTCTCTAGGAAAATTTTCATTTTTTCCTGTAGGATGCCTTTGTATACAAATTTTGGAGAATCTTTGTTAAAGAGTAGGTAAGGATGGCTAAGCTGAGTGCAACAGAGAGGGAGAGGACTAAATTGAGAGAGCAGAGGTGGAGAGTTATAAGGATGAAAATATTTCAGGGCTTGCGGAAATATGGAAATTATAATCTTCCTCCCAAAGTAGACATTAATGAAGTTCTTCGTGTCTTAGCAAAGGAAGCCGACTAGATTGTTGACATTGACGGTACTACATACATAAATGCAGTATGTATTTTTGGCCTAAATTTTATTTTTCATTTATTTTAGGTCTTTAAAGGTGGCGAGCTAAATCTTTGTATTAAATGTCAAGGAATGCATGAAAATAATATGATTCCGAGCATGAGCATGAGTCCCTACAGGGGTATAGTTGTGCCTTTTACAGGTGCCGTAAACCCTAGCTACACAAAAATGGAGGCTTTGATGAATAGTTCACTAGAGGCGGAGAGGGAGAGAGAGAGAGAGAGAGAGAGAGAAACCCCTATGAAGTCCTATGGACCCCTATCAAGTCCCCATGACCCATATGGACACATTGGAACCCTCAAGTGTGTCCTAAGGGGTCCTACGACCTATTTGGACACACTTGAGCATTCAAATGTGTCAAAAGGGGTCATGGAGACTTCCTAGGGGTCCTAGTATGCCTTATCATGTGTTAGGACCCCTAAGAAGTCCACATGACCCCTATGGACACATTGGAATGCTCAAGTGTGTCTTAAGGGGTCCTACGACCCCTTCGGACACACTTGAGCATTCAAATGTATCAGAAGGGGTTATGGGGACTTCCTAGGGGTCCTAGTATGCCTTATCATGCATTAGGACCCCTAGGAAGTCCACATGACCCCTATGGATACACTAGACAAATTAAGTGTGCCTTAAGGTGTCCTACAACCCCTTCAAACACACTTGCATGTTCAAATGTGTCAAAAGGGGTCATGGGGACTTCCTAGGGGTCCTAGTATGCCTTATCATGTGTTAGGACCCCTAGGAAGTCCTCATGACCCCTAGGAAGTCCCAATGACCCCTATGGACACATTGGAACACTCAAGTGTGTCTCAATGGGTCCTACGACCCCATCGAACACACTTGAGTGTTCAAATGTGTCAAAAGGGGTCATGGGGACTTTCTAGGGGTCCTAGTACGCCTTATCACGTGTTGGGACCCCTAGGAAGTCCACATGACCCCTATGGACACATTGGAATTCTCAAGTGTGTCTTAAGGGGTCCTACGACCCCTTCATACACACTTGAGCATTCAAATGTGTCAAATGGGGTCATGGGGACTTCTTAGGGGTCCTAGTATGCCTTATCACACATTAGGAACACTAGGAAGTCCACATGAACCCTATGGACACATTAGACACATCAAGTGTGTCTTAAGGGGTCCTACGACCTGTTCAGACACACTTGAGTGTTCAAATGTGTTAAAAGGGGTCATGGAGACTTCCTAGGGGTCCTAGTATTCCTTATCACATGTTAGGACCCCTAGGAAGTCCGTATAACTCCTATGGACACATTAGACACATCAAGTGTGTCTTAAGGTGTCCTACGACACCTTTGGACACACTTGAGTATTCAAATGTGTCAGAAGGCATCATGGGGACTTCCTAGGGATCCTAGTATGCCTTATCACGCGTTAGGACCCCTAGAAAGTCCGCATGACCCCTATGGACACATTAGAATGCTCAAGTGTGTCTTAAGGGGTCCTACAACCCCTTCGAACACACTTGAGCATTCAAATGTGTTAAATGGGGTCACGGGGACTTCCTAGGGGTCCTAGTACGCCTTATCATGTGTTAGGACCCCTAAGAAGTCCACATGACCCCTATGGACACATTGGAATGCTCAAGTGTGTCTTAAGGGGTCCTATGAGCCCTACAGACACACTTGACCATTTAAATGTGTCAAATGGGGTCATGGGGACTTCCTAGGGGTTCTAGTATGCCTTATCACATGTTAGGACCCCTAGGAAGTTTTCATGAACCCTATGGACACATTAGACACATCAAGTGTGTCTTAAGGGGTCCTACAACCCCTTTTGACACACTTGAGCATTCAAATATGTCAAAAGGGGTCATGGAGACTTCCTAGGGGTCCTAGTATGCCTTATCATGCGTTAGGACCCCTAGGAAGTCTGCATGACCCCTATGGACACATTAGACACATCAAGTGTGTCTTAAGATGTCCTACGACCCCTTCGAACACACTTGAGCATTCAAATGTGTCAAAAGGGGTCATGGGGACTTCCTAGGGGTCCTAGTATGCCTTATCATTTGTTAGGACCCCTAGGAAGTCTACATGACCCATGTGGACACATTAGGCACATCAAGTGTGTCTTAAGGTGTCTTACGACCCTTCAGACACACTTGAGTATTCAAATGTGTCAAAAGGGGTCATCAGGACTTCCTAGGGGTCCGAGTACATGTTATCATACGTTAGGACCCCTAGGAAGTCCGCATGACCCCTATGGACCATTAGACAGATCAAGTGTGTCTTAAGGGGTCCTACAACCCATTCAGACACACTTGAGTGTTCAAATGTGTCAAAAGGGGTCATGGAGACTTACTAGGGGTCCTAGTATGCCTTATCACACGTTAGGACCCCTAGGAAGTCCGCATGACCCCTATGGACATATTGGAATGCTGAAGTGTGTCTTAAGGGGTCCTACGACCCCTTCAAACACACTTGAGCACTCAAATGTGTCAGAAGGGGTCATGGGGACTTCCTAGGGGTCCTTGTACACCTTATCATGCATTAGGACCCCTAAGAAGTTCGCATGACACCTATGGACACATTAGACACATCAAGTGTGTCTTAAGGTGTCCTACGACCCCTTCGGACACACTTGAGAATTTAGATGTGTCAAAAGGGGTCATGGGGACTTCCTAGGGGTCCTAGTGTGCATTATCACACGTTAGGACCCCTAGGAAGTCCGCATGACCTCTATGAACACATTAGACACATCAAGTGTGTCTTAAGGTATCCTATGACCCCTTCAAACACACTTGAGCATTCAAAAGTGTCAAAAGGGGTCATGGGGACGTCCTAGGGGTCCTAGTATGCCTTATCATGTGTTAGGACCCCTAGGAAGTCTGCATAACCCCTATGGAAACATTAAAATGCTCAAGTGTGTCTTAAGTGGTCCTATGACCCCTTCAGACACACTTGAGTGTTCAAATGTGTCAAAAGGGGTCATGGGGACTTCCTAGGGGTCCTAGTATGCTTTATCATGTGTTAGGACCCCTAGGAAGTCTCCATGACCCCTATGGACACATTAGACACATCAAGTGTGTCTTAAGGTGTCCTACGACCCCTTCAGACACACTTGAGCATTCAAATGTGTCAAAAGGGGTCATGGGGACTTTCTAGGGGTCCTAGTACACCTTATCATGCATTAGGACCCCTAGGAAGTCCCCACACATTAGAATGCTCAAGTGTGTCTTAAGGGGTCCTATGACCCCTTCAGACACACTTGAGCATTCAAATGTTTCAAAAGGGGTCATGGGGACTTCCTAGGGGTCCTAGTATGCCTTATCATGCATTAGGACCCCTAGGAAGTCCACATGACCCCTATGGACACATTGGAATGCTCAAGTGTGTCTTAAGGGGTCCTACGACCCCTTCAAACACACTTGAGCATTAAAATTTGTTAGAAGGGGTCATGGGGACTTCCTAGGGGTCCAAGTATGCCTTATCATGTGTTAGGACCCCTAGGAAGTCTACATGACCCTTATGGACACATTAGACACATCAAGTGTGTCTTAAGGTGTCCTACGACCCCTTCAGACACACTTGAGCATTCAAATGTGTCAAAAGGGGTCATGGGGACTTCCTAGGGCTCCTAGTATGCCTTATCACATGTTAGGACCCCTAGGAAGTCTGCATGACCCCTATTGACACATTGGAATTCTCAAGTGTGTCTTAAGGGTTCCTACAACCCCTTCAAACACACTTGAGTGTTCAAATGTGTCAAAAGGGGTCATGGGTACTTCCTAGGGGTCCTAGTATGGCTTATCATGCGTTAGGACCCCTAGGAAGTCCGCATGACCCCTATGGACACATTAGACACATCAAGTGTGTCTTAATGTGTCCTACGATCCCTTTAGACACACTTGAGCATTCAAATGTGTCAAAAGGGGTCATGGGGACTTCCTAGGGGTCCTAGTATGCCTTATCACATGTTAGGACCGCTAGGAAGTCCCCATGACCCCTATGGACACATTGGAATGCTCAAGTGTGTCTTAAGGGGTCCTACGACCCCTTCAAACACACTTGAGCATTCAAATGTGTCTTAAGGGGTCCTACGACCCCTTCAAACACACTTGAGCATTCAAATGTGTCAAAAGGGGTCATGGGGACTTCCTAGGGGTCTTAGTACGCCTTATCATGTGTTAGGACCCCTAAGAAGTCTGCATGACCCCTATGGACACATTGGAATGCTCAAATGTGTCTTAAGGGGTCCTACGACCCCTTCGGAGACACTTGAGCATTCAAATTTGTTAGAAGGGGTCATGGGGACTTCTTAGGGGTCCTAATATGCCTTATCACGTGTTAGGAACCCTAGGAAGTCTACATGACCCCTATGGACACATTGGAATGCTCAAGTGTGTCTTAAGGGGTCCTACGACCCCTTCAAACACACTTGAGCATTCAAATGTGTCAGAAGGGTTCATGGGGACTTATTCAGTATAGTCATACCACCGACATTAGAAGGAGTCTATAGAAAAATCCTGTGCTGGATACTTTCAAGAGGACTTGGGTTGAAACTGTCTGTCATCAAATCAACTATGCAGTTATTTTTTTGAGTACATTATATATATATATATATATATATATATATATATATATATATATATATATATATATATATATATATATATATATATATATTATATACCCCATTCTATATGTAAAAGTTCAATTTTTTCATTTGCTCCTACCCTTTTTTTCATCTGCCTGGAAATATCAGGTACCCGATTTGTAATTGGGTACCTGATTTTTGACTGGTCATATTTGACCAAAATATTCCCTGTCCCCATAGACCAGAGAAGCTCGGGAGTTCAAAATTTTTCATGGGTTGCAGGAAAAAAAATGTGGTTTGGGGCCCATTTTTTATTTTATGTCAACTTGTGGTCTCACCATTGGAAGCAATAGTCATTAAAAGGCTAAACATAAGAGGAAGGTGACAAATGAAGAAATTCAAGCATATAGGGAAAAAGATAGGGAAAATCACCGAAGAAGGAGAGAAGGTATGTTAAACATTAATCAAGGTGACCCTGTAAATGTAGTTGCAAGTGAAGAAGATGTTGAATTTGAAAATAATATGGAAATTAATTTTGTGAATGAAAACGTAGATTTGGGGAATGACAATGAATGGAATGAAGATGAAAATGTACAAATGGAGATTGAAAATGTAGACTTGGGGAATGAAAATGTTGCACAAGAACCACATGAACATTACACATCTCCAAATTATATGCGAAATGAAGTCCCTTGCAATAAAGATAATCAATCTTCAAATTCGGAGCTTTCAAGAACACCTAAATGGTTAATTGAAATTGAGGAGAACATTATGAATAATTGGGAAGGAAAGAGGTCACATAGAACCGTTAGGTTGTGGGCTTCAAGACTTTATGATCAATTTTTTGGAAACAAGACATTGGTTGAGCAATTTTAAATTTTTGTGCAGTTGTTAAAGATGCAAAAGATGAGACCCATGCTTGTGAAATTGAACATTCGTGTGAACAAGAAAATGGAGAGAAATTCCATTGTTGTGAAGAATATTTTTAGTGCTCTCAATAGCATTGGGAAGACTAGTAGAGAAACAGAAAAGAGAGTTTCTTAGAGGGTTATTACAACCTCCTTAGTAAGTCATCAGTTGAGAAAGGCTCGTTTGATGAGACAAACTTGTGTTGCCTTCAATATAGACCATAAAACTTTGGGTAGAGCACTTGCAAGAAGAGAAAGACTTGATGATCCGCTTCAAATTGATACATGGGCTTATGGTGGGAGACTTCCATGTTTCGATAAGAAGCTAATAGATTTTGTCAAGGATGAAATTCAAGAATTTTGGGATGCTAACTCAAGAGTGTCACCAAATGTGAAGGATGTCTTGAAGTTGAGAGTTGGAAATCGAGACCACACTCCACATCCTAAACATTATGTGGAGGTAAGTCAAACAATGTTGTATAAAAAAATTTGTGAGACACATCCAACATTGAAAATATCACAAAGGTCTTTTGAATCTGTGAAGCCATTTTATTGTGTACCCCTTAAGATTTGGAATACATGTTGTTGCAAATATCATGTTGATTTTTCAATGCATCATGAATTATTATGGTCCATTCATTCTACTTTGCATACTAATGAAATGCTAGAGGATGGTGGTGCAAGTGGTCTTCCCAAATCATCAAGAGACTTGCTAGATCAATTTTTATGTCATAGAGATGATGGTTGTTTATTTTATAAAAAAGATTTCTTAAATGCCAAGTGCTCAGAATGTGGTGGCTTGTCCAAGTTTAGAACATGTTTTCATGAGGGTTTGGAACACAATTTTGGAAAGACACTCCTCCAAAAAAAGGTATATGAAACAATGAAATATACATTGAAGAGTGGAGGTGAAGGCTCTAGATGTGAGTTAGTTGCAAAAGAATACAATGTTGCTGATTTTATCTCAGATTTCAAGTCAAATCTTTTTTACAAGTATGCAAGGCATAGTCAAAGGTCTCAATGGTTGGATCAACAATTCAGGATGTGTAAGGACACTTTCTCCATTGGAACTATTATATCCATTGTAGACTTTGT
This sequence comes from Chamaecyparis obtusa, assembly GCA_027943335.1. Taxonomy (NCBI): domain Eukaryota; kingdom Viridiplantae; phylum Streptophyta; class Pinopsida; order Cupressales; family Cupressaceae; genus Chamaecyparis; species Chamaecyparis obtusa. The sequence continues at coordinate 885,749 of BSBK01005063.1, read as the reverse complement.
GGAGAACTATACATTGCAGCCCCAAAATGAGACTCAAGCTCAATATTACAATTCCATTTAGGTTGCTATTTTTGTACACATCACATATAGACATTCCCTTGATAGCACAAAAGATGAGAAAAAGATAATCAGAGAGTACCATTTTTATATGAGTGACGACAGGTCTCACTCTCATGAGTGTGTTCAACATTGTTTCTAGAGCTATTTTGACTTATTGTAAGACAATGCTATTGCTATGGATAGGCAAGTCATTTGGACGGATAATTGCACCATTCAATTTAAGAATGCCAGAATGTTTTATTGGTTGTGTAGAATTCATGTGAAGAGAGGTGTACCTCATATTTGGAGTTTTTTTGAGTTAGGGCATGGGAAAGGGGAGCATGATGAAGCAAGTGCGTGTGAGAAGAGAGCTCTAGGTAAGGAGAAATTGAGGATTTCAGGTGCTCTACTTCTTGATGCTCGTTCTATTGTTGATTGGTGTACTTTAGCATTGTCACAGGGGGGACTCTTGATTCTACAGTGCGTAGATTATTTTGGTTGGTTGAGGAGGGAACTATAGGAGATAGATTGGATTGTCAAATAGTGAAAGACTCTTAAAAAATACATTCATTCCGAAGCTCCAATAGTAGTACATGGACCATTTGGACACAAGAGTTGGCTTGTTTTTGCCCCATGTGTTTTCAGTATGATTGAGATCATTGTGAGTCAAGTGAGTGGGTGAATACATGGATTCCATAGTATCTAACTCCTTTATCTTTGACACTCTCTAAAGAAATGATGACATGGAAAATTCAGATGAGTATGACCATCTTTCAGATCTTCTGACGCTAGGACATGTTTTTGCATTGGTTGCACTGCAGGGGATTGATGAGAGGTCAGATTATTGGTTAGCACATTGTGTATGATGTAAACATAAGCTTGTACAACTGATGACAGATGGTGATGGGTTCACATATCCTACTGGTTCAATTATTGTTGCGAGAACATGGCTGTGAACATACATGATTAGAAAGAATGGAATTCCCACATTTGAAGACTATGAGAAGCACAAAACTATTCTCATGTATTCACACCTTGTTATAGCAAAAAATGTCAAGTTGACAAAGCATCAAGGAAGACCAAAGCCAAAAGAACTTTGGACTATTAGTATTGTTGATCATGAAGCACTAATGGAGACCCTGAAGCAAAGAGATGACCCTTTAGGAACACTTGACTAGGTAATAAGTTAACTTAGTGCATTGTTTTCTAAGTTCGTTAAGCTTAATTTAAATACATTAATTTCACCTTTCTTAGATTGTATTTTGAGTCAATAAACTTGGTTTTGTATGTGGATTGTAACTTGTACAGGAGCACCTATGAAGACACTTATGGTCACCATGGATCCAATCAGAGATAGAAGGACAAAAGGATCCTTAATGGTTAATTGAGATCTTTTGAAGCCTATAATGGCAATTTGTAACAATCAATTTGATTTAAAAGTTAAATGTCCTAGAAGTCTTGATAAGGACTTATAACCAAAATCATGTATGGGTGGCCAATAGTGCCAACAAGGGATCTTACATGTCATTTACTTATGTCATTTGCATGGTTTGAATTCTTACATGTTTGATTGTTGTTTCTAAAGCTTTAAGGATATTATTTTTTATCATTTCAAACAATCTATAGAAGTTAAACCTCAAACATAATAAGCGGAATATTAAAAATAATTGAATTTTAGTAGAGTTTCGACTAGTTTAATCATGATTAGTTTCATAGTTCAAATTTCAAATATACCACTAACAGTCATTGCAACAGAACTGGGTCAAGAAAAGAAGTGTGCATGCTTTCCCATTTGGTTCTTCTCTTGTTTCAAAATGAAAACCTAATTGTTTCCATTGCAGACAAGGACATGTTCCCAAGAACTACTTACTTAATCTGTAAAACACAACTGCTTGTAGGCTTCCCAGTGTACCATAATGGATTGTGTGTTTTATGGTCTGCAAGTGACATGCTTTCTGAGTTTGCACGAGAGAGTAAAAGGGTTAACTTTTTTGTTACTAAAAATGGTGTGGAGTATAAGTTGGTGGTTCACTTTCATGACATTGTAAATGAAAGTGATGAACCCACTCCGCCCATGGAGTCACTGGAACACTCGCGACCACGCTCAACCCAAGTGACCCCAAGGTGCACTAAGCATGATTGGGCAGTGATTTTTTGAGGCTCATATCTCAGACCTTGTGAGAGGTATCAATAAATTTTTAGGGGCTACGAGATTATGTTTCAGAGGTCTATAATAACCTCTCTTAGTTTTGGGCGATTCGACTTCATTTGTATTTGGCAAGGCAATCTCAAACGATGCCAAAACTTGCAGTGAGGGTCAGTTGAAAGTAGCTCAGCAGTGTATCTTTCAAACCATCTGTCCTGTCATCAAACCATCTACTCCATTAGCTCTGGTTGGCTGGGTAAATGCCACTGACAATCCCGTTCCACCCACAGAGTCACTAGAACTCTCGCAACCACGCTCGACCCAAGTGACCCTAAGGTGCACTAAGCACGATTGGGTAGGGATCTTGCGAGGCTCATTTCTCAGACCTCGTGAGAGGTATTGACAAATTGTTAGGGGCTATGAGATCATGATTTTGAGGTCTATAATAACCTCTCTTGGTTTTGTAGGATTCAACTTCGTTTGTATTTGGTAAGGTGATTTAAGTTGATGCCAAAACTTGCAGTGAGGGTCAGTTGAAAGTAGCTCTGAAGTGTATCTTTCAAACCATCCATACTGGGATTGAACCGTCTACTCCATCAGCTCCAATTAGCCGAGTAAACACCAGTGACAACCCCGTTCCACCCACGGATTCACTGGAACGCTCACGACCACACTCAACCCAAGTGACCCCAAGGTGCACTAAGAACGATTGGACATCAATCTTTTGAGGCTCGTATCTCAAGCCTCGTGAGAGGTATCAACAAATCATTAGGGGTACATGATCTTGTTTTTGAGCTCTACAATAACCTCTCTCAATTTTGGGTGATTCGACTTCATTTGCATTTGGCAAGGCGATCTTAGTCGATGCCAAAACTTGCAGTGAGGATTAGTTGAAAGTAGCTCAATAGTGTATCTTTCAAATCGTCTATCCTGGCATTGAACCGTATGCTCCATTGGTTCTGGTTGGCTAGGTAAGTGATAGTGACAATCCATTTCTACCCATAGAGTTATTCGAACGCTCGCAACCACACTCGACCCAAGTGACCCCAAGGTACACTAAGCATGATTGGGCAGCAATCTTGTGAGGCTCATATCTTGGACCTCGTGAGAGGTATTGACAAACCATTAAGGGATACATGATCATGATTCTAAGGTCTACAATAACCTCTCTCATTTTTGGGTGATTCAACTTCATTTTTATTTGGCAAGGCAATCTCAATCGATGCCAAAACTTATAGTGAGGGTCAGTTAAAAGTAGCTTTGAAGTGTATCTTTCAAATCGTCCATCCTGGGATCGAACCATCTGCTCCATCAACTCTAGTTGGCCGGTTAAATGCCAGTGACAACCCCGTTCTACCCATGGAGTCATTGGAACGCTCGTGACCACACTCGACCCAAGTGACCCCAAGGTGCACTAAGCACGATTGGGAAGCGATCTTCTGAGGCTTGTATCTTGGACCTTGTGAGAGGTATCAACAAATTGTCAGGGGCTATGAGATTGTGTTTCTGAGGTCTACAATAACCTCTCTTAGTTTTGGGTGATTTGACTTCATTTGCATTTGGCAAGGCGATCTCAGTCGATGCCAAAACTGGTAGTGAAGGTCAGTTGAAAGTAGCTCAATAATCTATCTTTCAAACCGTCCGTCCTGGGATCGAACCATCTACTCCATCAGCTATGGTTGGTTAGGTAAATGCTAGTGACAACCCCGTTCCTCCCATAGAGTCATTGGAATGCTCGTGACCACGCTTGACCCAAGTGACCCCAAAGTGCACTAAGCACGATTGGGCAGTGATCTTCTGAGGCTTGTATCTTGGACCTCGTGAGAGGTATCAACAAACCATCAGGGGCTACAAGATCATATTTCTGAGTTCTACAATAACCTCTATCAGTTTTGGGTGATTCAACTTCATTTGCATTTGGCAAGGTGATCTCAGTCGATGCCAAAACTTGTAGTGAGGGTCAGTTAAAAGTAGCTCAATAGTGTATCTTTCAAACTGTCCATCCTGTGATCAAACCGTCTGCTCCATCAACTCTAGTTGGCTAGGAAAATGCTAGTGACAACCCCATTCCACCCACGGAGTCACTGGAACACTCGCGACCACGCTCGACCCAAGTGACCCCAAGGTGCACTAAGCATGATTGGGCAGCAATCTTCTGAGGCTCGTATCTCAGACCTCGTGAGAGGTACCAACAAACTATTAGGGGCTACGAGATCATGTTTTTGAGGTCTACAATAAACTCTCTTGGTTTTGGGTGATTTGACTTCATTTGCATTTGGCAAGGCGATCTCAGTCGATGACAAAACTTGCAGTGAGGGTCAATTGAAAGTAGCTCAGTAGTGTATCTTTCAAACCATCCGTCCTGGCATCAAACCATCTGCTCCATCAGCTCCGGTTGGCTAGGTAAACATCAGTGACAACCCCATTCCACACACGGAGTCACTGGAACGCTCGTGACCACGCTTGACCCAAGTGACCCCAAGGTGCACTAAGCACGATTGGGCAGCAATCTTCTGAGGCTTGTATCCCGTACCTCATGAGAGGTGTCAAAAAAATGTTAGGGGCTATAGGATTGTGATTTTGAGGTCTACAATAACCTCTCTTAGTTTTGGGCAATTCAACTTCATTTGCATTTGGCAAGGCGATCTCAGTCGATGCCAAAACTTGTAGTGAGGGTTAGTTGAAAGTAGCTCAACAATGTATCTTTCAAACCGTCTATCCTGGCATCAAACTGTCTGTTCCATCAGCTCTGGTTGGCCGGGTAAACACCAGTGACAACCCTGTTCTACCCACGGAGTCACTGGAACGCTCAACCCAAGTGACCCCAAGGTGCACTAAGCACGATTGGGCAGCGATCTTTCGAGGCTTGTATCTTAGACCTCATGAGAGGTATTAAAAAACTATCAGGGGCTAAAAGATAGTGATTTTGAGTTCTACAATAATCTCTCTCAGTTTTGGGTAATTTGACTTTGTTTGCATTTGGCAAGGTGATCTCAGTCGATGCCAAAACTTGCAGTGAGGGTCAGTTGAAAGTAGCTCAACAGTGTATCTTTCAAACCGTCCATCCTGGCATCGAACCATCTGCTCCATTGGCTCCGATTGGTCGGGTAAACACCATTAACAACCCCGTTTCACCCACGGAGTCACTGGAACGCTCGCGACCATGCTCAACCCAAGTGACCTAACAACACAAGTGCTACATTTCTCTGTGGATTTAGTAAACCCCAATATGATGAGTTATATACATAGTGAGTATATACATAATATTGAAATAATGTAGTACTAAGTGGCTCAAGTGAGTATATATAATGGTATGAAACATAAGAACATAGGAAATCTATAGAAGTTAAACCTCAAACATAATAAGCTCCATGAACAGGGTATTCTTAAGTAAAGAAAAACAAATGTAACTTCAACAAGATATAATTTAAATCATAATGATAATCATAGTCAAGATATAACTTCACCATTCAATTCCATAAACATGAATAATAAATATGTATACAAAAGATGATGTAAATATAACATAAAAATGAACATGTTCTATATATAGAAAGTATCAAATGTATCAAAAGTATCTCCATATACAAATATGGCACATGCCATTTCAAAATGTCTACAAAATAAATGTTTCAAGGTGTACAATGTGGCATATATGCCATCTCAAAATGTGCCAAGTGGCATCTCTAAATGACCACAAAACTAAAACTACATCCTATGTCGTAGGGGGATCACCAAAATGTAGCATCTTTGAAGAAATGTTTGGCTCTGATTGATCTTGCATAAAAAATGAGTTCAAACCAAGTTAGATTGCTTACTTTATATGATTTGTATATATATATAATTCATAATTCAAACACTAATTTAATTAAAATTATAACTGAAAAAAAACATTTGTACCTAGCCTCTCGGTCGCCTACCACGATTAGGTGTCTTAGCATAAGTCCTTGGTAGCGAAGGGACCATGCCAACAATACCAACTCTAACCTATAAATATATATTTGCAATAATGAGATTAGTAGAGTGGTGCAACATAGAGTAATAAATCTACAAAATAGGATGATTTGAACTAAAATTAAAACTTACATCCGGTGATCCCTCCTCTGAAATAGTGGGTTGGGTCAACAAAGATATGAAAGATTCTCGTAGGCCCTCCCTCACACTAGGAGTAACCTATGAGAGTAAAAAGATTGTCAATTATATATAAATGTACTTCATCATAACAACCTTGGTTACAAAATACAAATAACAATATGTAAAAGTCTACGTACAATTGGGCTATCACTCTGAATCAAGATGCATGTCAGCCTAGGCTCCTAAACCCATGTCGGAACATCATCGATAGCCACACCCTATACAATAAATTCAAGTAAAATATTTATTACTACACACAAGTGGCATACATATGCATGCATAATTAATCTTAAACAATTAATTACCTTTCCTTTTTTGACACCTAATGAAGGAACCCCCTCATGCCCCCCACTGACATCGGTTGTAGCCTGAAAGAGTACAATAAGATGACAATATATTAGTAAATGTATGAATTTTTTTTCTCTAATTGATAGAGATTTAAGCATGTACACCAAATGATATAAAAAAAACTAATGGGTACATAATTTATAATATACCGTATAGGCATCAAGGCCGAATGAAATGGTCGAAGCTGTGGACTCATCCACCTATCTCAACTCCTCTTGTGTCATCAATTGAACATAAATGGAAAAAATATATATACATAAGTGCATGCAATCATTAAAACTAATCTAAATAAATAAATTAAATAAGTCACGTGACAAATTTATTTATAATGTTTACTCTTACCATATCAACATGAGTCCATGGCTCTACGTACACCTCCTGAGCACTCTCATGAGATGTAGATGCTCCATGAGGTGTAGTAGCCTCTGCAGCTATGTCTCCTACATCCTCCTCATTAATAACGTACTGATATGTATCAGCATCAGTAAGCAGTCTAAGGCACATATTCTTACATATAATGCAAATATGGGGCTCACATACATGTGAACTCTGGTGAGATGTCGATGTGCCAGCATCATCCATACCAGGGGGCAACACTGACTTGGTTTGCATGATCAACTGATCACTCAGCAAATGAATGGCCCTAATAGTCTATGAGGCAGCCTCTGCAATGATATCAGGATGCTTCACTCGAGGAGGGGGTGTGACATCAGTGGGGGGGACAAAGGTAGTGGTCTTTTTGCACTGGGAAAATGGCTTAGTCTGAGGAGCTCCTCCACCTATGCCCATGTTGGGCCTCATACTCCAATAATTAACATTGTGACCAAGCACAAACTCAGCATATAATTTTTTTATGAAATAGAAAGGGAGCTCCAAATTTCTATGCGGTGGTTTATCAAAAATAGTCCACTAGCGATCCCAAAAGTGTGTGAGCATTGCTTCATTTGTGCACCATTTTATTGATAATTTGGACTTTTTGGGGTCAACTTGTAATCTAGTTTGAGGATTCACAAAAAGAGAGGCTATATCTTCCTTACTTATATTAAGGGCCGCAATCCCATCATGGTCAAGCCCATCATCAAATTGGGCGTGCATATCATCACGCCAATGAAGAGCAGCATTATGTTGCTGAGTGAGTGTGTCAATATTTTCAACAATAGTATTTAATGTGGCAAGCATGGACCTAATGTAGGTATATTATGATATGTGTTTTGGAAACCTCGTATTGTGTTCAAATTATCTTGTATCAAATCTTCTAAAGATCGAGGTTTTGAGATGGGGGATTGTTTTGGGGATCGTTATTTGGTGCAGGAGGGTTATTTTCTTCATTGTTATCAGCCATGCCCGATTAAATAAAAAACAAATCTAAATTTCAATTTGATTTCATATATTATTACAAAAATAAATACAAAACCCTATTTCAACCAAAAAACTATATTTAGCATCAAAATGAAATAAAACAATCAAAATCTACAAATAATTTACTTACTGTATACTGCGGAGATCAAATTTGTTGTTGCAGAAATCAGATACATAAAAATATCATGTATATGATATTTGCAGCCATTTTCCAAACCCAAAACGTGAGGAGAAATGAGGAAAACGGCTCACGAATTTTGATTTATGCCACAGGTTTCAGGTACCCGATATATTTTCGGGTACCCAATTAAGCCTGTGCTTTGGTGTCAGGTTTTCCCAGGTGTACTGACACCCAGGCCTACTAAAAAGTCAACAATCATTTACATGCGCTTTTGGACGAGTGAAAAGTGAATATTTTTCACATCGCCACTTTTTGGCCCCTCATGATCTTGCACATACCCAATAATAATAATTTTTTTAAAAAAAACTATATAGGTGGAGTTAAATTATTTAATTAGTTTAGAAAGGGGTAAGTTAGTACGGGAAGGGTAGGTAAAAGTTAGTTACATAAGGGGTTAAACTCGGTTTACTTATAGGGAGAAATTCCTGAGCATAAGGGAAGAGATTTTTGGAGGCTAGAGAGAAGGATTACTCAGGAAGTTACATAAGGATTTGAGAACGCTAGGCTCAGGGAAAGTCTCGTGTCAGGAACCTCCATCACAGAATCCATGTAGGCTTTTGAGCCCAAAAAAAGCCTCCCCTATCTCTTTGTCTCTCTCTCTCTCTTTGATTGCTCATGGTGCTCTTCCTGTGTGTTTAATTATCTTGGCAGGTTAGATTTATAATTTTTAAAATAAAATTATAATAACCTTACCAATAATCTACATAAAATAAACTAGAAAACCTATAGTTAGGGGATGGATTTTTATCACTATATTTATTCTAAATCTTGGGAGAGAAAGGTTTTAGTATTAAAAAATATGGAACCTGGCTCCGTTATTTTTTTGAATTTTAGGAATAAAAATTTATGCACAAGCATAAGTTAATTTAAAAATAATTAAAGCAATAATAATGCTGAAATAATAAACATTTTAAATTGGATGTTATTTTAAGGTTCTGAATTATTTTAATATTTAAAGATTATAGCTTTATAATATTTCATTTTGATAGATTTTATTTAATAAGTTATTTGTTAAATTAAATAAGGGAGATTATTAGATTTTAATTCAATAATTTTATATATATGATAAATCTTTTGACAAATATCCTTTAAACTTTTAGTAAAAACATAGGAGAAATTATAAGAAGAAAAAGCAATAAATAAAGAAAGAAAAGATCAAAAGAGAAATTAAACGTGGAACATTACTTTATAAGATAAGGTATTAAAAAAAATAGAAGAAAGAAAAGGGGTTTAAATCAATAAAAGAGAAATATTTTTTTTCCATTAAATTTTATTTAAATTATTTCAAGTTCTAATTGTTTAAAATTTTAAATTTAATTAAATTAGAATCGAATAAATTTAGCCCATTTATTATGATTATTTTATTTTATTCGAGGTGATGTAGAAATTAATTAAAAAATTATAATATAAGTTGTTAACTTTAGTTTATATTAAATTTGAATGTAATTAAAGTTTTAACTTAATTAATAATAAACAATAAATTAAATGTATTGAGTTTGTAATAAGCCTAAATTTTATAAAGATCAGTTTATGTTTAATTAGGAATCTATTTTTGGATATCATAATTAAATAATTTATAAATATGGATGTTAGGTCCTATGTGTCTATTTTGATGTTTGTTAATTCCAACTTTATTGATTTTTCTTTTGTAAGGATTATAGTGTTACCTTGTATCCTGTAGGTGTGTCTAGGATTTGTACCTCCCTGTACACTTACCTTTATGCTTTTATATTTGGAAGCATTGTGAGAGCTCTACTTTTACTATATGTCATCTTTTGTCTTAAGAGTTAGGGTTTGTCCTAGTGGTATGGGCCCCAGGAAAACACCAAAAGAAATCCTAAGGGATGGATTTCTATGAGATGGTATAAACTATAGATAGCCTATTTTGTTGAGTAAGGTTCCTAGGTGCCCTAGGTGAGTGGCTCACCATAGGATCCGACCAAGGAGGCCAGAAGGATAACCTTTGGGTGAGTTCAGAAAATAAAACCTAATATAATTCAAAACTGGTTGGGAATGGGTAAGGAATTTAATAAACTTTTAAAAAGATAAAAAATGGATAAAGGCCTGCATAGGTCCTGTTGGAGTACCAGGGTCATTGTAGCTATTGGGGCAAGCCACATGAGGGCGCCAGGGTACATGACTACTAGGAAGGATCCCAACACATAGGACTATGTGATGACACTCACCTGGTCAGCATCCTAGCAAACTCCTCTCTTGGGCTTTTGTTTTGTGTTTCTTTGTTTCTCCTTGTTTTTGGTTTGGGTGGTTTTTCCCTCAACCTTAGACTGCCCTATTTTCCCTTTGTGAACAATGGTTCTATCTCCTCGCACGGGAGAGTGGACCTTTGTGGATCCATGTGGTTGGGTGGAGATCATTTTCGAGGTATTATTCATGTTTGTGCTATTCATGGAGCATCTGAAGCTGTTGAAGACATTCTCCTTGTTTTGCATGTTGTATCTTGGAAAGAAAATTGTAAAGATATTGTAAACTATTATTCATATTCATGTAAGCCTATAAGGCCTTGTACTGTAGAAGATATATTGTTAGCATTCATGTAATTGGGAAGGGTATATCTAGGAAAATTATGGGAATGAAAATCAATATGTATTATTGATGTTGGAAGCAAGTGATAGTTTAGAATATGGAAAGTGTAATTGTTGAAAGAATATGAATTTAAATGTGTTAATGTTATTTCATGTTGAAAAGAAAGAAATGTTTTTTTTGTACACTTGTCTCTCTCTCTACTTTCTCTTATGTGGTTAAATGGATCAAAAGAATTCTATCTTTATTTTATGTTAAATCTTAATGCACTATGAAATGTGGTTTTACAGGAATAATCTTGTAAGGGAACATGTTAGGACTTCAATACCTAGTTAACTTAAGTAAGTCAAAAAGAAAAAATAAATTGCACTTTTCTCTTATTTTTGCCTTTTCCTTCCAGGTTCCCTAGTAGGACATGACACTCCTCCTCCTCATCTTGTTTTGAAAAACATTTTATAATTTTGCTATTATTCATTCATTCCTCCTCCTCCTGTTTGAGTTTGGTAATAAGTTGGCTCTTAGGTGGAAATTTTCAGTCACATTTGATTAGATTTATTGATTAATTTGTGTTAATAATTTTGTTTCTCTATATGACTATTTTTTAGGTTGAGTGCATTTGGTATTATTGTTTAAGTTTAATGAGCTTTATAAACCATCAATGTGGTGGAAAGGAGGTATAGCTGAATGCTTGACCAATAGAATGTAATTTGGTATTAGGTTTCTATAAGTAAATGCATCTTTTGGCTAGGGAAAAATTAGACTATAGTTGCCTTATTTGTCCGAAAGGATAGTCCAACTTTTGGCAAAAACATACATGGAAGGAAATAAACCTAGAATGTTTAGAGTGTTTGAGTAGTTATGTCATAACAAGATCTTGAAACTGCACATTGCATCCCCCAAGAAGATGAAATGATGTGCTACAAAACTTGGACATGAATAAAATTCCTCCCAAGTGCTTGGCAAGTTTCTGAAATGCTCTGACTTTTTGAGGAAGTAGTGGATCATGAGGAGGACAGAGTTGGATGCAATCAGTCATATTATCTAGTAAAATTTTTCCATCCCCATTATCAAAGCCCATCATATTCAGAACCAGTCCTTGGGAATCCATTTTTTTAGTTAGGTGTTGAAATGTTTCTATAATATTTTGCAAAAACAAGTGGCCTTGGAGCCATCCGTAGTTTCCCATTCTTTTGATTAGAAAATAAGGGAAAGCACTAGGAATGTCCTGTATTAAAGAAATTAGTGAAATTCATTGCGTCAGTAAAGTTTCTTGTCGAAGAATTGTCAACAACCTTTATTGTGAATCCAAGAGAAGAAGTGTAAGAAATTGTAATGGTTGGACCTGGATGATCTGGCTTAGCAGAGTAAGCAAGTTCCTATTTGTTTCCATTGCAAATTGTGGCGTAGTATCTCCTGTGCAGTCGATCCTTCACCACCTTCCATTATGAAAGCACTTTTTGGCCTGAGATCGCATTGACACAAATAGGTCATATTTTATGTTAATAGATAGAAGAAGACAAGAAGAAGAGTAAAAAAGAGCTTACTGAGAGTGATAGAGGAGTGCCAGATGGACTAAAAACTGTGATAAATGAGCTCATCCACTTTCATGGTCTACATCTTCCCGTCAATCACCAGAGCCTGCAAAACCATCCCAACAATAAAAAATGATAAGTATATTCACAAATGATCAATATTTTGACAAAGAGTAGCACTTAATCTTCCCCAGTGATGGAATAGCTGGATTGTTAGGCGTGTCTTTCTCAAGATTATCTGATACTTATTAAACCCCTATTTTATTATCATGGTTTTTCTTTATTGTCATGTTTACCTTTTCATGGTTTCCTTCTCTCCTCATAGAACACTAGATACAAAGGGTGACTGCAAAAATTTGAAATCTTAATGGTGTAGAATACCAACATCAAAGCATTTTTTGTTTGCATGTTCTTTATTCCATTTGTTTCATTTGAAATGGTTTGCATGGTGTGAATGCCAACCGATATTCATGGCATGACCTATCGGAACCCAAGGATGTAGAAGATTTGGTTCGGGCTGAGGAGATAGTGTTTGTTGAAGAAAGCTATTAATTTTTTTGAACATTATAAGACACTTTTCAGGTGTGACATTCTGGTTGACTGACACTTTTCTGTTGGCTGACACTTTTCCATCAGTGGGCTATGCCCACAGTGAAAAGCCTATTGGCTTAATTATTGTTGATAGATGTTTCCTACAGTCACAGCCATATGCACCTCAAGGCATCTGCGTACATTAAAACTTTGTCCTTAAATCTCGAGTTCAATAACAAATCTTCACCCTTCACAATTACATAATGTGCTACTGCAACAAAAATTATAAAATAATATTAATTAAAAAAAAATCATTGCCACCGTAAATCATGTCAAATACTCACTGCCATTAATTATAAAATCTAAATTATATAGTAGCCCATAATATCTGCCATCTATGCAAACCAACGATTTAGCCATAAATGTAGATGCTTTGATGGGTGTATGGTTTGGTAATATTTTTTTGTTGCTACTTATTTTTAATTTTTATTTAAATTCTTCATAAAAAAATTAATTTTATTATGATTGTATATATTACTAGCAATTGCATCTTGGTGTGCAATATGTATGTCGAAGATATGTGAAGCCTAGTATAAAATGTGTATGTGTATTTTTGTAAGTTTTGTAAAGTTTGTGATTTTGTTCAGGGTGGCTGCAAGAAGTTAAGCCCCACTTTTGGCCAAAAAGTGGAAGTGTTTTCTCTATTTTTCAAATTTTCTGTCAATTGATGTCAAAATTTGAGGCACTTAAAGATTGAATCTTGTAAAACTTCAAGAATATACAATTTAGTGCTCGGAGTCTAGTTTTCAAATATGTAATTTATTTCAATACCCACATGGTATAAATTGAATTTTAGTATGCATGTTTAAAAACCACTTTTTCAAAATGCATGTTTTAGGACCACACCTCACACGTGTATGACCACACTTTTTTGAAGTAAATGAATGTATTTTTGTGAATCCTTTTGGGAAAAGGTACCTAACACACTGAAGATTGATGAGAATATTTTATCTTATTTTTTTTATTGAATATTTTTTTTATTAATTTTAAATTGACTATAAAGTACATTTTCAAAATCTCTCATGTACGACCACCATAATTTGATGATAACTTCACTTTTTTCAAATATTTTTTTAATTTGAAGGAAATTCTATGTAGACTGATGTCATATAACTCATTTTTCAAAAAATGTAAAATTAAAAAAGTTATTAAAATTTTGGTTAACCTTAGTATTTCAAGTTTAGGTACCACGTTGGCTTAATAAATATTGTAAAAATATTAAAATTTATCATATCACTATAAAATTTATATTTTTATAATCTACACAATAAGAGCTAAAACAAGTTCTCATTTTATCAAAAAATTCATTCAGGAAGGTGTCGAAAAAATTATGGCAAGGCAAAAATTTTATACTAAAATGCCTTAGCCATATTTTTGTAGGGCCAAGCATAGGCTTGGTCCCACCAAGCCTGTTCCAAACAAAAAACCAAGCCAGCAGGTACGATTCTCACTCATAGTTTTACAAAATGGGTGCCCATTTTTTTAAACTAAAAAATGGGCGCTTATTTTATGAAATTACAAAACGGGCACCCATTTCATTTAAATATCGAGCACCCATTTTATTTAAATAACAAGTGCCCATTTCATAAAGAGTCGTTGCAACCAAAAAATAGGATTGTGGGCCTGATCTCAGTGATTGATGAATTTTCAATCATTTTTTTTATGATCCGTACTAGGCAAACATAATATTTGGATCAACATTCTCTTCTTTTGTCTTGTTTTGGATCTGACATTCAAAATGAATCATTTGAACTCAAATCTTGGTGCAAAAATGGGATCAAACCAACGCAGAAAGAGGCTAAGGAAGATTTTGATAGCTGAGGAGGTTGCAACAAATAGAGAGGAGGCAAAAGGACAATGAGAAAGAAGAGAAAGACTTCGTTTACTCAATAATGTTGGTGCATCGAGTTCAACTTTTTTTTCAGAAGAGGAGGACAATGAAGACACCATAATGGATGCAGAGGTTGAAGAAAAAAATTCAGGTGCATCTTCTAATCTAGTATTGGATACAGGTATGTCTTCACATCCAAATGTAACTTATTCTGATAAAGAAGTTCATGAATTGCTAGAAGCAGGTTACAATTTAAATGATTTAAATTTTATTCCAGAAAATATATTAACAAATTTAATTGCACATCAAATTCCACAAATTAGTAATGTTAATCATAGAGATAAAGGAACTAAAAGTCAAACCCTGATTGAAATTGAAAATCAAACACCAATTCAAATTGAAATCAACAATGTGGATGTAGACATAGAAACACCGATTGAGAAAGAAACTTCTTTGAATGATAATGAAATAAATGAATAATTTTAAATAAAAAATGATGTGCTAGACAATCTATGTGGTTTGGTTTCATGGAGACAGATTAGGACACATGCGAGCAGATTGTTTTTAGACAATTTTTTTATAATAATAAATTTGGATTTCAATGTCAATTAATGTTACAATTAATTAAAATGTCTAAAATGCGAAAAGTGATGAAGAGGTTAGGCATTTATGTGAAATCCAAGAAGAAGGATGAGTCTCTAAAACAAGTTGTATCAACTGTTGCTAGTGCCTTTGACACAATTGGAAAGAAAAATCATTCTAAAGATAGTAATGAGGCACAACAAGCAATAACAATAGCTTTTGTAAACAAAACTACTACTGATAAAATAATGATTTCAAACATAAGTGGATATATTAGTATTCATCATAAAACTTTAACAAGAGCTATAAAGAGAAGAGTTAACTTTGAAAGTGATCTGGCAAACCATTTATGGACCTTCAGTGGCAGACTCCCGAGGTTTGACATGAAACTTACTGGTGAAGTTAAAACTTTGATTGAAAAATTTTGGCACGATAATACAAGAGTATCCCCTAATGCCAAAGATGTTCTTAAATTAAGAGTCGGTTCAAAATTTTGTGATCCACATCCAAAACATATTTTAGATATGACTCAAACAGAATTGTATAAAAAATTTGTGGATGATAAGGTGTTAACTATTAGTATTAGTCAAAGATCTTTTAAAAAATGTAAACCATGGTATGTAAGGATTAACAAAGAAAGAATCACCTATTAGTGCAAAAATCATGTTCAATTTCATTATCATTATGATGTTTTTCACTCTATGCATTTTACTATGCATACTAATGAAATGTTGCAAGAATGTGGCATAAATATACCACCTCAAACTGTAAAGGAGTTTATATCAAATTTGTTTTGTAACCCACCTAATGAGAAATTTTATCTTTTGAATGCATGTGTTTCTGGTGTATGTGATGTATGTGGCAATCTTACATTATTAGATGAATGTTTGCATGAAAATATTTCATTTGATTTCGGACAACAATTAGTTGATGTACAAAGATTTAAAACTATTGAGTATCCATTGAAAGATGGAAAAGTTGGAAAATGGTGTGATCTAATAACTGAAAAATTAGTGTTAATGCTTTTATGAATGAATTCAAGAGTAAGGTCGTACCTAAATATGTGAAACACTCTCAAAATTCTAGATGGCTTGATGGACAATTTTGCATATGCAAGAATACATTTCCAATTGGTAGTATACTTTCAGTCGTTGAATTTGTAGAGAACTACATGCTTGCACCACAAGATGAGATCCAACCACAATATTATAATTTAGTGCAAGTAACAATTTTTGTTTATATTGTCTATAGGCATGCACCTGATAGTACAAAAGAGGATCGAAAAATATTGAGAGAGTACCATTTCTATATGAGTGATAATAAGTTACACTCATAAGAGTTTGTCCAGTATTGCTTTAAGACCTTTTATGAAAATTTGAGGGAGAGAGAAATTCATATAACACAACATCTAATATGGTCAGATAATTGCACAGGGCAATTCAAGAATGCTAGAATGTTTTATTGGTTGAGTAGGACACATGAGAAAATAAATATCCAACATATCTGGAGTTTTTTATAGGCTAGACATGGGAAGGGAGAACATGATGGTGTCAGTGCATGTGTTAAGAGATCCCTTTGTAGAGAGCAACTCAAATTTGAGGAAAAATTAAAATTTAAAGATGCTCGTGCAATTGTTGAATGGTGTAAAATAAGTTTGTCTACATAATCAAGTCAGAACTCTACAATCAAACATTTTTTCTGGCTAGTTGAAGAGAAGAATATCCTTTCAAGATATGATTTTAATACAATCATCGGATTGGCTAAATGAAATTCATTTAGGAGTTCTAATTCTAACACTTGGACTATATGGACTAGGGAGCTTACATGTTTTTGTCAATTTTTGTGTTGCAGGTGAATGGAAAGAATGCGAGAATACATAATGGGTTGGAGAATGGCAACAAAAATCCTTAACACCTAATGAGACACAAGATGAAGATGATACAATAAACGAAGAACTGGATCATGCCTTTGCATCAAAAGGTTATGATCGTGTTTCAGACCTCATACAACTTGGTAATTTAATTCAATTTATTGTAAAAATTTAAATTATATTAGTTACATGTGTATGTCATATAATTTATGATTATATTTAAATTATAAACCTTTAAACAAGTTTTATTTGTGCATGTACTTAATTTTGTTTTGTAGGACATGTGTATGTTGTTGTTGCACCTGAGGATAATGAAGAGCAGATAGAGTATTGGTTAGCTCGATGTGTAGAACCTAAGAAAAAGTTGATATGTCATCAAGTAGATGATGATGATTTACAGTATCTAATTGGGTCTGTTATGGTAGTTGGTACATGGCTACACAAATACCTAACAAGAAGGAATGGTTTACCAGCTTTTGAAGACTAGGTCAATCAGAAAAAGAAGATTATGCATTA
Organism: Chamaecyparis obtusa; assembly: GCA_027943335.1. Taxonomy (NCBI): domain Eukaryota; kingdom Viridiplantae; phylum Streptophyta; class Pinopsida; order Cupressales; family Cupressaceae; genus Chamaecyparis; species Chamaecyparis obtusa. The sequence continues at coordinate 868,079 of BSBK01005063.1, read as the reverse complement.
TTCCCATTTGGTAGTGGCAACAAATATAAAATTGGAAAGATACAAAGGGAGACCTACTAATAAAATATTATGGACACTTTCAATGGAAGAGCATGAGGAAATCATAGACACATTGTAGAAAAGAGAGGATGTTGATGGTACATTAGGTTGAATCAAATTTATAATACATGTAATTTTTTGTTCAATTTGTCATATTTTTATATATTTTTCTATATATAAATATCTATGTCTTCTTTGAAGTGTCATAATTTATAATTTAGAGATATATATTTGAAATGAATTAAAATTGACTTTAAATTAACTTGTATAAATTCTAACATTTCAACATTTATTTTTATAATGCAGGATGTCTGGAAGAACATATACATGAACTATTTATGCAATACAATGCACTCTTGTATTCATCCAATTTTGGTTTTGTAATTTAAGTTCATGAACTCACTTTTATGAATGTATCCAATTTTGTTTTAAATATTTAAGTTAAATTCATAGTTGTATTCACCTAATTTTGTTCTAAATATTAAACTATGCATATTGGTCAGATTATGTTTAATTAATAGATTATAATAGATTTATTTGTGCATCCATAAATTACTTGTAACATCGATATTGTTCTTGTCAATTACATGAATTAATCTAGATCTCATTGAACTATCTATAGATGGTTTTTAATAGTTAATTATCAAAGTCAATATTAAGTTTGTAACATCCATATTATTCTTGTCAATTACATGTATTAATAGATCTCATTGCTAGATAGATGGTTTTATAATAGTTAATCAAAGTGTTCATATTACTTGTAATATATCTAGATATTGTTCTTCTCAATTACACATGAATTAATAGATCTCATTGTTAGATAGATGGTTTTTTATGATATTGATAAATTTAATTACAATTGCTATTAAAAATGATCATATTACATAAGCTCATATATATCTACATTCAAACCACTATTTGAAAAAATCATGAAATAGGATTAAAAGTCCATGAATAAGATAAATTACATAACAAGTCTTGAAACAATTTACATGTATCATAATGTCCATCATATCAACTCATGATATATACAATCACAAAACAAAGTCCTACTCTAAAAACAAGTTCAAGTACAATATATGATAACAAGTGGACTAGTATGTAATGCAAATCCTACTCTAACAACAAGTAAAAATAATATGACAATAAGTCATCATAACACAAGTCCAAATAATCATCATCATAATCTAAATAATATGTCAAGAAGTCATCATAACACAAGTTCAAATAATCATCATCATAACACAAGTCCAAATAGTCTTCATAATCTAACTCTACTCATCTAGCTAATCTGCAGTCCTCTTCACTCCACGTGAAGAGGACTTCGATGCATCAACATGCTCTGTCTGGTCCTGAGTACCCTCAGTGGGACATGAAGGTCCTCCCTCAACTACATCAAAAGTGGATGCAGGCAAGTCCTGTAAAAACATTTAAAGTACAAATTTTTAATAATTAGGTGTAAAAATATCTAGATACATAATGAACATTGAAAAATTACTTTCAATCATGACCTCAAAGGATAGTGTCAATGGCTACATTTGGCTTAATCCTATAGCCATGCCAAGACTCATGGTGGTGTCAACCTAAACAACATATATAAATCATGAATCAAACTTACAGTACATATACATAAATTATAAAGTATATATAACTTGACTATAAATTTATGGAATATAAAAACATGTACATTACCTGTGTGCGACACATAGCTAATGTCACTGATGAGGCAGGACGTAAATGTGATTATGCAATATGAGACAATCCAAAAGCCTACAATTGCAAAAAAATAAGTGAAAATCAAAGTTGTACATAAATTAGTAAGATATAAACACTCAAAATTAATAGAAAGTTTAACATACTACAGGTATATGCGGCTGACTCTCAGTGACTAATGGGGCAGAGAATGAAGGACTACCAATCTCAGTGGTAGATGAGAGAGCCTACAAAATCACAAAAATATGTCAAACACATTATCAATTAAAGTTTATTTTGTTTAAAGTTTAAATGTATCAAGAACAAAGTGCATACTGTGAATGGAGCACCAAGATGTCGAGGTGTCGATGTCATATGATGATAGCTAATGAATGATGGAGGGTCAACCCTCCTCTATTCACCAAAAAATCCACATGTTATGGTTCATAATTGTATAAATATGAAATTTAATATTGCACTATATAAATTATAATTAAATTTACATGTGTGGGATGATCATTGCCTACATTGAGAAAATCAACATATGATGAGGTATCATCTCCAACATCACCATGTGTGCCACCATCATCATCAACATATCCAACATGTGCGACACCATCATCATTAGCATATCCACCATGGGCAACATGGGCAGCATCAGGATCAGTTTGGGGACCCCTACATATACCCCCACAACTTTGCAAACATGTGCTATGCTAGGGGTAGCCCTCGCCTGGGTCAAGTGCTATAACAAATTGCCCGTAAGGGCACTCAAAGAACTGAGAGATGACTGCACTGCTCAATGATGGACAGATGAAGGAACTATAGGAGAAGGAAGAGGAACAAGGGGCTCATTGTGCACATGATTTCTAGTTCTATCACTCAATTTGGCCCCTGGCCTTTCCTATGACATGCCCTGACCAACCCCTTGTAATGCTCTCATGTCAAAATAATTGGGTTTCCTAACCAATTCAAATTCAGCCCATATTTTTTTCAAAAAATAAAGTGGGACCTCATGATTAGCGTGTGGTAGATGGTCAAATACCATCCACCACCACTCCCAAAAATGTGCTGCTATACGGGGGTGTCTACACCATCTAATAAAAATACGTGGCTTCTTTCCAAGTATCTCCTCACTTGTTCTAGGGTTCAAAAAATAGCGTACCATATAAGTTTTTGTAATTTTTAAATTATTAACCTCTTTATCAGAGAGGTCAATAGCATAATATACACGCATACTCTCCTTCCATGACTGTAAACTATCAATCTCAGAGTCTAATGTGTATAGAATCTACTATGCCTTGCATGCTATTTGCAAGGGGTAGTAGTTGGGCTGATGGATAGGGATCATTCCTAATAATATTTATATCTCTCATTATTGCCTCTACATTTCTCCTAATATTATCTCTTAACTCTGTAGGTGGAGGTGGAGGTGGAGGTGGTGGTGGTGGTGGTGCATGTTGACCTATAAGCTCATCAATATGAAAATCATCCATATTGCCATTCTGCGTACATATAAAAACATGATAATTTACAATTAACATAGTGTAAATTAAATGTTACCTTACAAAGAATGACTTAAATAATTAAAACTTAACACACACACACACACACACACACACACACACACATAAATAGTTTTGTTTATGTAAATATTTTTTTTCTACCTATAGTTTGTTATTTTATTAACACATGTATAAATTTATGTTTTGGTTTTCTACTTAGGGTTTCGTAATTTAAGTTTGTCTAGGTTAACATTTTTGTTTTACTACCTAGGGTTAAATTAAAAGTTTTAACAATTTTCTACTTTTGTATGCTAATTTACAAAGTAAATTAAAATTAAAAGGAACTACTTGAAACATAAAATATAATTAAATTTATACAATAATTTTGGAAACAACATTAAACTATGTTTTTAAATAAAAATAACTTGAAACTACAATTTTTAATGACAAAAATCATAAAAAAATAATAAAAAACAATATTACATACCTGGAACATGAAAAAAATGACAGAGGGAGTCGGCAGGAGAAGCTGAAATGAGTACCCAAGCTCTACTAAATGTGATCCCATACTCGACAGTGAAAATGACAAACAAAATAGTAAAAAATAAAAAATAAATAGATTTCCAAATCGGGCGCTCATTTTGTAAAAAGCGGGCACCCCTTTTGTAAAAATTGGGTGCCCGTTTCGCTTTGGGTGCCCGATCCAAAATGGGCGCCCGATTTTTGAATATGGATCAGGCTCTTGAACCTAAACGGGCACCCGATTTGTAAAAATTGGTTGCCCCTTTCTTATTGCAATTTTTTCCCAAGTGGACTTTTGCAGAATTGGTACCCAACTTTCAACATTCACCCTTCAGTTGTCATTATTTATGCAATATATTTAGATTGTATTTAGTATATTAATTTTGCATTTGTGTTAGTAAAATTTTATGTATAAATTATATTATTACTTAATATAATTAATATAAATAGAATTATATTATATTGGTCAACTTTAATGCTTTAATATTTGCATTTAGCCAACCATTACATACAATATAAACTAAATAAATAAAACATTCACTCTTTGTAACATGACACATTATATAATTTAAATGTGATGCGATTATATGTATCAAGATATTTTCTATTGTAATGTGGATGAGTTGTAATTATTTTTTAGAAAAAATGATTTATAACTTCTACATTAATATTTTAGATCATATTGTATAATCTATCATTGGGTGAAGAAGATGTGAGAATCTCCTCTTTTTTGATGATGGAGAAGAACATATCCTCTTCTATATGATAGATTAAGTGGGAATAAAAAACCTTCTCTTCCTAATGATGTATCATAAAGAACAATACCACATTGATACAAAAAATCCAATATAATTTTCATCTTAAAACCTCACAATTCAAATTCAAATCTCTTAAAATATATAAATTTTGTATGCTATATCATATCAATACATATCATGTGGACAAGTTTTATTTTTTATCTTTCATAGGATAGACAATTGTTTATAGTAGAATTCACTTGCAATTCCAAAATTGGTTATGAGAATCATTTGATCTCAAATACATATATTTTGTCTAAAAGTAAAAAGGATAAAATCTCTATAAATAGAAAACAACGTTAAAAAAATACAAAATATATTCTCACTTCTTTAAAATTAAATTATATCAATGGTAGATTAACTTTTTTATAATTTATAAATTTTTATTAAGTATATATAGAAAGAAAATTATGAATTAGAAAAATAATATAACCAATAAAAAAATTCAAAATATTTTCTCACTTCTTTAAAATTAAATTATATCAATGATAGATTAACTTTTTATAATTCATAAATTTTTATTTTAAGTGAATATAAAAAGAAAATTATAAATTAGAAAAATAATATAACCAAAAATAATGATAAATAATTCTATTAAAAAATCTCTATAAATTAAAAATAATCTTAAAAACTTTCAATATAAATTTTAACAATATTTTTCCATCAAATTATGATGCTTCATCTATTTACTCAAGTCCATCCCTTATAAGGAGTTTATTAAAGATTTTAAGTTCTATTTTAAGGAAGAGTTTTTCAGTTAAGTGCTAATTTGAGACATCTTTTTCTCCTTAAAAAAGTCTTCATCGAAACAACAAAATATTCATACTTGGCACTCACACGTAGGTCAAAAGATAATTGGTATGATTTGAAACTAGGTATGTGTAACTACCTTAGGAAAAAATGAATAATAGAATCACCGATAATATTATAAAAAAAGACTCCCGTATTTCAAAAATAACGAAAACATCAAATTAATTAAATGTGTTCTCATAAGTACCTATTTTACTTAGAGAAAGTCATTCTGGGATATTATTAATATTCACGATAGAAAGCAGAAAAAAATAACTGATGGCAAAAAATGGGGGAAATTTTCCCAAGCCGACGAATGACTGCGCATAAAAATCAAATCAATGGACATCAAAAAAATATAAGAAGTGTTTAATTTATTACCTTCACGATGAATGGACGAGATCTATTCAATCATCTTGCGTGTGTACGGAGGTTGAGATAGTCATTGATGGTCAAAGCCCAAGTCGATGCGTTTCATATATGAAATGTCTTCGACATAATTATTTTATATTAGAAATTGCTAAATATAAATATATTATAATTTGTAATATATATTTTTAATATAAAAAATAAATTATATATAATACTAAATGTGGCAACTCTAGTTGGTGCAAGTAGAAGTACAGTGGAGATTGATTTGGAAATGAAGCATTTTGATCAACTACTTGATTTGTAGCACCTATCACATGAGATTTGTATGTTCCTATTGTACCCTGAATTATCATTAACAAGGGAGAGTCATTTGCATTTGTGTGATAGTGTGAAATGATTATATCAAGTGCTTCTTATTGTTTAATGCTGAGATTAGCATAGATTATAGATTCAGGCATGTCATCATGAATTAGAAAACCAATACTTTTCATGCTATTGATAAAATTTATAGCCTCATTTGTATATTCATCGCCTTAAAATTCACTAGACCAATTCATTTGTTTGTCTATTCTCCTTCCTAGCATGTCTATCTCAGACATTTGCATGAGTTGGCCATTGTGGAGGCTAGATATAATTTCCCATTTGTTTTCTATCATTGAGTCTTGTACACTATCATTTTCATTCTCGGAATATTCTTTTTTTAATATTTTTATTTTGTATTCTTCGTTGCACATGCCATGGATTGAAACTAAAGTTTTCCCAATTTGATACTATTGTATCATTGTCATAACCAATGCATTGTTCAATGTCGTGAAATGGCTTGTACAACAACAATTTGGAGAAACAAAAGTTTACCCACTTGTATGATCCACATGTAGGAACTGCTATAAATTTGGGGACACTCTTACAATGGCTTCTTTTTTCCTCAAATCCCACATGTTTGTTAATTTTCTTTGAAGGTTATATATCCATAATTTTACTACATCGATTAATGAGATTTCTTCCATAGGTAAAGGCCTTTACTTGAAAGCATCAATGAAAGAGACCATGTGTTCTTCAATGTCGTTGTCATCATTTTGTAGTACATGTTTAAATACTTCAGTTGATACATTTAAATTAATGAATCTTCTACCGCTTTCAACCAATGGTAGTTCAAGTATCATGTTTCTTGTCTCTTGCATGCCAATATCTCTTTCTATGATTGTTTTCGTTAACAACTTCTTGTAAGCTTTTGAAATTAAATCTTCTGGATTTTTGACATTTGCAAGTCGCAATAGCATTTGTTGATATGTTTCAGAGCTTTTTTCTACCTTTGCTACATATTTAGCAATATATTTAATGACCCCAAGCTTTGAAAGAACAAGTTGTCACTCTATGTTTTCCCTCCAAAGTTGCAATATATACTGATTATGGATGTTATATCTATCATCATTTCTTGCAGGTTCAAACTTTTTATCTCTTGTTTGTAAGTCTTCATACAATGGGGACCCTTCTACATTGATTGGCCAAGGAGCATTATAACTATCGATTAGAGGAAAAAGCTAAAATTATTTTGTATAAATGAGTACAAGGACAATATTTATATCAATAATTAAAAATGCAGCTGGCGTACGTACCCGCAAGTTAATTTTCCTCTTTTTATGTGGAGGCGTGCTCATTTGCACATTATGTCTTTCTACTGTGTTCACTATCTCCTCATAGTCATTGTCAAAATTAGTCTCCACAATTTGTCTTGAATTTTTCAAGCAAGGATGCAATTCTGGATTTTTGACATTTGCAAGTCGCAATAGCATTTGTTGATATGTTCTAGATCTTTTTTCTACCTTTGCCACATATTTAGCAATATATTTAATGACCTAATGCTTTGAAAGAACAAGTTGTCAATCTATGTTTGCCCTCCAAAGTTGCAATATATACTGATTATGGGTGTTATATCTATCATCATTTCTTGCAAGTTCAAACATTTTATCTCTTGTTTGTAAGTCTTCATAAAATTGGGACACTTCTACATTGATTGGCCAAGGAGCATTATACCTATCGATTAGAGGAAAAAGCTAAAATTATTTTGTATAAATGAGTACAAGGACTATATTTATATCATTAATTAAAAATGAAGTTGGCGTATGTACCTGCAAGTCAATTTTCCTCTTTTTATGTGGATGTGTGCTCATTTTCACATTGTGTCTTTCTACCGTGTTCACTATCTCCTCATAGTTATTGTCAAAATTAATCTCCACAATTTGTCTTAAATTTTTTAAGCAAGGATGGAATTCAAAATGATTCATTGACTGCAATAGAGAGTTATGTGGATTATTTGTCAATGTTCAAAGGATATTTATAGGAAAATATTGTATATACTTTTTTTAAAGGATTGTGGGCATACCTATATGTTTCTTTGATGTCTATCTCCCCTCAGATTCCATGCATGAACAATTAAGTTGAAATATCTCTGCCATTTTTATTTTTTCTCAATTTGATCAATCAGTCTTATCCATTTCTAGTGATCCATCTATTCATAAGAAAATATGTACATGTGTTGAGCCACTATGTTGCCATTCATATCTAGACCAATAATCTATGACATGCACTGCTTTTTTGAAGACATCTTTTCAGAAAGTAGTGTATTGTAAGTGCATATATTTGTTGGGATAGGAAAGATAAAGTACTGAGAGGGGAGGGGTGAATCAGTACCCTCAAAAACTTTTACTGAATAAATAATCTACAATAGTAGTGTCTATCTAACTAACTAATTCCATTACTTGCAGCATACATTCAAATAACTTTGTAAATGTAAAGTGCATGAAAATAAACAATAAACCAATCATGAAATGTAACATATGACACAAGTATTTTGGTTATGCGTAAACCCTTGTTAAAAGGTAAAAACTATAATCAAAACTGTAATGTATATAAGCCAAATTTCTCAAAAAAATGTGCTAACTCCATATATACATATACTGACTCTTCTACAAAACTCCCCCTCGGTGCATGCTCCTGGTATGTAGTGTAGTACATTTGGCATATAGAAGTACATTTGGAATATACATTATTATTTCCCCCTTTTTGAGATTAATGCCAAAAACAAAAAGTGTACTTACAACTTATAAAAAATGTGCTAGTGGGTTTTCTTCAAGGAATCCAAGAGGTTTTCCCATTCCTCTAAGTTGGTAAGAGCAATGTGCTCAAGACCAACTTGTGCATGCATATCAAATATGTTCTCTAACATAGATATCTCTAGTGTAGCAACTAAGGCTTGTTCCTTCACAGCGTGTCTCTCTATGATCTTGAGGTGGGGAAGCAGCTCGGTGACTTGGTCACTTATATTTTCTTCATGCTTCCTTAGATATGCTCTCAACCGACTTAATTAGATTTTACTTTGAGAATATGCTTATGGAAAGCATTTGGCTCAGGTATAGAAGCATTAGCATTGGCTAAGATGTCAGCATCCAGCTTCTTTATCTTCTCACTGATCTTGGCAGTGAAAGTTTCCACAGTGCATAACTTAAACAAAATTTGCATTATTTTATGAGTTATTGATTGGAATTCGGTGATAACCTCAGAAATATTTACCTTGTTAATTGCCACTTCTTGGCTGATTTTCTCTGCTAACTTATTTTGTATTTTTGCCTCTGCCCTTTCTTCAATTCTCTTCTTGGCATCTATGTTTGGGGCATTGATTTGATTGTCGAAAGTTGCAAGTTGGTCCAAAATGGGTGTGTCTTCATTGATTTGGACATCTGGTACAACCTACTATGGAATATCTCTCATGTCCTCTAGAATCTACTTACTCTTACTTTCTTTCCTTAATTTTTCTTGTGATGCTTTCCTTGTGCACAGTTCCTCATACTTCCTCAATTCCTCAGGGTCCAATGTCCTTGGATCACAGTTAGGAATCTCAATGACTTCATCTAGAGTGACTGGCCCTTTGCCATGTTTCTTCTTCTTCTTCTTGGACTCTTGAGGGGATGACTTGACAAATGGAACTATAGCCTTTACCTCAAAATTTTTCTGTTCTTGTTCAGTTGACATTGTTTCTTCCTTCTTTTGGTCCCCGGTGACCTATGTCTCGGTCAATTGAGATGGAGCCTCTGATGTAGTGTTAGTTGGTGTAGTCTTGGTAGGCTTAGGATCTTCCTATGCCTATGTATCAGCCTCTTTATCCTTAGGCATATTTGTCTCAGAAGTATCTTGAGTACTTATTCCTTGTTCCCCTAATGTATCCTTCGGTTGCTCAAGGATTGAGCCTTCGGGTTCCTTTTGTGTTAATATTTCAACTACTTGAATAAGTATAGGAAGGTCACTCAGTATCATATCTACTACTGGCTCAGTGGGGACTTGTTCTTCTTGTTGAACTCTAGTAGCTGTAATGTCCTCATCATCCTTGATGTCATTAGGATCACCATTAGTGATGTCCTCAATGAGTACATCATTTGAATCATCAATGATTTCTTGTATTGTTACCTACTTAGGTGCATCCTAGATTATATCTAGGTACTTGGTGGCATCAGTAGTATCAGGTGCCTCAGTGTCTGATAACTCAATTGTGTCCCTCGATGCCAGATCTGCATCATCATAATGGATGCCTTTACCTTTCCTCTTTAGCTTCCTCTCAGGTATTATGGTCAAAGCCATTTTATTTTCCTTAGCTCGGGCTTGTAATATAGAAGACCATAGAAGTTGACTATTTTCATCAATTTTTGCCAGATTTTTATCAAGTATCTGTAGTGCTCGGCTCTTCACTAGAAATATCTTAGAATATGTCTTCATTAATTCCTCAACCTCAGGAACTATCAATGTAGGCATTTTCATGACTAGGGATTGTTCCCTCATTCTCTTTTTAGTATTCAATGCATAAGTCCATCTTGCTAAAATTCTATCATATAAAGCCTTAGGTACATACTTAGAAAATTTGATGGGTACCTTCTTGAACTTAATCATCATTTGTATAACAAATTCCTCTATTTTATTTTGATCTTTGGTTGATAAGTGTTCAAACTTACTTATTTTTAGGTCACTCAGACCTCCATTGTCTATTATGTTCTTAGCAACTTCATCAATAGAACAGTTCTTATTTACAACAACCTTGAATTGTTTAGTGTCATCTTCATCATCATCAATGTCATCTTTACCTCTTATGAGCTTTCTTCTTTTCTTTGGGGCCTCAGTGGTAGCTTTAGTACCTCTCTTCTTCTAATAAGTCTTTTTCAATGTAGGCCTTGATATTTTCACAACTCCTTTCTTCAGTGATGGTGAAGCTACATTGGTTGATCTTGTGCGTGCCCTAGTTTTTACTTCTGCCTGCTTCTTCTTTGGAGTGGGAGAGGGTGAAACCAGTGTAGAATCTACACCTTTGTCAGACTCAGTTACCTCATCATCATGTGTTGTGTCAGTGAGAAGTAACTGACCTTCAGTTTCTACCTCAACCAGAATGTCCTCAGATGCTTCAACCTCAACTACATCTTCTCCAAGTTTCTTTACCAAATTACTTATCATTTTCTTTGATTTCTTTGTTATTTTTCCAATGACTAGGTCCATTTTTATTCTAGTTTTAGCTTCTTCATGTGTGCCAAACCTAGCAGCTTTTGGATCCTTAGGATCAACTAATAAATCCTTGATTGACCTAGAGGCTTGATCAATATCAATTTCATAACCCATAGGGGCTAGCCATTTTGTTCTAGGTTCTACTGCCTTTATCAATGTATAGTCTGTATCTACTAGAAAATAGATGTCATGTTCATAATTTTCTACCAGTTGTCTTGGTATCTGACTTCTTGTATTCATCCTATCCTTGAATTTCTCAAAGTAACTATCCATCATACTCACAAAATTATCTCCCAGACTTGTTATCAAATCAGTAATTTGAAGTGTCACACACTTGTCGATAGTCCAATCAACATTACCGATTGAAGGGAAACAATTTTGCACATAAAATAATATGCAAAGCAATAGAGATCCAAACTTACATGTGTTGGATTTAGCCAACCGAATAGTCTTCATATTCTCCTCAATTTGCCTCAACAACAACTCGGCAAGATCCAACAGAAATCCCCTTTTCACTATTTTATAAGCAATGTCAAATGAACCACATGGTACACTATTGGGTCTACGAGATTGAAATATTTTATACCCAATGACATATGCACCAAATGTTGTCTTGGGATCTGTGATTGTGTTAAATTTCAATGCTCTTTTGTCCTATTCTGCTCCAGTATTTTTCTCTAGCTCAGTTCTCAGTGCATTGCGTAGTGATTTTACTTTGTCAGTGGTTGGGTATCTAGTTACTACATGTATGGTGTCTTTTTTATCTTCAAAGGCTCATCCAACCAGAGTTTTCCATCATGATACCCGCTCAAAACAATTCTTATCCATTCATTCCTAAAAACCTTTGGAAAATTTAGGGCGTTTGTCAAACCTTTGACTCTCAGATGCTCATGATCACCTTTTAGCTTCCCATCACCACATAGATTCTAATATGTAGCTATAAGATCAAAATCACCAATCTCTCTAATTTTGTAGTGAATGTAGGAATGTATGTCTTCAACTAGAAAAACCCTAGGTAGTATGCTCGAAAAAGCTCCCATTTTGTCAATCTGTAAGGCAACTTCGGGGTGAAGTTTGTACTTCAGATCATTGTAAGTAGCAAAAATGATTAATCTCACTTCCTCCTCATCTACATTCTTTAATTTTTTGACCTTGGATGTGGACGCCATGTTCTTCGTTTAGGGTTTCGATAAATAGCAAATAAACAGCTCAGTGATGATAGCACTTACTCGTAATAACGATGAACACACTCAGAATTCATCAAATATTTTCTCAAATGCTCTGAAAATCTCTTGCTGAAATTTTCTCTATAGAATCTTAGCTCTTCTTGATCGTGGTGTGAAAAAAATAAGCTAATTCCACCGTGTATTTATAGCATTTTCAAATTCCTACTTAAAATTTTTGTAATAAATGCTCGACCTAACACAACTCAGTGACAACTTGTCATGCTTGGTGTATACCATGAAATAACATAAGCTTAATTAACATAATAAATTTCACTCGGTGAATACTTGCACTCGGTTAACCTTTCTTAATAGTTACCAACTAACAACTTCTCACTCGGTCTAGCATATATCGACTGTAAACACTTAAAGCTCAAAACTTGTAAAATCATAATGCATCTTAATTCATGTAGATTTTGTATGTGAACACTTGATACAAGGAACTATATGATAGATGTAACCAATTAGGATTATCAGTTCCATACATACCTTTTTAGCTTAGGTGGAGGTGGCGATGTCACCTAATCCAATGGACAAGGTTTCACCGATTGCATTACTTGACTCAGCATTGTCACTTGATGCTTTTCTCCATATAGTATTTCTTATCCTTATGATATCTTCAATTGTATTTCCATTTTCAAAGATTTGTGTCTCTGGTGCTCGGTCTCTATAATCTTTACTTAAGTGACTGACTTTGTGATAGTGTAAGCATGCCATAACAGTACTTGTCCAACTATGAGATCTACCTCTCCAATTCTTTCACATATAGTTAGCTACAATATGTACATATCTCCACATGTTGTGCAGTTAACCCATGTGTTATAATCCCAAGCATAAGCATTACCTTATCTCTTTGGTTGATAGGTCTTGTTCTATCCTTTAGGTGTCCAAACTTGCTTCATCTTTGTTATACATTCTTGTGAAGTATGTCCATGCACGTTTCAAGTGAGATAGTGTTTCTCTATGTAGGGTTTTTTAGGAGTCCTATTCAACTTAGATCTACACTCATGTGCTTGATGTCCATACTTGTTACAACTATAACAATGACCATTGAACTTAGGAGTGGTTTTAGGATTACCTTGTGCTTTACTCCTACAAACATTTGAAGTGTGGCCTAGTTTACCATAGTGATAGCATGATGGTTTCTTAGGTCTTTGACTCTTGTAGGTATTCATTTGTTTAGCTTTCTTAGATGATTCTCCTTTCTTAGTATAGCCTAATCCAGTAGTACTTCCAAGTCCTCTTTGATTGATTAGAAAATCATCAATTTTCTTGGAACTATCTTTAGCTTTCTTCATCATCTCATTATGTTGTTGCTGCATTTTTACTTCATTTCTCAGTCTTTCATTTTCTTCTCTGAGTTCACCAATGTCTTCAAGTTTCCTTGTTAACTCATTATTAACTCGATTGATCTCCTGGCTTACAAAAACCATCTGATTGGATATTTCAAAGTGATGCTCGGTAAGTCTTAGTATCTCAAATTCCTTGACTTGTAATTTTTCAGTCATTTGTCTTTTGTCTTTAAGAACCAAATTTCTCTTTTGTTCAACCTATCTAGCATTGTTCATCACATCAATCAATCTTACCATTTGTGCTTCTTGACCAATCTATAGGGCTTTAACTTGTTCAGTCAGATGAATATTTTCTTAGAGAGATCAGATAAACTTCCTTTGGATATGTCAGATATACTACCTGAACTAGATCCAGAAAGCTCAAATGGGTCATCAATATCTTCTTCATGATAATCAGTCTCACATTGCTGAATAGCCATATCTTTTCTCTGAACCAGTAACTTTTTCAATTCATCCTTTGCTTGTTTGTACTGCTCAATGAAAATTTGCCTTTGAATCTTTTGATTATCAATAGTCTTGTCCAACTTGTATCTTTCCATCTTTAGATCTTTCTTATTCAGTGATTAAACTTCCAAATAAGAGATCTATCTCTGATACCAATTATTGTGATAGGAAAGATAAAGTACTGAGAGGGGAGGGGTGAATCAGTACCCTCATTTTTTTTTACTGAATAAATAATTTTTAATAGTGTCTATCTAACTAACTGATTCCATTTCCTGCAACATACATTCAAATAACTTTGTAAATGTTAAGTGCATGAAAAAAATAAATAAACCAATCATGAAATGTAACATATGACACAAGTATTTTGGTTACGCAGAAACCCTTGTTAGAAGGTCAAAACTATGGTAGGGATGACACCCATAAATTCTTCACTACTGCAGTAAATAAAGTATGTCGGTTAAGGCTATAAGTTTGATCACTACTGGTGATCTTACCCTATTAGGAGTAATAATGAGATCTATTAGATCTACCTTGTGAAAGGATTTTGGCAACACCAAATGAGTGTGCACTTAGTTAAGAGATTTACAATCAGACTGTTAAGTCTACTATGTTAGGAGATTTTATAAATCTACTCTAATAATTAGAAGATGACAATAAATATCTATAAATGACAAATTTAACTTGTCTGAATTAGATCTATGATATACTATAAATATCACCTTGATGTGTAGTAAACTACTCTTTGTTCTGCTCGGTAGCCTTGGATGTTTCTGAATAAACTGAGTTTTATTTCTGATAACTGCTCATTCATGCAAACCCTTGTCTGAATCCTGATGTGCTACAAGGAAACTACTACTTCATGAACTCCTTGTCATGTATATGTCAAAATGACATCAATTACAATTATATAGAAAATTTCTATGACCTAATTAGGTTTACAACATCTTAGAAAACCTAAGATCTACGATGTACAAAAATAACCTAGATCTAACTATTACATAGGAATCATCATAACAAATAATGATTACATCCATAATAAATATGCCTCGATCTTGGTAAAACATTTTATGGATATGTGTAAACCATTTGCATACATAAATGTGCCAATACTGATTACTAGGTTGTTTCCTGAATAACTCGGTAAACACTGCATTCTCTGTTCGGTGAATAAACTGATGCTCAGTGTGTAGAATGATTGGTGTTTACTAACTCAGTGCTTGGTAGACTCTGATGCTCGATAAACATACTCGATACTTAGTTAAACCTATATTATTTTTTCTTTCGGTTCTACCTTGTGACTGAAGGCTTTGTAAGTTCAACTGACTAGCTTCTATAGCTTCTTATTCCATCCTTTATCAACTGATCAACTTAGATTACCGACTGATCTAGTTGATACTAATGACAACATCTAATGCTCAAATAGAGATAATAATATTAAGCAACTATATGAGGGTAATCAATGATGCTTTTCTTTCACCAAGCTTGAGCTTCTCTAGCAGTTGTTGGCGATTGTCCTGGCATCAATTTGTGTAAATCTAGCCAATACAAATCAATTGCACTTAGTGTGAAGAATATCGTTGGTATCCCAATTTGTTGTAGCATGTTTGTTATTCCAGCACAACATTTTGTCCAATATGACTTTATACCCCTTAAACTTGTTCTAAAGTACATGAATTTACCTGTGAGATTAGATTGTGGCATATTTTCCATATGCAACCAAAGCTCCATTATAGCTATAGGTGTAGAGTTCCATTAACCATTCATGATTGAATTTTTTGTGTTTTCATCCTAGAGTGCTCTAATTTGTGACTGGGAAGATGGGTGGTGAAAGGTGAAGGATTGAACCTACTAGGTATAATAGGTGGAGTACTTCACCTTGGATAGTAGGTTCACTAGGGTTTATGAGTACCATCTGGTTATGCTCAATCATTTTAAGTACGAGGTTCTTATTTCTTTTCCCTTTTTCTTTCTCTCATCACTTAATGCTAGCATACATGATCATATGGAGAATCCAACTAAGAACCTTTTATTGCACCAAAGGCTTATTCTACTTATTTGTGAGCATTTTAGAGCTAGGATCAATGAGACCCCCTCTAGGACTCTTTTTTCTTCTATGGAGGAAGAAGACAATGGTATCTCAAAGGATGAGGGTTGGGAAACTAAGGAAGATGAGGATGGGGCCCCTCCTTCCCTGACCAAAAAACCAAAAATGGGGCCTATGAAGGGATCTATTGGTGCTAGTAAGGCTAAGTATTATATTGAGGGGGTTCCACTTCTCCCCACCATGTTAAAATAAAAAAGTTCATGTTGGTTCCACTAAGGGTATAGGTTCTTTATCGTGTGGGGGAGATAAATTTGAGAAAATTAGTTTGGGGAAAGGGAAGGAGTCGGTTCTTATTGATTATAGGAGTTCTCAAGACCATGATGTTCCCTCTTCCCACTTTGGCCCTAAAGATTTCATGCCCCTCCATGATATTGAGGGAAACTCTCATTCTTCCTCGATGGAAGTTAGTGTCTAGGATTTTTGAGATAATAAGGAGAAAGAGTTTGGTATCTTGCAGAAGGTTAAGGAGAGTTCTATGTATTTTTAGATTAATTAAGTGGGCCTTTCATGAGATCAAAGGCCTTTATCTCAAGTATTGTGTCTTTTCTTCTAAGTTTGAGGAAATGTAGTTTAAGGAGGGAGACAAGGATAAGGGGAAGATTTCTCCCATGGATATCTCATTTGTTGTTCCTAAAAAAATTCCTATTGATACCACTGTGTGTCCCCTCTATGTGGAAGAGGAGAATAATATGATGGCGGACTACTTGTCCAAAACTGTGGAGGCCATTGAGAAGACAACAGATATATATGACAAGAAAATTGAGGAGATGAACCTGAAGATTAGAATATGTGATACTACCCTACGGAAGATAATGGAGCATAGTCACAAAATGGTCAACTCCTCTGCTAAGAACATGAAGGCTCTGGTTGCTAAATTGGAGAAATTACACCAAGATAGGACCTTTATGGATCTGGAGTAGGAGAAAGAGGTTGGCATGGAGGAGATTTTGGGTCCGAGTAAGAGGATGAGGGAAAGTACTAAAAAGAAGTCTTCCAACTTTCCTCAAGATATTCTTGAGCTAGAGAATGTGACTCAAAAGATGAATCAAGTAGAAGAGGAAGTTGATTAGACTCTAAAAAATCTAGGATAGTTTTGTTCTATTTTTCTTTTTTGTTTGTTGGCTTTTTGTTGGGGGAGGGCTAGTTGTGTCTTGCTTCTCTTTCTTTATGTCTATCCTATTGCTTTTGGGTATGTTCCATGTTGTTGAGCTTTATTGAAATATTTTCTATAAGCATTATGTAAAGGGTTTTGGGTCCCTTGAAAACCTATTTTTTCCTTAATCAAAAACTTTTACAAGTGTATGCAAATCCAAAAATTATTTCTTAAACAAAGATTACCATATGATTAAAATTATAAGATTATAAAATAATTAAGATATAAATCAAAAAATGGTATCAAATATAATATTTGCATGGAGAAATCATTTTAGGAAAATCTCCACACAAGAAAAGGACAAGTATCCATGAATCTTCAATGTGAGATGCATTTACACTCTCTCTTCTCTTTGATAGTATTCTTAAAGCACTTGTTAACTTGTAAAAATATCTCATGTCTCCAATCTTTAAATAAATAAAGGAGTAAAACTACAAATAATTTCCAAAATAATGTATGTTATTAAACCATGGTAAATGTAACAAATCCCATGTCCAAAATAAAGAGAATCTTATAATAATAGTAAATGTAACTATGAATAAACCATAAATAGAAAAATTAATCTCCATACAAACAACATGAAATATCTTTGACTTGTAACTCATCCTTAATGGCACATATCCCAAGGTAAAAATTAAAATCATATCTTGGCTCATATGCGACCCACCAATAACACTTGAGATTCTCCACTACTCAATTCTCAATCTTAAGTTGAGAGATTTGCTAAAAATATATACATAACTATAACTACCAACTCCACCCACTTTATGGAAATTAATATCAAGATTATAAAGGAACTTACGTTACAAAATATTTTATAATTCCACTCTAGGAATTCAAGGAGACTTTCTAAGAGAGCTAGATATATATGAATTAAGCATAGGATTGCAAGATAAATAGAGTCCTAATTTTCACAAAGAAGGCTCCTCATCTATAAGAGGTTCTTTTGGGACTCAATTCTCCAGTGTCCATTTTTACTTGAGTCTCTTCCCTTTATCTATCTATGGAGCATGACCCCTCTTCAATAACTATTTTGATAAGTTTCTATAAAGGTTATAATTTGTATTACTCTCTTGGTTGTGTTCTCCTTTTGTGTCTTCAATCAATTCTTCAAACACAAAAAATTTCAAAAATATAGCAGTCAAAATTGGTTAGACAAGGAAGACATCAGATGAGTGAAGAAAGGGAAAAGTAAATTTTACATGTGATTTTCTAAACCCATGATTATATTATCATTTTTTGGTTGTAGTACAATATTTTTAATGTCTCTATTATTGCATGATAATAAACTCTTAACCCCCAATAAATTCCTTTTCATTCATTTGGGGTCCATGTTTTTTATGCCTTAACTCTTTCTTGGGCATTTTGGCATGGGATAGTTTTATGATGGTTTGTTTGAGGTGCCCATAAGAAGAAGATGCCAATGTCAATTTTTTTAAATTATGTGAATGCCTTATATAAAATGAGATGTAAAATTTTAATATATTTTGGGAGCTCAATAACTTTGTTCATTTCTCTCCACCTACTTGTAGTAAAGATTCTATTCCTCCCAATTATTGGGAAATTGCTAGAAATTATTTGAAATCTCTAATTCAATAAAATTATTAATCATATTCAATTCTTAGCCTATACCCAAGGAAAATATATTATTATATGAAATTTTTTAATTAAATTGTCTTAATACAAAAAGCATGGAGATATTCATCTTCTTTGTTATGCCAAAAACTAACTCTTTAACATGATTAATAAACCTAACTTAAAGATGAAAATAAAACATCAAGGAAATGAACATTACCTCATTATAAGGTGGCATCAATAAGGAAACATAAATTAGCTGCACAAGAATAACATCTCACAACATAGGATTTACATGAAGAAATCATTTCAAGGAACAACTCCACCAAGAAGAGAGGCCAATGCTTGTATTATCTCCATGAAACATGGAGTAGATACAATCCTTCCTTCCTTCTCCTCTTCAACCTTCAATCCAAAAACACCTATGTACACAACTAAACTCCCATGATGCCTCCATCTCAAGCCCTCAATATATAGACTTACAGAGGCCCAAAATACCACTAAAAAACATTACAATGGGTCAAAACAAGGTTCCAAATTACTAGGGTAAAAATACATACAACCCACCATCTTGAAATCACACATCTAGCCCAAAATATCCTTACAATTGTTCTTACAATTATCGTAAGACCTCTCACCAAACTGAACCAATATATCTCATTATGTTTCCATAATCCATGAGATTGCTATTGTTTATTCTTCAGGATTTAATTATAAAAGTTTATTTGAGCATCAAAGTTTTTACCGCACTTTGTGATCCATAATCAAGATGTTAGAGACCTTAAGGAGGTGAGAAAAAATTACCTCTTTAAGCTCTCTAACATCTTTATGATGCATCATAAAGTATGGTCCAAAATGTTGATGCTAAAAAAACTTACACAATCAAATCCAAAAGAAAAAAATAGTGGTTGACCAATATAGAAATCATCTACCATAAATGCAATTATAGAAACTTGTGATAACCTATGACATTTCTCATAACCATCATGCATGCACATACAAAACCTTACATGTGTCCAACAACCTACAAATAGAATATTCCAAATGGGATGCCATCCTATTTTTTCCTTTTTCCAAAGTCCAAATGGTAACTGTTGAGTGTCATTTTTATACGAGACGTCGACTAGGAATTTATGTAAGTAAATTCCCCTCTTGGAAGAGTGATGTAAATCAATCTCAAGGTTCCTTCTAGGTTGGGTCTCAACTGCTTGGATAGCTCAATTGAAGATAAATGTGAATCTATTCACGAGGAGGCCTTTGCTGGTTTGTATCTTGAGGGACTGCAAAATAAACTTTAAAACACAACAATACTTCTCTTTTTTTGGATTTTTTGAATCTTTTAAATGAAAGAAACATTAATCTATTTAATTTATTATGACTGATTTACGAAGAAAATAAGGAGGAAGGTGACAAGAATTCGAAAGAAATTTTCTAAAAAGTAAACTAATGGACATAACTAATGCTACATTGTTTTGCAAATTAAAATACCAAGAAGATGGAGAAAACCGACAAGACAGAGATCTAAACGAATCACAATCATGATTTTGCAGATGCAATCATCAATGGAAATGAACACAGACATATGATAAGTCAAAATTCATCATATCACGAAGCCACCACAGATGTACACACATTTGAGACAAACTTATCTTAAAGCACCAAAAAGGAGAGATATTCCCAATAATTTGTCACAACAAAGAAATGCAGCAAAGGTAAACACCAGACTAAAAGAATCACAAATCAAAATCACCATACAATCAATTGGCTCTTTGAAATGAACAAATGAGCAATCACACATTCATAAATTTTGCAAAGATAGTAGAATAATCACACCACGATTGAAGCACCAATTGTATGTATTGTATTGCAATAATAATTGACCTCAATTACATGGATTTCATATAATTTATAGAGTTGTGCTCTCAATTTCATAGCTAGGGTTTCAGATGCATAAAAAACTTTAAAATAAATCTAAACTAAAGATTACATGAAGGAAACTAACCCTAAAACAAGTTAAAACTATCCTAGCATGGAAGTAAACCTCGTGCATTACAATTTTGGAGTAGATTATGCACAAAATAACTCAAAAAAAAGTGTTTGGAACTCATGCATGTTCTTCATGAAACCTGTGGTTCTCCCCTTTATTCATCATTATAAATCTCCTTCATGAACTCAACTGGAAGACACCCTTAAATCATGTAGAAACAACCCCCTAGAAGTGATATTTTTGACTAAAAAAGGAAGTTGGAGAAGATTGGAGTTAATGGCGGTCGTGCCCAGAAGTTTCAGATCCTGACCATTACCTTGAAAAAATGAAGTTCCAGAATTGACTAAGTGTTG
This sequence comes from Chamaecyparis obtusa, assembly GCA_027943335.1. Classification (NCBI taxonomy): domain Eukaryota; kingdom Viridiplantae; phylum Streptophyta; class Pinopsida; order Cupressales; family Cupressaceae; genus Chamaecyparis; species Chamaecyparis obtusa. Next base: position 846,631 of record BSBK01005063.1, on the reverse strand, counting down.
AAACAACTTCTCCTCAACTTTTGGACTTTCGGAGGCCGAAAATCTCATCAGGTCCAAATGCCAAAAATCTTGATCTTCAAATATGGCTAAGTGTGAAAAAATATTTTTTCTCCATACAAAATTTGGCTAAGTCAAAACTAGGTGCTCATATGCTTGGAAGGACTTCTAGATGAGCTTTGTGAAACCTATCCACAGTCTCTTGTACCTCTTCAAAATCAGCCATCTTAACCCCTTTAAGGTGTTCTTATTGCTTCTCCTGGAAGGTGAGTAACTCATCTACAAACCCCCTTATTTCCTCTTCTCGAGATAGCATTTTCGGAATTTCTTCCCTTTGATAGAACATCTGTTGGAGGTCTTCTTTAGTACTAACTCCACTGAAGATATCCAGATATTGGCCTATGATAACATTTACGGGATGCATTTTTTTCTCATCATCCTCATCATACAAGTCCAGGTCTAACCCCTCAAAAAAATTATGCATTTCTTCAGCAAAAAGTAGACCTTTATCTCTCTTTTTATCCATCTTCTTTAATGTCCTCTCAAAAATAGCCAAAGCATTGGCGATGTCTTGGATCCACTCCTCAAAATTATCTAATTCTGAGCCTTCATATACTTTGAGCAAAACTTAGAAGTGTTGCTTCCTTATTATTGTGAGGTATTCTAGAGCCTTCTACCACTTCAAGATTGTCTCCTCTAGACCATCTTCCTCACTCATAATCTCAACCAAATATGTTATTCCTTTAAGGATACCCCTAAAGGGCCTTAAAATCTTTCTAAGAGCAGCCTTTGCAAACTCTTCAAAATTGGCCTTCCAATTTGTACATGGCTGAATAAAAGAATGTGGGACATGTTCTAGTATACTTGTATCACCCCTTTTCTCAAAAATAGACTGTAATGAGGCCTTAGGGTTATTAGGGTCAATGGGACCTATTGTCTTAAGAATAAACTTCTTCATTGCTTCATTTTGTTCCATCAATGCCTTTATCTTCTCTTCGTCCTTGTCCATGAAGCCTAGAGCATTCTTAAGTCCTAGTGTTGCCAAATTTTTACTTCCCTCTCTAGTTGGCTCTCCTAGGTCTACCTCTTCCAGCACATAATCATCTGTGGTAATTTATGCCATGCTAACATTCATTGCAGGGATAGTCACCTGAGCCTTCCACCTTCTTGCCTAATCTTGTGTTACATACGAGAGGGTCCTTGCCCGAGCACTAGATCCTCCTTGGTGGAATGCTTGTCCTAGCATCTCCATATCAGTATCATCATCATCTGTGTATACCCTTACCCTTGGTTGGATTTCCTTGTGTTGGTTCCCCAAAATGGACTTTATACTCAGAGAGACACCAACATACCTAAAGACAAATTTTAAGGGAAGGTTAATTCCAAATATGGTGAGGTCTATTAGGCAACTGGACCAGCTATAGGGAAAAGAACGCCCTCTTAATTTATGGATCTATAAAACCAAGGAGGGTAATCCTAATCCAGTGAAACAAACTTTACTTAAATAATCACAGACTAGATTTTAATGCAATAGATAAATGGTAAGAAAATACTAAATGATAACTTTTCATTCATTGATTCTCCATTACCATTTGATAAGAGACAACTTGTAGGTCACAGTACCTCAGATATCTTTTAGATAGATTTATATCAAAGATAGATATACAACCAAATTTTATTAGGCAGTCATTACTGTAAAATAAAACTCATTTATGATTAGTGCCTTATCCATTGGGCTATACTTTGCTGCAAAGAAAATATACAGAAACCATTCAAAGCCATTGATTCAGGATCCCTAGAATATCACCACCTTATGATGATATTGATCAAAATATCTTTGAATCTACACTACTTACTTATATCCCCATGCAAACTCCCAAAAATCTATGCCCTATCCAAAGTCTTTAATCTGATCCTTGATCAGTGCAAAGGAATAAAAATACACACATAGAGGAACTCATATGCAATGAATTTCAATATTCATAATTCGAAGAGATGCTACACAAGGAGAGAAGTAAATCCTAGATTTTTGTATTCAAATTTACTGAACCATGTTCCTATATACACTAAGCTTTCAAATATACACCACCTCAATAATGGCTAAAATCAAACAACTCTATTTATTTCTCATAAAACTTGACCTAACATAATCTACTTATACCCTTGACTCAGAACTTGGAAAAAAGATAATTCAAGTCCCAGCCCTTCTAAATGATCTAGGAAATCCTTTTATAGAACAAGGATTGAAAACAAGCTATAGATCACTTAGGAACATATCAAAGATTACATAGATAAGATAAAGGACACAAAGCGCACAAAGATTGAATTCAGTTAAAATTTTCAAAAGTGTAGATTAATTTGAGTGCCAAGTCTTCTGTAACAACTTCCAAAAAATATTTCAAACCCCACCAAGTCTTTCCTTTTCATTTGTGACTTCATACTCCTTCCTTTCTGTCAAAATATCCAATCAATTTTCATCTGTTGAAACATCTTATTTTGGACTTCAAAGCGCTCTCCATAACCATCCTTGGAACTGAAAAAATTGGTTTTAGCTTGTTGTTTCTGGTTCACTGTATCAAACCCCGGCAAAAACCCTTAATTAGTTTAAAATTTTGGCTCAATGTCTAACTGATCAAATTTAAAACGTGACCATCGATTCATCTCCTTCTCAGCACATCGGGCGGTTCTCATAATTTGGCAATAGTCAACTAGGCCTTTAAAAATATTTGGCCACATCATCATTTTCCTTGGCCAATCAAAAAAGAACACATCAGCTACACCTAACAATGGACCTATCTTTATCATTAAATAGAAGATCCAACGGTCGATACTTTTAGTACCTTCTGATTGGAACCATTATCACATCTCAATGGCCGATACCAAATCGACAGTTGTTGCAATACAGCAAGCACAAATGTTCGATCATCTTTCATCCATAGAAACATGATAGCTGTCAGATCTTGAGAAAGATATTAGTTCATTACAATCTTTATTAACTGGGCCCAGTGAACGCATGCTGATAGATCTTCGCAATTGAATGGTTGTGATAAAACTAAGGTAACCAGTCCCACTTGATAGAGATGCTTAGTTGTCGATGCATCAATGGCTATTGCAATGCCACATTGGTTAATCTCCCTACATCTTTCCTTTGTGGCTATGTGACCACCGTTAGATTAAAACATGAGATAAGCATTTTGATAAAGTGTCAAAACCTTAGGAAAATTTATCATCAGAACTTAGGGAAAATATTAAAGGTCACAAAGCTTTAGACTTAGGAAAAATTAAAGCATCGGGATAGGTAGATAAAAGCTTAGGAAAAAGACCCCACCAAGAGGAAAATTATAACACATGCGTTAAAAGGAATTTATTGATTTCTAAAAAGTAACGACTGAATAGAAAAATAGAAGGTCAACCTAGGGTTTTTACTTATAATGAAGAAAAGATAGGGTTTTTTCCCAAAGGATACTTAATTAGGGCTTCTTGGATTTCAAAGGAGAATCTGGCACTCTTGGTAAATACTTCAAAAAATTTTAAAAGTATGAAAATTTATAAAATGAAAAATTTGAAGTGCTAACAGTGGCTCTGTTTAGGGATTTATACCTCTTGCAAGCATGACGAGGATTTAGAATCTCTTGGATAAGTAGACCATCTACTGAAACAAACTACCCTACACACACAACTTAAAAATAAACACACAACAAAGAAATAAAGCCTATCTATTGTTCATGGATAATGAGAGTACCTTAAGAGAAGTACAATTTACAAAATTTTCCATGAACTAGAAATTCCAAAATGTTTCTAATCAAATCTTTTAGGATGTAAGAGTAAGAACCACATTTAGTATCAACAAGATATGGTCCCAACCAGATTGTGTCAAATTTTCTATGCTTTCCTTTATCTTCTAGTCTGGCATTCCACATCAAGACCAAATCATCTATGTCAAAATTTATGACTGTAGTCCTCTTGTGATAGAAATTTTTGTACTGGAGCTATGATCTTATGTTCTTGTCATGGGCTTCCCTTCTTGATTCATCCAATTGTATCAGATCTTCCAATCTGATTTTCATTTTGTTGTTCAAATCATCATCATATAATTGGATGAACTTATACATTTACAATAAATTATTCTGTGGTAACCATGCATGGATACCATATACCAAATCAAAAGGAGCACATCCAATAACCTTCTTTACTATCACTCTATCATCCCACAGAGCTAACTGCAAGTTTGAATCCCATGCTTTTTTGTTCTTATCAAGGACACTTTTCAAAATCTTTATCAAGCTCTTATTACTTGATTCAGCTTGACTATTACCTTGAGGATGATAAGGGGTTGAGTATGGAATTTGAATCCCATATTGTTAACAAAAACTCTTAAATTCTTCAGACCTAAAACACATGGTGTTATCCACTATTATAACCTCAGGGCATCCAAATCTTGTCAACAAATTATGCATCATAAAATCAGTGACTACCCTACTAGTGGCTCTTTTAGTGGGAATTGCTTCCACCCACTTAGTGAAATAGTCTATGGAAACCATGATCCATGAATGTCCCCCACTAGAATTTTTTGGGATCTCACCAATGAAATCCATGCCCCACTTTTGAAAAGGGGCTGCAACTGTCACAGGGCTTAAGGGTAGGTGTGTGTGTGAAAATTATACCTGATCTATAAACACAACACTCAGTAAAACATTAGAGGTTAGTGATAATCAAAATCATGCAAAATTGAAAGCTATCTAACCAAGCGATTTACTGCCTTCTAATAGGTGTGAGATTAATGTTCTCAGATTATTATCGAGATTAGTGACCTAGACGACACCTAAATGAAGGATTTGAATGCAATTCTAGATATGGAATAAATGCAATTAATCTATATTTTTGATATTTTATATGCAATAAGAATGATAAAAACTGATATGATATGAATGCTATTGAAAACTGATATGCTATGAATCTAACAATGATATGTAATATGAATGCAAAAATAAGATTGATCTCACAAAGATGTCGATTCGCAAGAGCTTTGATTCTTCAATTCTAATTCTCCAGCGTGATTGTGCAAAATATGAGATGATTTGTGAAGAGTTGAACCTTTAATTTATAGAAATCCAGGGCTTTGGAGGTGCATGGGAAAAAGCCATAAATCACTCAAATAACTCAACTTGTTTTTTGAGTTATTTTTAAATAAAAGATAATTAACTCACAAAAACATGCAAAAGCTAAGTTTTAACTCAAAATAGAGTTTAGCTTTAATTGATAATTGATAGTTGTTTGCTTTTATGATTGTGCATGTTTTATTTATGAATTAATTTAATAATAAAGTGATTTATTTCCAATTTAACTGCTTTTAAAAATAAAACAATTGATTTATGGGTTAATCAATTATTTAATCAAAATTTTATTAAAAACTATATTATTAAATAATGACAACTTGCTTTAATTAATTAAATAAGAATTTAATCAATTATTCATATGATATTAGATTTATTGTCAAAATTAAATAATACAATTAATAATAGATATAATTAAATTTAATTACACAATTAAGTGGCAAATATTAAATCTAATTAATTAAATATGAAAATATTCAATTAATCAAACTTTAGGATAAATGTGATTTATTGCCAAATAATTATAAAATTAAAGATAATTAAGATAATTAGGAATATTACTAGGAATATTCCCCGATGCAAAATTTAAGATAATCAATTAGATTTGATGATGTTTAGATGTGCCTTAGATTAGGACTTTGATGTCGATTTCATATGATTTGATGATATAGGAGGTTAATGAACTTATAGCCCATTTTTAGGGTATTACATTTTGCCCCTCTTTGAATTACTGTGCGAAGCGCAGTGGTTCAAAGATAGTCTGTGTTTGATAAGGATATGAAACTGATGTTTGAAATTGATAATTGATATGAGATAGAAGCTGATTGATATTGAATTGATATGGAGATAATAGGTCCTGAATGACCAAAGATAATGTTCACTGTAGCAGCAAATGAACCTATGATTGTGAAAAAGTGTCAAAATGCCTGATTCTGAACCTTAGGATTGATAAGAAGTGAATGACCCGTTCTAGACTCGATTGTCTTAGCAGAACTAGCAGGTATCACATCCGAATCCTTTAGTTGCCGAAGAACCAAGGAAATAACACTATGATCTGATGGTTGCAAAAACTGATACAGATTACAAGATTAAGAGAATACCAGATTGATATGGATTGATGAATCTGATATGCCCCAAGTGATGATAGATTTGCCCCGAGCGATGAGGACTTCTGATGAATCAGTAACTAGACGTGATTGTTTGTCTTGATCACTGATGAAAGATATTGATAGACTTGATCGATAGAATTTGATTTACAGACTTTGAATGATGTGCAATACCATGCCCCCTTCGGGATTAAAATTGAAATCTGACAAGAAAAGTCAGCGTTGATAGTTTAGAAGCATGTTAATTGATTTGAGAAGTGGTTATTTACATCCGAGAAGGCATTCTGCATCGTTGGAAGGTCCCAAAAGACCAAGTTTGACTAGGTTTGACCATGAGTTGACCATGGTTGACCAAGTTGAAATTTTGATAGTTTGATGTAAGATAATCAGTTAAGTTGAATACTAGATTTTTGTGATGATTGAAGGTCGAATATGCAAGTAGTTAATAATATGAATGATCTCAGATTTGAATTTTGATCCCGAAAAAGGATTCTACTTGCTATTTCATTGGAGGAACCTTCGTGTGAGATTCAACTCTTGTTAGACTTGAAGATGCGATTTGAAGAATCATTTAAGCATTGAAGTTCGTTTAATCATTGTGAGATCATGTAAACATGCAAAATGTAATGAGACATGCAAAATGAAATGCAACCTAAGACCTAGGACCTAGTCACTGATCATGTGTCGATTTGTTATCATCATTGAACTTTTAGGTAACTGGATAAATCAATACAATGCCCACTAGCCATGAAACCATAGACATATGAATATTGATTTGTATGTGCAAGAATCAATACAACACCCACTGGTTATACAACCATGGACATATGAATATTGATTTGTTTTCAGAATGTTGGATTAGATATAAGTACCAAGGCACAAACGCCAGGATGACCTGAATATCATGTCCATTTTGATATAGCAATTTGTACAAGCATCAAAACATAAACGTTGTGATGACCTGAGTACACCTTGCATTAAAAACACATCAAACAGCTAAGAGATCATTCTAAATCCAATGTGAATTACCCGTAGTGACCCTTTATCGTTCACATCCTTAGGCAAGATTGCATTCCATAGTAGGAGAAAGAACTTACTCAAAAAGATAATAGTTAGATCAAAGTTCCTTGAATTTTTTGGGTATCAATGGTCGAGATTCGCATGGCCATCCAATTCGAGATAGAGGCTCTTACAGTCGGACACCATTTCAATCCAGAATTTCCAAAGCTGTTAGATTTTCACATACAAGCAGAAGACAAAGAAAAGATTATGCCCCCAGTCATCACTCTCTAAATCCTATAAAAGACATCATCGAAGAGCTCGAAGGGACACAATATGCAAAAATCTCAATGCGAATCAGTAAGCCTACAAGGAGATAAAAGCATGAAAAGCACAGATTGTTTTCAGTTGAGTTTTGATGTTTGATTGTTGTTGATGCAAAATCCTTTCTGGAGACGAGACAGACTGACTGACTCAACTTGAATCTTCAAAGGACTCTGAGTGGATATGACACATCTAAGATACATGGGAGACCATAGGATATGACATTGATTGCCCCCAAGTGTGAACATTGATAGGATGCAAACGCTTGAGCTGGTTGGTGTACAGGCTGACTTATTGAAAATTGGAAATGCAGGAACAAACCGGGAGATATGTACAAACTAAAGCAAGACTGAAAGCTGGGAAAGACCAAGATTGTGCTGATAGATGGAGCATTTTGGAACAAGTGGTGCCCGTTTGCCGAGTTTTCACCATCTTGGTAGAGATTCTATTTTTGCTACCGAGGTGCCTGTTTCCAGGTTTTCACCAAGGCACTTTTTTTTTCTTTTTTCATTTTTTTGTATTTTTCATTTTTTCAATTTTTTTGTACTTTTGATATTTTTCAATTTTTTTGTACTTTTGATATTTTTTGATTTTTTTTGTGAATCATCAAGGCGCCTATTGCTAGGTTTTCACCAAGATGTTCATTTTTTCAGGACTTTTTCCGATTTTTAAGATTTTTTTCAGGACATTTACCAAGCACTGAATGCCTTAGGCGTAGAATTTCTTCAGATGGAGAACGTTGATTGGTTCTCAGAGCTGTTCTCCTTCAGTTGTTGAGAGTTGATAGGCACCAGAGCTAAAAGTAGTAGTGATTACAAAGGGACCCAGCCAGTTGGGTTCAAACTTCCCCTTGCGTTCTCGATGTGATTGATTTTTAGGATTTTCTCTCAACACTAGATCGCCAACCTGAAATTCTCTGTCTGACTTTCTTGTTGTAGCCTCTAGACATTCTTTTCTGATACACTCTGAGATGATCATACGCTGCTTGTCTGCGCTCATCTAGTAGTTCAAGTTCTTGTAACCTCGACACTCTGTAGTCTTCATCAGTGACAAGTCCATGCATTTTGATTCTGAGTGATGGGATTTCAACCTCAATAGGCAATACCGCTTCAGACCCATAAACTAAAGCGAAAGGTGTAGCCCCTGTAGGTGTTCTGATACTAGTTCTGTATGCCCAGAGAGTTGGATTGATCATCAGATGCCAGTCTCTTCCTGTTTTATTCACTGTTCTGTGCAAGATCTTCAGGAGATTTTTGTTTGAAGCCTCAGCTTGTCCGTTCCCTTGAGGATAGTAGATAGATGACCAATGTTGAGTAATTTTGAACTTGGCACATAAGTCATCTAGGTCCTTGTTTTTGAATTGTCCCCCGTTATCTGTGATTATAGAGTGAGGGATCCCATATCTGCAAATGATGTAATTCAGGATGAACATAGAGATCTGTTTCCCCGTTGCTTGTGTTAGAGGAACTGCTTCTACCCATTTTGTAAAATAATCTGTAGCTGTGATTATATGGGTATGTCCATTAGAAGAGTGCAGATGGATAGCACCTATGAGATCAAATGCCCATTGTTGAAAAGGCCATTGTGTAGTAAAGGGAATCAGATCTCTCCCTGGAGCATGAATCAAGTTGCCATGTACTTGACACTGTTGACAGTTTTTAGCAAATTTAATAGCTTCTTTTTCCATTTCAGGCCAATAATACCCAGCCCTAATAAGTTTTCGAGCTAACGTTAACCCGTTCGAGTGTGACCCACATATACCCTCGTGGACTTCCTCTAATGCACGTTGAGACTCTTCTCGTTCTAAACATCTAAGCAGTGTACCATCTAGACCTCGTTTGTACAGATCATTACCAATGATGACATATCGGGATGCGGATCGGATAAGGTTTCATTTCTCAAAACGGTTAAAGGACTCAGGGATGATTTGGTCATGGAGATAGGAGAACAAATTTTTGTAGCGAGATGAGTCATAACTTACAACAGTGCAGATCATGCGGGTTTCAGGGGAGTTATATGCAGGATAGGATAGGGCTTCCACCAGGAACTCGTAGCGTAGTTCATGTTCAAGCTGTTGTAAAAGAGTAGATAATGTTGCCATTGCATCAGTAGCCTTATTCTCCATTCTGGGTATTTTCTCAAATGTGATAGAGATGAAGTATTTCTTTAGATCATCGACCATTCTCTTGTAAGGAATGAGCTTTTCATCTTTGGTTTGGTACACATCATTGACCTGGTGGATGACCAGTTGTGAGTCTCCATGAATGTGCATCTCTGTAACTCTCCACTGTATTGGCATTTTCATACCATTGAGAAGTGCCTCATATTCAGCAATATTGTTTGTGCAAGGAAACTTTAATCTGAATGCTTTGGGTATCGAGTATCCTTGAGGAGTAATGAACAATATGCCTGCTCCGGATCCATTCTGTGTGTAGGAGCCATCAAAGAATAATCGCCATGCTCTAGAAGAGAGGTGCATGATAGAGGAATCGAGAAATTCCATTTGCATGGGTGTATCATCAAACAGTGGTGCTTCAGCTAATTGATCAGCAATGACCTGTCCTTTGATAGCTTTTCTTTCAACATATTCAATGTCAAATTCGCTCAAGAGCATGACCCATTTAGCTAGTCTACCTGTGAGGGCAGCTTTGCTTAGGAGATATTTCAGTGGATCAATTTTAGCTACCAAATGAGTAGTATGAGCTAACATGTAGTGTCTCAATTTCTGTGATGCAAAGATCACAGCGAGACAGGCCTTCTCTATCATTGAGTAGTTCTTCTCATAGGCCACTAAAGTTTGGCTGATATAGTAGATGGCTCTCTCTTTCTTGTTCTCATCATGCTGTGCTAGCAATGCCCCCAGTGATGTATCTGTTGCGGAGACATATAATATTAATGGCTTCCCATGAATAGGAGGCATCAATATAGGTGGATTTGATAGATACTTCTTGATATGTTTAAAGTTGTTCTCACATTCTTCATTCCATGCAAAGGTCACACCTTTATGTAATGTTTTTGTAAAAGGCTGTGAGATGTCCGCTAGCTGTGATATGAATCTTCTGATAGATTGAACTCTACCTTGCAACGTCCTCATTTGACTAATATTTGTGGGAGGTTGCATCTCTATTATAGCCTTGACCTTAGCTGGATCAACTTCAATGCCTTTCTTGGAGACGATGTATCCTAGGAGCTTTCCAGAAGTGACTCCAAAAGCACACTTTTTAGGATTTAGTCGAAGACTAAATTTTTCCATTCTGTCGAGGATCATGCTCAAGTCTGTTAGATGTTCAGTTCTAATCATGGATTTTGCCAAGGTATCATCTACATAATCCTCCATTGTTCTATGCATCATATCATGAAAAATAGATGTCATTGCTCTTTGATATGTAGCTCCAGCATTTTTGAGTCCGAATGGCATAACATTCCAACAGAAAGTTCCCCACGCACATGTGAAAGCTATTTTCTCTTGATCTTCTTGAGCAATTTTGATTTGGTTGTATCCAGAAAAGCCATCCATTAAGGAATACATTTCATAGCCCGCAGTCATGTCTACTATCATATCAATGTTAGGTAGTGGAAAGTCATCCTTAGGGCATGCTCTATTCACATCTCTAAAGTCCGTGCACACTTTGATTGAACCATCTGGTTTTGAAATAGGTACAATGTTGGAAATCCACTCAGCATAGTCGATGACACGGATGAATCTAGCTTTTAGGAGTTTTTCTAGTTCTGCTTTGACTAAGAGTGCGACATGAGGATGCATCTTTCTCAATTTTTGTTTGATTGGTTTTACTCCGGGAGCAATGGATAGATGGTGCATAATGAGATTGGGATCCAATCCTGGCATATCTGAATATTTCCATGCAAAGTTGATCTTTTTCTCTGATAAGAAGGTAGTGAAGTTTTGTTTCTCTTCGTCTGATAGAGATTGTGCTACATGTACCAATTGTGGTTCCTCTGTTGTACCCAAATTGATGGATTGAGTTGGCTCAATCAGAACTGGAGATCTATCCTGTAAATGACTTGGAAGGACATCAAATATCTCATCCTTAGGTGCCTCAGAGAGGTTTTCACCTTCAGTTACATCTTTTCTTTTTACTTTTGTCAGTTCTGAGACTGCCACAAAGTGGTTTTCACCCTCAGAACTCTTTTTCTTTTTCTTTTTACTCTTGTTTTTCTGACTAAGATATTTGATGTCCGACTCGGTCATGCTGACACTCGGTTCACTGATGGAAGTACTCATAGGCTCAACTGCATTGAGGTAGCAGGCAAGGGCATAGTCATTTGGGAAGGTATACATACCATGGTTTGGGTTGGTGGAAGTTTGGTCGATAAGATCAGGGCGTTGGATAGTCAAAGCGGGAAAGGCTTGGGATATGGTGTTCACGGATGTGGATATGTCATCATTGGTCCTAACCTGACGCTCAAGTTCAAAGGTGATATTACAACTCAGAATGTTCAATTCGTGAATAGGCTCAACATCATCATAGGAGTCCTCTTCAGCCATAGGTGGATCAGACATGTTAAGTTCATTGTTTCGCTCTAGACCTACGTTGGGTTGAGAGACATATTGGTGAATAACATCAATAGATTTCTCTGTTATAAGCTCATCTTCTTTTGGAATGGCACCCCATTCATAATCATTTGACTCATCTTCTGATTCAGAATCTCTAGGAAATCTTAGAAAGTGCGTGAAATCAGGATGAATACCCCAAGAAGGATTACCCTCAGTCTCTGACTTGAATTCATATTCATGGGAATCAGTGTCAAAATAACTACCCCCTGCTTCTTGATCAGTTTGATTGCCTTCGAGATTGGCTGGTTCTTGTGGTACAACCATCTCTTGCGCTACAGTAGGTTCTTGTGTTTCTACTACATTAATTCTTCTGATAGGATCATCTGTATCATCAAGAAGATCTTTGATCTCTTTAGGCAATTTTTCATAGGGGATAAGCTCAGAGCTATCTGAATCATCATCAGAGGGTTCTGTTTCTTCTTTCTTAAGAAGGGGTTCTCCTGGTGCAATTTGTTCTATGACATGAGAACAACCACCTCTGAGATGATAGGGTTTCTTTTTAAACCCTATGCCACCAGTATCTTTTTTGGCTTGACCAATATGTGAAATGGGGGTCACAAGACCCTTTCCCCTAATTCCTAGAGGTCCTTGACTAGAATATCCCATCTTGGCTATCAATTTGTTTCCTGGACCATATGAATTAGAAGGGACTGTAGGTGCTATAGATTCACTAGGTTGAACAATTTTAGATTCAGAATCCTCTTTATATAGCCATGCCAGCACAGCTTCATCCTCTTCAAATTCTTGTTTAGATACTTGCTCCACCACAAAATGTCTTTTGTATGCTTCCATAGGTTCCTTAGGTTCTGATTTAGACTGCTTCAAGGATTGGCCATATGACTTAGGTGAGATTGGGAGAGATGTCAGAGACAAGACTGGCTCTATAGTGTATTCTCCCATCCCATTTTCTTTGATATTGATCTCTTTAGCAATGTCATCCATCTTAGATGTGGAAGCCACATTTTGTTGCTTGATGGAAGATTCTCTGTTATTGGCAACAAGTTTATCGGCACTTTCCTTCAATGTATTGCAAGTTGTACTCAGATCAGCTGGGATAGTAACCTCCACTCCTTCATAGGGAAATTTCAAGCATTGATGGTATGTTGAAGGAATAGCCTGCATTTCATGGATCCAGGGTCTCCCTAGAAGGATATTATAAGCCAATGGTAGATCGAGCACCTGACATGTGGTATCTTTGATGACTGGACCCACTCGGATGGGTAAGACAATGGTGCCCTTAGAAGATCTTTCCTGTTCATCATAGGCCTTTATAGTGATCTTCTTTCGAGGATCAATAGCCATCTCTGAGAATCCCAACTGTGTGATTAAGTTGTAAGAACAAATGTTGAGGCCTGCGCCCCCATCTATCAACACACGTTTGACTCGACGGTTCTGGATCAAGACTTCTATGTGCAAGGGCTGATTATGTGGGTGACTTAGGGAGTTGTCATCCTCTTCTGAAAAGGAGATATATTGCGGAGATGTTAGATGACCAACCATAGTCTGGAACCTGTCTAGATCTAGATCATCAGGAACATTAGAGCTGAGAAAAGCTTTGTCTAGGATATCTCGGTGAGCTGGAGATATTCGAAGTAAATCAAACATAGAGATTTTGGCATTGGTATGCTGGAGTTGTTGTACGATGCTGTAAGATGTAGGTCTGGTATCCTTTGGATTGGAAGATTTCGAGGCAACCTTCTGTTTAGAAGCAGATGTGAGATGAAAAGGTATCTTAGGGACATCAAATGAATTTGGTGTTTGTCCTTTCAGATGCGTCTGAGCTTGTGATCTGGTAACTGCATTAGCTGAGGAATGATTTCTATCTCTTCGTACAATCGTGATGACATTACAGCTCTCAAAGAGGCATGGTTCCACCATATTGATGACAGCATCATTTCCAGGGTAGGCATAGTTGACTTTTTCCCCCATGTTAGGCTGAGAAGTGGAAACTCCCTTGCCATGTTGTGGAAAAGGTTCTGTAAATGCTGTGTGATCATTATTGCTGGTAGGATTATCGATTGTGATGTCCCCTTGATCTATCAAGTCTTGAATGGTATGCTTCAAATGGAAGCATCCATTAGTTCTGTGGCCTTTAGTTCGATGGAAAGCACAAAATTCATTATCTTTCCACCAACATGGTTTTGGATCCGGATCAGGTTTTCGGATTGGTGGTAAAGAGATCATGTTATCCGCTATCAGGGTCCTCAGAGCAGATTCCAAAGATTCTCCCAGGGGAGTAAACTTTCATTTATTATCCCATCATTTGAATGGCTTCTTTGGAGATGGTTCAGTAGATTTATGCTCTGAAGCTTCAATGGCTTTGGTGGCAAGGGTGAGATTGTAGGCCAGTGCCTTTGATGGGGTGTGGATAGTGTCAACAACACCGTCAGAGATGATACCTTTGTTTCTATTCCAGCTCTTGTTTTTATCTTTTGAGCTAGATCCCGATTCAGACTTGTCCTTTTGAAGTGTGATTTCTCCTTTCTTGACAAGTACTTTCTCAATCTTGATTGCATTATCCACCATTTTATCAAAAGATACATGATCTTGCATTTGTAATGGATAGTTGAGCTCTGGAACAAGATTATTGATAAAGATTTCAAGTTTCTCCATTTCGGGAATTGGTCTAGCATATAAAGAAAACTTCTTTCACCACCTCTTGAGAAAAGTTAGGAATGATTCCCCTGGATATTGCTTAAGGTTATAGATATCGATCATGGTAATCGGATGTTGAATATTGTAGGAATATTGTTGATAAAACAATTTAATTAATTCCTCAAAAGTTTTGATCATAGAAGGTAATCTTGAAAACCACTGAATGGATGCTCCTCCCAAGGATCTAGGAAAAAGACGCATTAGATAAGTCGGTTCATGCATGAATTCCATGGATTGTGTACAGAACTCTCTGACATGATCTTGAGAATCAGAGTGTCTGTCATATTTGTCATACTTTGGTATCTCCACTCTTTTTGGGAATGGAGGCATATACAAGTCTTTGTCAAAAGGGAAAGGACAAAGGGCCTCCATGGAGAATTCCTTGGGTTCCTTCTCTTTCTCAATTTTATTCATTTTGACCTGCATAGCGTGCAGCTGGTTCATTATGGCCGTCATCAGAGTTTCTTCCTCATGCGTGATGATATCTTCGACATTGAAGTGAGGAGGAAGTTTAGCTCCTTCTTGGGCTAATTGCAAAAAGTATGCCTCTCTATCCATTTTCAAGAAATGCCTCATCATTCTTTTGAATTCATCGTCATTCTGACACTAATGGATTTCAGAGGGTGTAGGGTCTTGGTCGGCATTATGTTGAGAATGGTGTCCCTGGGATCCTCCTCTTAGAGAACCATGGTTTGTCCCTGCTTGAGACATGGTAGGAGTTTTTGGGCTCCCTGGAATAGATTGAGGAGGAGTTTGTTGATTACCTCTGTGAGTTGATAGAGGAGGTATGTAACCAGTTTTTAATCGAAAGTTACCGAGACTGTCATCTTCGTAGATACCTGACTTGATGAGTTGTTCAAGAGTTGGACCCGGGGTATTGGTCAAAAGTAAGTTCTGAGATGTTTCTTCTGATTTCTTGTGTGAAGAAGCTCTGGTCTCCACCATTAACTTTGAATGAAACAGAAGAAAAGGATGAAGACAACTAAAGAACAATTTGATTCGAGAAAATCGGATGACGCAACCTTGTCAAGATTATGATAGTTTTGATGATCTGATGAGATGTGGGTGAAGGAAACTGTGCCTTGGATGTATGGGATAGATCGCCCAAAAGATAGTGGACATGAGTTCTCAACACTTAGTTTGTTTTTGAAGATTGATTGATTGAAGATTGATAGTTATGACAAGGTTTTGACACGAGATAAAAAGGACTCAAATTGATCAAATAGAAGACTAGATCGGATTCAAAAGATCAAACTCAGAAAATGGTAGAATGCTCAATAGCTACTGCTCTGTTCCTGACACAATGATATTTTTGACAGATTCTGGAACTAGGCTGGAAACATTGGATATCTTGCAATTTGACAATTTCTAACAACTTTCTCAAATTTTTCCAAATGACACTCTGCAGACTCGTACGACACTAGGTAGTTTATGAAATGATAGTTGCTAAACTCATACGACAGTTGGGTAATACTGAAATGACACTTGACAAAACTCGTACGACTTTTGACTTCCTGAAATGACTTTTGACTCCAGAAAAGATTTTACGTCAATTTTTGCAAAATGTAAGGTCTTCAGTTTTGGATTGTTTGCAAATTGTATTGTCCAGATTTTGAAGGTTATACCAAATTTGATCATTTTTAATAGCCAAGTAGATAAATAAGCACGCAGAATAGCAAGCAAGTGATTCCAAGCACGTCTGAAAACAATGAACAAGGGCAAAAGCAACCTTGCGCATGAACAATCAAGTGACCAAATTGTGCTAATCCCTGAGAGTACTAATTGTGTATGTTCTGAAAAGTTTTGCAATAACACACATATACCTGAGAATGAAAAATTGGCCTCTCTAGGGTTTTTAGTAATGGTTTGACTCTGCAACTTTTATGATTCAAAGGGGTGAACTCCAATCTCGGCGCACCAGGGTTTTGACACAGTCTGAGAACTTAATCTTCAAGAGCTGCTAGGGAGATCTGACAACCCAACAATGAACCATACCCGTGGAGATTTCTTCCACAAGGACATTTATATAGCGGCTGTCACTACCATGGCGAAAATGGCTATTACCGCTTGAGGTTCCGTCAATGCAGTTTGCCCTGTGAAGGGATTGTCCGCTACGGTTAACCCTCTCTAAAGATGACTCACAATAGTATACCACAAGGGGACTTGGCTCCAGATTCAAGGTTTTGACACCTCTTCACTTTTAACCCAAACAAAGCAAGCAGATTAATCCGACACGCTAAGACAAAGTTTTATTCCACCAAGGTCTGTGATATCAACTCCACGTGATCTATCAACCTCTCAGAGGAGAGAATGTATCAATCAATAAGAGAAGATGCACTAACCAATTTTGATTCACCAAAGCTCGTGATATCAACCCCACGTGATCTATCAACCTCTCCGGAGAGAGAATGTGTCGATCAATAAGAGAAGACTCACTAACTAAGTTGAATGTGAAACGCACTAAGTATCCTCCCTACCTACAAGGATTCTATCATCAAGAAGGATTTCGCTAGGAATCCAATCTCTCAAGAATCACAAATAGTGTTCATAGGGCCTAATTACTATGTGAGCACAGATGTATGTTCCGAAAGCAAATCTACCAAAAGCATCCAAAAAGTAGAAAGAGGAACACTTAACGTTTAAAGCGAATATGAGATGAGTCCACAAGGTGGAACACTTAACACCTCACACAAGCTAAAAATGAGTCCACAACTTAGAAAACAAGGAAGTTCCTAAAAGCACAAAAGGGTTGCCAAGTGGAACATTTAACGCTTCTGTCCTGTTGACCCCTCCCCTTTATGGCGCTGAGATTGCAACCACGGGGCAGAAATGAGGGGACGGCGGATTAGCGAGTCCAATAATCCAAGATAGCAATCAAGATCAATCACAAGTATTCTAAGACTACTTAATGAATCCTTAAGGGTTCACAACCTAGTATCAATTATGCAAGTGTGTAGAAATAGATCAAAAACATGAAAAGATGCACACAAGCTTGACACATAAGAGATTTATTTTAAGTCCCAAATCAAAATATTATTAGATGAAGGAGAATACCTGGGATCCTTGCAACGCGCTTAGTAGATTTTACTTGATTTTTAGCAATTTTTGTTGAGCTTTTCCATGCAAGCAAGTGACGAACTCTCCAACAAGCAAACAAGCAAACAAGATATGCAAAATATATTCAACTTATGAAAACCATAGGGTTAGCTCTAAAAATCAATTATTATCAGTAATAATAACCAGCAATCAACCCAAATGACAACTCATATCATTCATTGAACCATGTAAAAAAAATAAGTGCATACCCATCACAAAACTTTATTTTTTTTTTTGCATTTGACCTAGTCAACAAGATCTAATTTTTTTGATATAATTTTGGCCACAAAAATAGAAATTCAGAATAGAGACCCCTACTAAAAAACAGAGAGCTTTCCAAAAATGCAAAAATTTTAGAAAAACCTCTTCATTTGTGCCCTAGAGACCCATTTTATCAAAATAGACTAGTTTTTGTAAATTGACTATTTGAGCTATGATATCATGTCCAAATTTAAAACACAAAGAATGGACCCCCTGTAGAATTTAAAGAGCTTTCCGAAAATATAAATTTTTTTGAAAAATATGCTGATTTGCGTCAGATATTAATTTTTTCCATAATTTCAAGAAAAAATTATTAAAAATTCAAAACATATTAGAAAATTCTAAATGTTTTACTGTAGCTTCCATGACATGTCACCAACTTGAAAAAAAAATTTCAGACCAAAATTACAAGCCGTTTGGGAGATAAAATTAAATCTTTGAAACTTTGGGGTTTTAGCTCCCAAAAAAATCAAAACCAGCATGCAAAGGTGGGTTGCCCCACGGTGGGCGCCGGAAATGTGTGTGTGAAAATTATACCTAATCTGTAAACATGAAACTCAATAAAACATTAGAGGTTAGTGATAATCAAAATCATGCAAAATTGAAAGCTATCTAACCAAGCGATTTACTGCCTTCTAATAGGTGTGAGATTAATGTTCTCAGATTATTATCGAGATCAGTGACCTAGACGACACCTAAATGAAGGATTTGAATGCAATTCTAGATATGGAATAAATGCAATTAATCTATATTTTTGATATTTTCTATGCAATAAGAATGATAAAAACTGATATGATATGAATGTTATTGAAAACTGATATGCTATGAATCTAACAATGATATGTAATATGAATGCAAAAATAAGATTGATCTCACAAAGATGTCGATTCGCAAGAGCTCTGATTCTTCAATTCTAATTCTCCAGCGTGATTGTGCAAAATATGAGATGATTTGTGAAGAGTTGAGCCTTTAATTTATAGAAATCCAGGGCTTTGGAGGTGCATGGGAAAAAGTCATAAATCACTCAAATAACTCAACTTGATTTTTGAGTTATTTTTAAATAAAAGATAATTAACTCACAAAAACATGCAAAAGCTAAGTTTTAACTCAAAATAGAGTTTAGCTTTAATTGATAATTGATAGTTGTTTGCTTTTATGATTGTGCATATTTTATTTATGAATTAATTTAATAATAAAGTGATTTATTTCCAATTTAACTGCTTTTAAAAATAAAACAATTGATTTATGGGTTAATCAATTATTTAATCAAAATTTTATTAAAAACTATATTATTAAATAATGACAACTTACTTTAATTAATTAAATAAGAATTTAATCAATTATTCATATGATATTAGATTTATTGTCAAAATTAAATAATGCAATTAATAATAGATATAATTAAATTTAATTACACAATTAAGTGGCAAATATTAAATCTAATTAATTAAATATGAAAATATTCAATTAATCAAACTTTAGGATAAATGTGATTTATTGCCAAATAATTATAAAATTAAAGATAATTAAGATAATTAGGAATATTACTAGGAATATTCCCCGATGCAAAATTTAAAATAATCAATTAGATTTGATGATGTTTAGATGTGCCTTAGATTAGGACTTTGATGTCGATTTCATATGATTTGATGATATAGGAGGTTAATGAACTTATAGCCCATTTTTAGGGTATTACAGTAGGTTCCCACTGAACTTCAACTTTCTTGCAAACCTTTGGCAAGCATCACATTTTTTTACAAATAAGTGTGCATCTTTGAAGATACTGGGCCACCAAAAACCATACCTTAATATCTTATGTGCAATAGTTTTAGCCATGTAATGGCCACCACACATACCTTCATACCAATCACAACAATCTAAATCACAAATATATGGCCTCTACTCTTTTTCAAGAACATTGATATGGTTAGCATCTAGATTTCTTTGAGCCATGATTTTAGCTAACCCTAGTCCCCTAACTAGCTTTGTAATTTGGATGTCAATGTTGAATTCTTGGATCCTATTTGTTGGTGTAATTAATTATTCCTAATTACACTTTACTTAATCTTACTTAGGTTAATGCATTGCATAGTAATTTGTGATTGAGACACCTAGGAGTGTGCACATCTATTAAGCACATCGTGCAGGAGAAATTCTACTTTTGGTGTGATAGTTGTCTTCATATACCTCATTGTGTGTGAGATCCACCTTTCATGCTCTTATCACATTATCATCCTAATCCAATCACATTATCATCCTAATCCAATGCACATGCTTTATTGCATATTGGAGGATGATCCACATTTGGTGGACATGTGATTACACCTAGCATAGGTGATAGCTTATCAGCTCCTTATCATTCTCTCATATCACCTTTCCTATATAACGAGGCCTATTATGTAATCATTTATCAATCAATTGGTGAATATCATTAAATGCATTGGATCTATTCAATCTATCCTTGCATTCATATTTTCTCTCTCTTGTGCTTTTCTTCAACCTCTTGATCTTTGGTTCAATATTTGCTATTTGCAAATTCTTACATGGTATCAGAGCCATTGGAGCATTTAGATCAGCCAATTTGAAGAGATCTTGATGTAAGCTTTAAAGGTCCAAATTTCAAATTTGAGAACTAGCGTGCGATAGAGGCATCTTGGAGTAGATCTGACCTCACCATTGCATCCGCGAGGCTGTTTTGGTTACAATTGACTATAAACTTGCCCATATCCGGTGAAAGTCAAATCCAAGGCAAAATTTTTTTGCAAATCGAACCGTATGGCCCGATCTACCCTCTGGTATGATTTTATTAAAAAAAATAAATATTTTTTTATTTTGGTATTTTCGTCAGAATTTTTTTGCAAAATATGGGCTGGTAAGTGCCCTGGTATTCATACTAGTATCACAGAATATTCTATCATAAATCTATGTCTGCCTCACATTAGGGCCCATGCCCTATGTTCAAGCCCTTAGGCAAGCCTAGAGCAGGCAATGGGTCAATTTTTGTTTAGTGTAACTGCGGAGTGTTTTGTTATATAAACAAAAGCAATCCCAAAACCCAATCAATGTGGGATTAAATGAGCTGCCTTAGCCAGTGGTGTTTTCAAAACATGCCGCCACAACTGCGCTAGGCCTCCATTGATCCGCTACTCCTCCATATGCACTCTGCCACTGCAGAATCACTACGCGCTCCGCTTCGTGAGATCACTGCCGCTTGGAAGACCGCTCCTCCGCGGCTCCCAGAAGGCCACCACCAAGATGCACCACCACCATGAGCGGGCTTTACTAGTTCCTCATCCCTCACCTCTGCAGATTGCCCACCATGAGTGACACCACCCTCCTCCAACTGCCACCCTTCCTCCACTAGTCCTGTCCACACGACAGTCAACCCTTAGTGCCCCGTCAGCGGACACCTCAACAACCCGCAAGTGAATCAAATGATGACATGTGGTATAGGCCACATTTGACAACCTTGTGCTCAATGTACACCACATCATCTACCACATGGTGTATGGCATGGTACGAATCACCTAGTCACCAGACACGTCAGCGGAGGCTGTCATTTTTGCTTATGTCATCTGATCAGCCAGCTTAAATTTGACGTCCATCTAGCCATCATCACAGAGTGAAATTGGCTTTTTTTTACGGCCATCAAATCATCAAATTTAATGTAGTAAACTGCTGATGTCAGCAGGGTTTGAAATTTTGTAGCCTTCACCATTGGAGTTTTCATTTTGACAGTCCGACTTCAAAGGGCCATAACTTGCTCAATTTTGCTCCTTTTTTCGAGCAATTTTTTTTGAAATTGGGTAGAATTTCCTGAATTTTCCAGTGGTGGTGTTGATTTTGCATTTTGGTGGCCTCATTTGTCAGAAATTGCATTTTTTGGTGACTGTACCTATCTATTCTTGATTTTTGCAACTTCCAGGGCTTCGTTTGGGCACATACGGTAACATTTTGAGGTAAATTTTTTTTTGAAAGTGCATGATTTTTTGTCTAGATCTACAATTAGATTTGAGTGATTTTGGGTAGAAATATCACTTTTAGCAATAGGCCATTTTGGGGCTATAATTGCACTTGGTTAATCCTTGGATTTCAATTTTCTGATTTGGATCAGTCATTTAATTATCAATCATTATTTGGTGTTAATATGGATAATTCAAGGGTTAAAATCCTCACTCCATATAACTACCATGAATGGAAAGTTTCTTTAAGTGATCATTTGTTGAGTCTTGGATTGCTTAGAATGACTCTTGGGCAGGATCAAGAACCTCAAACAGGTGTTGTAGAAAGGAGAAAATGGTTTGATAGAAGAGATAAAGCACTTGGCTCTCTTAGATCATCCATCTCTCGTGACTTGCACTTTCATATTGCATCTTGCACACATTCTCATGATGCTTGGATCACATTGGAAGGACTCTTTGGTAAACCTGATAGGATGAGAAAATTCAAATTAGAGAATGATATCATAGGTCTTAATCCTAGGGATTTTGACAACATTCAGGATTTTTTCTCTAAGTTCAATACTATTAGATTGGAGCTTTCTTCATGTGGCATTGTTAAAGGGGATGAACAATTGATCTTTTCTATTCTTTCCAAGCTTGGTCCTGCTTATTCTATCTTTGTTTCTACATTCTATGCTACTATGGATGCTCTTGGTAGTGCATACAAATTGCCCTCTCTTGATGAATTTGCAGCGCAGCTCACAAGGGAACAAGCAAAGTTGGCACACATGGGTCAGTTGAAGCCTTCCACACATCAAGCATTGATTGCAAGTGAGTCTACATCAAAGGCTTCTAATGGCAAAGGAAAGAAACAAAATAAGGATCCTAAGCCTCATGACAAAGGTAATGAATCTTCTTCACCAAAAAGTACTGAATCCAAGTCCTCTTCAAGAGAGGAATCATCTAGAAGAAAGAGAGATAAATGTGCATATTGTCAAAAGTTAGGACATGATGAGCATAAGTGTTTTCAAAAGAAGATTGATGAGCTAACTCACATTATTTAGAAAAACAACATTAAGTTGCCCTCATCAGTGTCTGCTCCTTCTTCTACACATTTGGCAGCTTCTACATCTCCATCATCATCTAAAGACAAAGGTAAAGGACAAGCACTCATGGCTTCCATACATCCTGAGCAAGGTAAATGGCTTCTTGATTCAAGTGCATCACATCATATGGCATCTTCTATGGATATGTTTTCTTCTTTTGAGCCTTGTAATTCTCCTAATATTTTGATGGGTAACAACACATTCATGAGATTTTGTGGGAAAGGTTCTATTCCTATGGGAGAGGGGACATTTAATGAAGTTCTTTGTGTACCATCCTTGACCACTAATCTTCTTTCTATTTACCAAATTACACATGGGGCACAAGGTAAAATTGTTGAGTTCACTCCTGATTATGTCGACATTAGGGACATGGAGACTAGAGATGTCATAGCAATGGGAGTTATTGATCATACATCCTGCTTGTATTCTTTTTCCACTTTTATTGATAATGATGATGATATTCATGATGTACCCATCCCTTTGCCAAGGGATAATTATGAGGAGAATTTTGGGCACTTGAATCATTTTGTTGTTGAGACAAGTGTTGATCTTCCTTCTCCTCCACTTCCTACTTCTTCAGACATGGGCTCTACTATTCAGCAGGATGTTCATATTGTTTCAGATCTTGCAGAGTGTGATGACTAATTGGATGCATCTTCAACATTTGTTGATTCTCATGATGTAGATTTGGAAGACATACATGAGGGGGTTTCTCTTTCCCTTGATGATAGTTTCATCATAGATAGGGATACTTCTTCACCTTCTTTGGAGATTGGTGTACTTGATTCTTCTCCTTCATTTGATTTGTCACATGAAGTGATAGATTCTTTGAGCTTGGAGATTCCTATTCAGTCTTCAAAGATTCACACATGGAGACCTTCATCTTCTTCCTCCTTCCATTTGCACAAGGATTGGCTTCTTCATCATTTGATGTATCTATTTCTTCCTAAGGGGAGACATGGTTCTTGTAAGCATTGGTTGAACTATTGTTTGCAGGTACTCTTCATCAACATGGGAGCTTCTACATTATGGGGGGGATATCATGTCTCCAACTATCCTTCTTATGGGGGGATACTTCTTTGTATATACATGATGTATGTAGTTCTTGGGGGGTCTTGAGCACTCCATCCATGCATCTTGTTTTCTTCTCTCTTTTTGGGGGAGGGTTTTTCCCATGAGGTTTTCCCTCTTTCTCCACTTTATGAGAGTTATGCATTTCATGTATCTTGTACATGGGTACTACCTAATATGGCCTCATAGCCGGGACCCATCTTGCATTGTGAGTTTAAGTGCATTCCCCTAAGTTGCACTTAAGGGGGGGTGTTGGTGTAATTAATTATTCCTAATTACACTTTACTTAATCTTACTTAGGTTAATGCATTGCATAGTAATTTGTGATTGAGACACCTAGGAGTGTGCACATCTATTAAGCACATGGTGTAGGAGAAATTCCACTTTTGGTGTGATAGTTGTCTTCACATACCTCATTGTGTGTGAGATCCACCTTTCGTGCTCTTATCACATTATCATCCTAATCCAATGCACATACTTTATTGCATATTGGAGGATGATCCACATTTGGTGGACATGTGATTACACCTAGCATAGGTGATAGCTTATTAGCTCCTTATCATTCTCTCATATCGCCTTTCCTATATAAGGAGGCCTATTATGTAATCATTTATCAATCAATTGGTGAATATCATCAATTCATTGGATCTATTCAATCCATCCTTGCATTCATATTTTCTCTCTCATGCTTTTCTTCAACCTCTTGATCTTTGGTTCAATATTTTCTATTTGCAAATTCTTACACTATTTATCCATCTGTATCTTCTTCCTGAAACTTCTTATTGTACCAAAATATCCTTTAAAACAACACTAGGCACATATGCAACTATGGTTGCTCCAACTAGATACCATCTTAAAGTCTTGATAGCCTTGACCATTGCATAAGCCTATTTTTCATTTATGTCATACTTTAGCTTAGCTTCTTGTAAAGATTTTCTGAAAAAAGATATAGGCTACTCAAAACCCTATGAGCTCTTTTGTAACAATACTACAGTAATGGTATGATAAGAAGAAAAAGAAAAAAATTGAAGGGGCTTACTGTAATCTGGTGTCCTTAGCACAGGTGCATCCTTAATTGCTTACTTAATTTTGCAGAAAGCTTTTCTATCTTCTTCATTCCATTCAACCTTTTCACCCTTCTTCAACATCTTGGAAATAGGGACACTGGTTTCAACAAAATTTGTGATGAACCTTTTGATAAAGTTGATCTGACCAAAGAAGGATTGAGTCCCTTTAAAACTTCTTGGTATAGGCACTTTATCAATTACAATTACCCTTTCAGGGTCAATTCTTACTCCATCTTTGGACACAATATGACCCAAAAGCTTACCTTCTATTACCCCAAAAGAACATTTATTTGGGTTAAGTGAAACTCCATATTCTAAAGCTTTTTCAAAAAAATTATCAAGATGGCCATAGTGTTGATCTTTCCTTTCTGAATAAGATGTGAGATCATCCTAGTATACAAAAAGAAACTTGTTTATGAAATTTGTAAATGCTACATCCATGGCTCTTTGAAAAGTAGCCCCACCATTGGTCAAACCAAAAGGCATCCTAACATATACATATGTGCCCCATGAAGTAGTAAATGCAGTCTTGAATTGATCAGTATCTTTGACAACCACTTGGTTATAGCCTAAAAACCCATCCATCATAGACATCAATTATGATCCAGTAACTGTTTGTAGCATGGCTTCCATGTTTGGTAGCCCATAGTTATCTTTTAATGAATTCACATTTAGATTCCTAAAGTCTACACAGAGCCTAATGCCTCCATTTTTCTTCCTTACTGGGACCAAGTTAGAAACCCATGTTGAATGCCTGATAGGTTTAATGATTCCTACATCACTCATTTTCTTTAATTCCTCCTGCATTTTTGGTGCCAGAGTAGGGTTCACGGGCCTTAAATTTTGTTTGAAAGGTTTGGTGTCCTCCTTCAAAGGGATTTCATGTTGAAATAAATCTTCCCTATAGGCCTTTAAGTCATCATAAAACCAAGAAAAAACATGCCTATATTTTCTAAGAAGATCTATCAAAGACTTTCTTATTTCAGGAGTCAATCTTTCCCCAATATAAACATTTTTAAGCACTGCAACTATTCCTAAATTTATCTCCTCCAATCCCTCTAGCTTATTTACAATCTTTGCTGAAAAAGACCTCTCATTATTGTCAAATGTTCTTTCAAGCACGACCAGACCTTTTGGGACTTTATTTGTTTTTAGTTGTAAGACCTCCTTGCCTAGGATAGTATCCTTATCTCCTGAGGTCTCTAGATAACCATTGAAATTCATTTATCTATTTTAAAAATTGGCCTCATAATGTAAAAACCTTATGATGTCTAGATCATCTTCAAAAATTTGCCAATTTTCAATGTTGTCTGGTATAGAAGGTCTGGACTGCACCTCAATCCTGGATATTCTAGCAAATGTAATATCCTTTGGCCTTAAAGCAATATTAGCCAATAAATCATCCATTCTATTGTTGCCCCTATCCGTCCAGTCAATACCAAAAGCATCAAATTGTTTTATTTCATCCCAAACAACATTTCTATATTGCTTTAATCTTTTATTTTTTGATGCATATTTGGATCTTACCGTAGATACAACCAATTCTAAATCTCCAATTACTCTGAGGTTTTTGATCTTATGCCTTGAGACCAACCTTAGCCCTATTGATAGAGCCTCATATTCTGCAGTATTATTTGTGCAAGAAAACATCAAAGTGAAAGAAAACTTAAAAGTTTTCTGAATAGGAGCAATCAACAATATCCTTGCACCATCTCCCTCTTTGGAGCTTGCACCATCAAAATACATGGTCCATAGACAATCCTAGATTGAGATATTATTTGTATCATCAAATAAAAGAAAAGGCTCATTTTCTTCTTTAAGCCCCATGTTTTGCACTTGGAAAGAATGCATATCAGTATCCAGAAAATAGTTCATATTTTCACCTTCAATCTCCTCCTCGATCATATGAGGAGTTCTAACTTCTCTGGATATTTTGACACTTTCAATAGCAATATTGAAAGTTGCAAAAGATAGATCACATTGAATACTACCCCCCATTGCTACACTCCATTTTCTTGATAGCAACATTCCATATTGGGGAGGTATATCAACAACTAAGATACTCATGGTCAACTATCTTCCTGGATAAGCTACAATTTTTTAGGACAAGGCTTTAATTGTCCCAATGGAAGGTACTTCTTTAGAGTCCATAGGTTGACATCTCCCATGAGGATCGTCAACATGTAACCCCATTGAAATCATGATCTAAGCTGGCATAACTGTATTGGATGCTCCAGAATCAATCGTACAATTCTTCAACATTTTTCCTTTTATTGTCAAGGTCAAGAAAAAAGGGTCAATAGTTCCCAAAGAAGTACTTACAACATTTATGTCTAGATAGATCCGGGGTGTTTTTGAAACAATTTCTTCGATGTCCTTTCCCTTATTTTCAAGTTTATCCTTTGTCTTAGTATTTTCTATCTTTTGAACAGTTGTTGGTAATACACCATTTATCCATGTGAGGGCTTTCTCCTTGTGTTCACCTATTCTCATCATTTCCATCAATGGAACTTTAATAGTTATTTGAGAAAACAAATTATTCATATCAATAGGTGTATATTTTACATCAGATAGATCTTTCTTTCCTTGAAAAATATTTTATCTTCAACCTGTGTTACAAGATTCAGTTTATCTTTCCTTAGTTGTTCATCTTCAACTTGGGGAACAAGGGTATTTGTAACTGGTGTGTTTACTTTTATCTTATAAATATTTTTCAAACCATTTGGCTTTTCAGCCCCTTTATTTTCAACTTCCTAACATCATCAACAACTTTAATCTTAGTTTGTGTTTTCTTAATATCTTCATGAATTTTCTTAATAAATACACCCGCTAGCTTGCCATATGCATTGCTAACAATCCTATTTCTCAAAACATAGTTACTCCTGGCTTGAGTAACTATATCAATAGTGATTTGAGCTATTTCTTCATCAGAAGGCCTTCTCAATATAGCAGGTTCTTCAAAATTTCTTGTATTACTATTGATGTTTTCCATTTCTTCTTCATCATTAGAGAAGACTTGTTGATGGTATACCTCTCTTCTGCTTTGTGAATTATTTACATCCTGATTTTCATTTTCCTCTTCAGAATCAATTTCATCATGAAAATTTGAGGAAGTCATAGCACAACCTCGATCATCATAAGATTATTCCTCATCATTTCTTTGTTCCTCATTTCAGACATACTCTGAAAGACTGAACAATAATTTGGATCATGTGGAGATTCGCAAGCTTCACACCATGGAACATCATGAGTCATGTTGACTAAGTGCTTTTGTAAAGGATCAGGGGTTTTATCATTAGGCTTGTCCTTCCTTTCTAGGATAGTAGGTTTCTCATCCTTCCATTGGGTATGGTAAGGAAAATTCTACAACCTAGGTTGCCTATTGAAATTGTTGAGAGGAGGCTGATCATTTCTTTGATCCTTGTTTCTATTCTCACTACGCTTCAAATCCTTTAAATAATTCAAGATCTACTTCAAATCACCATCCTCTCTAGGCTTTGCATTGGAAGTTTTATCTAACTCTTTCTTTCCAAACCTAGGAGGTTCAGGTTCTTCTCTTCTACCTAGCTTGCCTGATACCCTTCTGTTGCTTTCAATATTTACTACAAATCTTTGAGCTTCCCTGATAGTTCTAGGATTTTTTTTCTTTGAGGAGGTAGCCCATTTTTGCAGCATAAGAATTTAAATATGTTTCCAAATATGCCTTCTCATCTAATCTCATAACTTCGAAAAGCTTATGCATTGCTTTTTAAAATTTGACATTAAATTCAAGGACCTCTTCATTTTGGTTTTTCTTGATATTGTTGAACTCATTCAACATAAAACCTTCATTTGTCTTATCACCATATTGGTCCTTGAAATAATTGAAAAAGTCATCCCATGAGCCAATACAGTCATAATGAAGCCCTCTAAACCAATCTCTTGCATCTTCAGTTAATGATTGAAAAAATAATTTTATAATGATATCTTCATGTTCAATTTCATAATCATCTATCATATCAATAAACTTATTTTAGTGCTCTTCACATGTAATAACATTATTACCAGTAAATTTTGGAAGCTTTTATTTCTTTAGGAATCAAATTAGGATAACCAATAATTCCATTAAAGAGAAGTTGTTGGTACCTTTTAACATGAACTGGTCCCCTTTGCAATGATCCATCATTTTGAGAGGTGCATGCTTTATTATTTAATGTGTTAGCAATATTTGTAGTAGTCATTGGTGTGAAAATGGCAGCCTAATTGGCAGAGTTCCCAGAGTTAGCACCAGACATTGAAATAGAAGAGACAACATGATGAAGAGTTGAAGATTGTTGAAGAAAGTCAATCTTCTTTTTCATCTCTAAAGCAGTAGCCTCAAGTGTAGCCTTTTCTAATTCTTTGGCTAAAATTTCATTTCCTCTTTTAGTTCTTTCAAGATCATTATCCAAAATGGACAAGTGATCTATGGGAACCTTATCATTAACAGGTTCATTAATCAAAATGCCTATTGCAATCTGTTTACCCTTATCCTTAGGTATTATAGGTTCAACAATTGGACAAATAATAGGTTGTTCATTATTTTTCTCAGGTGCTACAACAATAGTCATAGCCTCCAAGGTTAGCAATTGCCTCCTTAATTGGTCAGATCTAATTTGGGCTTTCCTTACTTCAAATTCCTTTTCCTTTTCTCTTTCTTTTCTAATAGAAATTTGTTCATGGATCCTTCTTTCCAAATTGAAAAATTCTTCAAAGACATCTTCAAAATCTAGGAGAGCTATTTCAGAATATGATGTTTCAACAAAAAATTCTTTTTGTTCATCTCTGGGGTTATCAGGGCCTTTAGAAAGAGAAATCCCCCGAGTTGGAGGATCATTCCGACCTTCTAAACCTCTACTTTTACGTCTTGATCTTCTATCTTCCCCTTGAGATTATCTATTTAGAAGTATTTATTTCTTATGACATATTCCATCCTCTCTATTAGAATGAGGAGAATAATAATCATCATATGCACCTAACCCTAAATCCATAACCTCCTCATATTGAGAAGCATTCCCTTCTTGGCTAGGATGCATTAGGTCATGTATATTTGTGTTTTTCTTTTGTTTCCATGCCTGCGGCATGTTTTTATCATTTTGACCTTTTCTTGGTTGACGAGCCCTAGAAGTACTTGGAAGTTCACATTCCAATCTATCTCTAGGATGATTATTCTTGCAAGCCCTGGTATTCCTTTAAATCATATTTGGAAAGTATTACAAACAAATTTTATTTTTACTCAGCACTGTTGCAGAGATTTCTCAGAGTCACCTACCCAACACAAGTTGGAAAATATAATACTAAAAAAAAAATAGAGCACTTAAAACTTCAAAGAATACCTCATAAATGATAAAAGGATAATGCAAACCCTAGAAAGATTTTCACTGATATTGCATAACCACAAGATTGCAAAATATTTTTGTGTACTCCAATGGTGACTAACTGGATCTGACAAATAAGAAGGCTAGGAGTCTAGCTCAACTTGTACCTACATTATTTGACACAAATTTATAACACCAGAGATCTTTAATTTACATTCATCATGACTATATCATCTCTATTCCCCACTAGAGTTTCCATTTTGTTGGTTCCTCAAAATGGACTTTATACTCGGAGAGACACCAACATACCTAAAGATAGATTTTAAGGGAAGGTTAAATCCAAATGTGGTGAGGTCTATTAGGCAACTGGACCAACTATAGGGACAAGAATGCCCTCTACACTTATGGCTCTACAAAACCAAGGAGGGTACTCCTAATCCAGTGAAACAAACTTTACTTAAATAATAATAGACTGGATTTTAATGCAATAGATAAATGGTAAGAAAATACTAAATGATAACCATTCATTTATTGATTCTCCATTACCATTTGATAGGACACAACTTGCAGGTCATAATACCTTAGATATCTTTCATGAAGATTTATATCAAAGATAGTAATACAACCAAATTGTATTAGTTAGTCATTACTACAAAATAAAACTCATTTCTGATTAGTGCCTTATCCATTCGACTATACTTTGCTACAAAGAAAATATACAGAAACCGGTCAAAGCTATTGATTCAGGATCCCTTTAATATCACCACCTTATGATGATATTGATCAAAATATCTTTGAATCTACACTACTTACTTATATCCCCATGAAAACTCCCAAAAATCTATGCCCTATCCAAAGTCTTTAATATGATCCTTGATCAGTGCAAAGGAATAACAACACACACATAGAGGAACTCATATGCAATGAATTTCAATATTCATAATTCAGAGAGATGCTACACAAGGAGAGAAGTAATTCCTAGATTTTTGTATTCAAATTTACTGAACCATGTTCCTGTATACACTAAGCTTTCAAAGATACACCACCTCAATAATGGCTAAAATCAAACAACTCTGTTTAGTTCTCATAAAACTTGACCTAACATAATTTTCTTATACCCTTGACTCAAAACTTGGAAGAAAAAAGAATTCAAGTCCCAGTCCTTCTAAATGATCTAGGAAATCCTTTTATAGAACAAGGATTGCAAACAAGCTATATCAAAGATTACATAGATAAGACAAAGGACACAAAGCACACAAAGATTGCATTTAGTTACAATTTTCAAAAGTGTAGGTTAATTTGAGCACCAAGTCTTCTGCAACAACTTCCAAAAAATATTTCAAACCCTGCCAAGTCTTGCCTCTTCATTTGTGACTTCATACTCCTTCCTTTCTATAAAAAGATCCAATCAATTTTCATCTGTTGAAACATCTTATTTTGGGCTTCAAAGCACTCCCCATAACTGTCCTTAGAATAGAAAAAATCAATTTCATCTTGTCATTTATGGTTCACTGTATCAAACCCTAGCAAAAACCCTTAATCAGTTTAAAATTATAGCTCAATGGCTAACTGATCAAATTTAAAATGTGACCGTTGATTCATCTCCTTCCCAGCACATCGGGAGGTTCTCATAATTTGGAAACAATCAACTAAGCCTTTTAAAATATCTGGTCACATCATCATTTTCCTCAACCAATCAAAAAAGAACACATCAGCTACACCTGGCAGTGGACCTATCTTTATTGTTAGATGGAAGATCCAAGGGTCAATGCTTTTAGTACCTTCTGATTAGACCCACTGTCACATCTCAATGGCCAAATACCAAATTGATGGATGTTGCAATGCCACAAGTACAAATGCCTGATCATATTTCATCTGTGGAAACATGACAGTCATCAGATCTTGAGCAAGATGCCAATTCATTACAATCTTTATTAACTGGGCCTAGTGAACGCATGTCAATAGATCTTCGCAATTGAAAGGTTGTTATAAAACCAAGGTAACCGATCCCACCTGATAGAAATGCTTAGTTGTCGACACCTCAATGACTATTACAATGCTGCATTGGTTAATCTCCCTGCATCTTTTCTTTGTGGCTATGCAACCATCATTAGATTAAAATGTGAGATAAGTGTTTCGATAAAGTGTTGAAACCTTAGGAAAATTTATCATTGGGACTTAGGGAAAATATTAAAAGTCACGAAGCTTTAGACTTAGGAAAAACTGAAGCATCGGGATAGGTAGATAAAAACTTAGGAAAAAGACCCCTCCAAGAGGAAAATTATAACACATGCGTTAAAAGTACTTTAGTGATTTCTAAAAAGTAACAACTAAATAGAACAATAGAAGATCGACCTATGGTTTTTACTTAAAATGAAGAAATAATAGGGTTTTTCCCAAAGGATAGTTAATTAGGGCTTCTTGGATTTCAAAGGAGAATCTGGCACTCTTGGTAAATACTTTAGATTTTTGAAAAGTATGAAAATTTGTAAAATGAAAAATATGAAGTGCCAACACCTTGGTAAACCAAGTGGGCTTTGAAAAGGCATTAATGGGCTCATAGGGCTTAGCTAAACTGGAGGTAGTATCCCAGTGCTCTGTCTCCATTTCCTCATGACTCTCCTCCTCTCCCTCTTATGTCCCTTGTTCTTCCCTTATGTTTTGTTCCTCTTCCACACTTATTTGTTCTTCCTCTCCAACCCATCTCTCTGATCCATCTTGTCCCTCTAACGAAATCTCATTGATCACCTATGTTTCCTTTTCTGGCTCTTAAGGCTCTTGTGCTACTATTTGAGTTTGATCAAGTGGTGGAATAGGAGCTTGAGCTAGAGGGTTTTGCACAGGAGGAGTAGGAGCAAAAGGGGGAATGGGTGAAGACACTAGTGGTGGAGGTGGAGTTGGCATGGGGATATGAATAGGTGGAGGTTGTGGTGGAAATAGAGTGGTTTGAACCAGAGGCGGCAGTGGAGTGGTAGATGGTGGAGGCAGTGTTTATTGCATAGGAGGAGGTGGAACTGGTTGTGAGACTAAATGGATTTGTGCTGCAACATCTTCCTCAGAGGTGACACCTATGGAAGAATTTCTTCCCAACTTAGCAACCTCCTTCTGAACCTCACCTACAACCTCCCTAATTGGCTCCCATTGATTTTCCTCTCTCACATTATCAAGAGGACTAGTGAATTGTGTGGGGGGGAAATCAAAGGCAAAAAGTTGGTCTGCAATAGGAGCATGTTGCTCAGTTTCTTTAAATCCATGGAGACCTTGAAAATCATAGATGTCAAACTCGTTAGTACCCAGAGCATCCAAATTTACATGTTCTCCTTGGGCTCCTCCTTCGATATGTTCCTATGTATCATCCTCCTATAACCTCCTCTTCTTTAAGGATCCCGCAGATCAAGTCCTTTTGTTAAGGGGAACTAGATCTTCTTCATCTTCTTCACCCTCTTCATCCTCTTCTAAAAGAGTGTCCATATGTGTTGGTGTCAAGGCTCTCTTCCTCTTTTACACATGCCCTTTTATCACTCCAGTCAGCCTAGGTCCAGCTATTTTAACTTTTGGCACCTTCTTGGGGGCACCTGGTGGTTCTAGACTGCTAGAAGAGGGAGCATCTGGAGGTTATATGCTTCGAGTCATTCTAGTTTTTGGATTCTTTGAATGTGTAGCCAATCCATATATCATAGGGCACTCATGTCTATACACCATCTCCGGCCTCAGTGGTGCATTCTCTTTGAATTGCAACATTAGCCCCTTCTCCCCTTTCTTCTTTTCTCCTTAGAGGGCTAGGCTATTTGTTGCTTCATCGGCATGGAATCCATTGGAAATGGATGGGTGATCCATTCCTTAGTCACCTTGATGACATGTCTGGCCTTGAAATTGATGTCATCATTTTCATCCCTATCAACTTCTGCATTTAAAATGGCCCGAGTGTATACCTTATTTGAGTTGTAAATATACCTTATTTGAGTTGTAAATAGGATCCAAAACATCCTCAGAATCAACTTCCTTCACTTTCTGTGGCACCTGTAATAGTAGAGCAGTCTGTGCTAGCTCTAAACTCATTCGGCAATAGTCATGGATCCTGACCTCATAATGATGCAAGAGCATCCTAGGATTCTTGGCAATCCTATATCAACCAAAAATATGTTTGTCTTTGAAGGTAGATTGGTAGTTTTGATCTTGGTTAGTGGAGTATTTGCTTGGTTTTGGAGACTGGTTACTCGGTTTTAGTGTTTGCTAGGGTGCTTGGCCTATGAAGAATGCTTGGTAACTAAAGGCGTCAATTACTCCTAGCACTTAGTGATAACTACGTTGCTTAGTCATGCTTGGCATGGTCGGTTGACTGGCACTCAGCTATTTTCTCTATTTCTCAGTGTTCTGCTTACCGCCTTAGTTATTTGGATAGATCGGCTTGACCGACTAGTTCCTTTAATTTGGGTCATGTTCCTCGAGTTATGAATTGACCGTTGGACATGTGAGGACCTAGATCTGGCATGTTGCACTCTCCTATGTGGATCTGGAGGCCGACATGGATTATTTTATTTATTGTGAGGCTATTTGAGAGCTGACTGATGTTTAACATTTAATATTTGTATATCTTTGTAAAGCCAACTTGTGGCTGGGATCTAGTATTTAAGTTGATGCTTGGGTAGTTTTTGGGGCATCATTTGGGGGGAGAGTTAGTAACCTGTGAGCTTAGGAACAAGAAGATTGCTTGGAAATTTGAGTACAAGTTTAGATCTTTCCTGGGTGCCTACCAGTGTGTTGTGTGTTGCAGACCTGGACTAGCTGATTGATGAATTTGTGGAATTGATTTGGATCTTGTGAGATCTAGTCGACTATTACTTTCTTTGTAATTGGTCATAACTGGGAAGGCCTTATAGCTTGACACATTGTATGTAATCAGTGATTTGATGAATAAATATTTATTTTTTATATCAGATCTGTTGTTGTTGTTGTGTATTTCCCCTGTGTATTAGTTTGGCTGCAAGGTTGGTTAGTCCTTAATTGGATTCCCCAACCTTGACTACATTAGGTGGTATCAAAGTGAAGTTTATTCCTGCTTGAGCGAGGTTTGTTCCTATTGGATCTAAGTGGATCTTGTGTGTTAGTATCTAGATCTTGGGTTGAAGATGCCTTTGAGGAGAAATCATGAGATCTCAGAGGAAGAAGTTGATGGAGAATTTAGTCTTGATGATTTTAGGGCTTTACAAAAACAAGTACAAGACCTACAAGAAGAGTTGAGAATGAAAAATACTACCTTGAAAGAGGATAGTGATGATGAGGAAGAAGATCATTTTGAAGAAGCTGTAGAAGAAGCTAGAGATCCTGAGGAAAATAGAATCCTGAAAGCTATGTCTAAGATTGGGAAAAGACCTAAGATTGAAGTTTCTACATTTGCTAGAAGCCTTAGGCCAGAAGAATTGATTGATTGGATTAATGAGATGGATGAGTACTTTGAGTATGAAGCAATAGAAGATCTTGATAGAGTCATATTTGCAAAGACTAAGCTGAAAGGTCATGTAAATATTTGGTGGAGAGAAGTTCAATTGGAAAGAGGTAGAAGAGGAAAAGAAAATATCACTAAATGGAAACAAATGGTTGACAAGTTGAAGAAGCAATTCATTCTGGTGGATTATGAATTGGATATGTTTAAGAAGATGCAAGATTTGAAGTAGACTAACAAATTGGTACAGGAGTATACCGAGGAGTTTTATAGAATTCTAATTAGGACTGGTCATTTAGAAGCTAATAAAGAGAAGGTTGCTAGTTATGTTTATGGTTTGAGACCTAGTATTCAAGAAGAGTTGCTCACTATTCAGATGACAAAAATAGGAGATTCCTATTAGATGGCATTGAAGATTGAAGAGAAGTTGAATAAGAAGTTTGAAGGTAGAAAAAACAATAGAAAGCAAAGCTAGGACCGGCTCCGCTGTCAATGCATTTTTAAGCACATCGAAAGCATCCTATTGCTTTGCACCCCACTTCCACCCGCAGTCCTTCTTGAGGAGATTCGTTAGGGGTGATGCAATCTTGGAATATCCCACAACAAATTTTTGGTAGTAGTTTGCCAAACCCAAGAACTGCTTAACTTCATGTACACTTCACAACGGTTCCCAATTCTGAATGGCATCTAACTTTTCTAGCTCTGGCCTGATCTTTCCATGGCCGACAACATGACCCACGAAATTGATTTCCACTTGTGCAAAAGAGCACTTTTCTTTTTTTACAAAGAACTTATTATCTGGTAGGATAGTAAACACCTCTGCTAGATGTTCATGGTGTTCCTATAGAGACTTGCTATATACCAAGATATCATCTAAATATACTACGACACATTTATCTAACAATGATATGAAGATATCATTCATCAGTGTGCTAAACATAGTAGGTGCGATTGTTAAGCCGAACGGCATAACAAGAACCTCAAAAGAGCCATACCTCATAGTGATA
Organism: Chamaecyparis obtusa; assembly: GCA_027943335.1. Lineage (NCBI taxonomy): Eukaryota > Viridiplantae > Streptophyta > Pinopsida > Cupressales > Cupressaceae > Chamaecyparis > Chamaecyparis obtusa. Next base: position 809,532 of record BSBK01005063.1, on the reverse strand, counting down.
GTAGTTTTCAGCTCGTCCCTAGGTGCAATGCAGATTTGGTAATATCCTTGCCGTAGATCCAGCTTTGTAAAGTATCTAGCTTCCACTAAATGATCGAAGCTATCTGCGATCAATGACAAAGGGTATTTTTTCTTTATGGTAAGCTTGTTGAGAGTGCGGTAATCCACGCAGAGCCATAGCGATCCATCTTTCTTGCGTTGAAACAAGACTAGAGCAGCATAGGGTGAACGAGATGGCCACAAGTACCCAATGCTTGCAAGTTCCTCCAACTATTTCTTTAGTTCTATCATTTCAGGACCAGACGGTCTGTAAGGGGCTTTCACTGGTGCTCTTGCTCCAGTCTCCAATTCAATTGCGTGATCAATGTAGTGTCTTGGTGGTAGCTCAGGAGGGAGGGTTTAGGGTTTAGGGTTCTATTAGGAGAGAATCCTATGAAAGCTGATGTGGGATTTGGTAGTAGTCAAGGTACTAAGAATACTAGATAGAGAGGAAGGTGGAAGAATGAGTTCACTAGTACTTGTTATAACTATGGTGAAGTTGGTCATAGAAGTTGGCAGTGTCCTAAGAAAAGAGTTTCTTTAGCTACTGAAGAAGACATTGAGAATGTTCTTGAGAAAGGTGAATGCCTTGTCACCAGAAGATTAGCTACATATGTCCATGAACTAGTACAAAGAAGATATTTGTTTAGAACTAGATGTAAGTGCAAGGATAAGGTATGTAATGTCATAGTTGATGGTGGCAGTTCTGAGAACTTTGTTTCAGAAGAGATGGTTAGTAAGTTGAATTTGGAAAGAAGAAAACATCCTAATCCTTATCAGATTAGTTGGATACAAGATGTTTCTAAGGTTAGAGTTGAGGAATAATGCTTGGTTAATTTTAAGATTAGATCTTATCATGATGAGATATTGTGTGATGTATTGCCTATGGATGCTTGTCATTTGTTGCTCGGTAGACCTTGGCAATTTGATAGAAATGTTTTATTTGATGGTCATGCTAACACCTATGTGGTTAGGCATGAAGGATCTAGGCATAACTTGTTACCTTTACAGGAGATTGGAGCTAAGGGATGTGGAGTTATCATATGTTATCCATGTGATCGTGATAAACCTCAAGAGCACATGATTGATGAACCTGTTACTACAAAATCTAGTTTGAAGGAGAAGGAGAATGATATATCTAAAGAGTTTATTGAAATTAAGAGGTAGATGGTCTTTCTAACATAGATGGTACAATAGAAGATGACATTTATGACATAGATAAATGTAGGTGATACTGAGTTGATTGATAATTCCGCAGAGAATGAGATTTACTGAGGTACTGATGTGATCAGTAGTAGAAGAGATGGTCAGAATCAGTTGCTATCAGTTATAGACAGAAAAGATAAAAGGAACAAGAAGTGGGAGGATTTTGTATAGAGAATAGTAAATAAAAGTGAAGACAACCTAGGATGAAGGACAAGAGGAGATATCTGTTAAGAACAGATTTGGAATACCTGTTCTGATTCTCTTAAGATGTTCCTGATTTCCTTATTGGAAAATCTTTCTTACCTAGGGTGTCTGATTCAGGAGCATCCTAGGATTCTTGGCAATCCTATATCAACCAAAAATATGTTTGTCTTTGAAGGTAGATTGGCAGTTTTGATCATGGTTAGTGGAGTATTTGCTTGGTTTTAGAGACTGGTTCCTTAGTTTCAGTGCTTTCCAGGGTGCTCAGTCTCTAAAGAATGCTCGGTAACTAAAGGCGTCAGTTATTCCTGATGCTTGGTGATAATTGTGTTGCTCAGTCATACTTGGCATGGTTGGCTAACTGGCACTCAGTTATTTTCTTTGTTGCTCATTGTTCTTGCTTACTGACTTGGTTATTTGGATAGATTGACTTGGTTGACTGGCTCCTTTAATTTGGGTCATGTTCCTCGAGTTATGGATTGAATGTTGGACGTGTGGGGTGATGAACTATAACTGATTTAGAACCTAATTAAATATTAGTGATTAGAGATCATTGAGTTGCTGAATAGATATGTACGATGATTAAATCAATAATATGTTGTCATTGATGTCAACTAGTTTGATAGCACTTATCTTGTAAGTTACAATACTGAAACATCTGTAGAAAAGAGAAAAAGAGAAGAAGAACATATATATCTACATGAGAAAGATGCATATGATAGATGAGGATAAGTAATACATTGGGTAACTTATTGATGAGTCTATGACCTTATGTTATTGACTTGATTATGTTGCATTCATCTATGATGAAGAAAAGAGCCGAAAGACACAAGGCAGTGTGGTCGGTTGATGAAGCATCACAGTATACACTGAGTAGTGTAGTGTATACTGAGAACAATATAAACTGAGCTTGTGTTCACCAACACATTTCTTTGTTAACCGAATATAGAAAGGAACTAAATGATCAATTTAGCTGATAAGGATTAATGAGCTAGAAAGTACCTCAAACTCATTGTTGGAGATAAAGTTTTTTGCGAAGATCAACGGCTAACAAAATTCAAGGAAGATCTAAAGGATGGAAACAAAATGTGTTACTGACACATTAGTTGAGGAAGGTTTAAGCGGAAAAATCAACGAAGGAGAATAAGTGGAAAAATCTAATGGAGGAGAAGAAAATGGTTTACATGTCCATTTAAGAGACTAAGGTTTCATTATGAAATGGATGCTGAAAGAAGGAGACTAAAAAATTTTCATGTGAACAAGTTTCATGCATGCCTGATCATACTAGCTAAAGGAGAACCAAATTGCAAAGATTACTGAGCGTTAGAGAGATATTACCAACAGATAGTAAGTTGATGAATATTGTTGAAACAAAATTGATATAGTGATCAGAGGATTTGAATGAGCTTAATTTTGATCTGTACATCTGTAATTGAAGTTGTATTAAGGTAGATCACCTACTGTTACATTTTAACCATTGTATATAGTCAAATCTCATAGCCGAGTGGACTAGGAAAGTCTTTTATGTATCATTCATAGAATGAACATTGTTATCCTGTCAACCCCATAGTGAATGATGGTTGGACGATAACTATTGGTCTAAAATCCTCTAATAAGGTCACACCTGATACTGTGTTTTGTAACCTTTAATAGGGTTGGGTCTTCACCGACCTCACTTCAGAAGACTAAACAATTTTTGGGTTTCCGGTCCCGGGTGGTTTTTCCCTTTGCAAGGTTTCCACGCTAAATCTCTTATGTTATGTGTTAATTGTGATGATTTTTTGTTGTCATATTTTACATGTTTCATATTGGATTTGATCAATAATCACAAATGTTATTGACTGGTAATCGGTAAAAGCATAGACAGTATAGTATTTTATTTTACCGAGCTGCAGAAGTTTAAGTAATTTTTTTTTGGATATACATTTTGAATTGGGACTGTGGATAATTGATTCACCCCCCTCTTAGTTATTCTAACAATTGGTATCAGAGCTTTGGTTTCTTGGAATAGAGTTTTAAGGACTTAAGCACAAAGGTCTCAAAATGTTTAAGAGAGAAGTGCCAAAGCTAAACAAGGATAACTTCACAATATGGCAAAGCCGAATGAAGTTGCATGTATCTAGAATTGGGAATTCTGCCCTCACACTAATGGAGAATGGCTACCTTGCACCGCCCACTGGTCCCTTGACCCTTGATCAACTAAGAGATAGGCATGAACATAATGTTACTATGATGGAAATTTTTGTTGCCTATACAGATGCCGAATTTGAAGATATCAAGGACTGTACTACTGCTAAATAGATGTGGGATAAACTTGCTCAAGTTTATAGTGGAGATGTGAATGTCAAAAGAGCCAGAGCTGAAATCTTAAGAGGAAGATTCGATGACATGAAGATGAAAGAAGGTGAAAACATTATGCAGTACACAAATAGAATAAAGGAGGTAGTTCATGCTATTAGAGCATTGGATGGAGTTATTGATGAAAACATTATGGTAAGCAAAATTCTAAGGACTTTATTGCCTATTTATGCCATTAGAATATCTGCAATTCATGAAAATAGTTCAGCACCTAACAGTACACTCACTCTTGATAATCTAATTGGAAAGCTAACAACATTTGAACTAAACAACTATGATAATAGTGTTGTACCGACTATTGAATCTGCTTTTATGACTTCTCTGAAGATTGGTAAGTCTAGTAGTAGAAATAATAAGGATGATAGTGATAGAAATACTTATGATGAGCTTGATGAACATGAAGCTCTTATAGCCAAAAGATTACCTAAAGGTAAAGGAAGGTATAGAGGAAAATTACCTTTAGCATGCTTTAACTATAAAGAGGTTGGTCACATTGCTGCTAGATGTCCACACAAGAAGGAAGAAGATAGAACCAAAGACCGATCTGAAGGAAGCTATGGAAGAAGAAACAACATAAGCTACTGACACTACAATAGAGACAATTGAGACAATAATGATAGAGGCAAAAAGGTATGTTACATAGCAGAAGAAAATGAATCAGATTCCAATTCAGATGATGATGTAGAAGTTGTATTTGTTGCTATGAAAGATGATTCTAAGGAAGAAGAAAAACATGTAGAAATAGCACTAGTTTCTAAAGTTAACAAAAGTGATACATGGATCATAGATAGTGGCTGTACACATCACATGACTGGTGATAATGATAAATTTGATCATCTTGAGCAATACAATGGAGGATCTGTTAAGATGGGTAATGATATGCCTTGTATGGTAAGAGGTAAAGGATCATAGATGATAAATGATAGAATAAAATGTGAAAATGCTTATTAGGTAGATGGACTGAACTATAATTTGCTAAGTGTGGCACAACTGAACAATTCAGGTCATCGAGTTGCTTTTGAGAGCAAGAAAGTGAAAATATTTGATGATGGAGGAAGACTAGTTGGAACTAGAGCACAATCAAGAGGTAATCTATTTTATCTTGATAATGATGAGTCTTCTTTCTTGATGATGAAAAATGAAGATACTTAGTTGTGGAATAAAAGGTTATGCCATGTGAATTTTGATAACATGATTAAGATCAGTAAAAAGAAAAGAGTTAGAGGTCTTCTTAACTTGTCAAAGCTTGATCATGATATGTGTCATGAATGTCAGAAAGGTAAAATGACCAAATCTAGTTTCAAAATAAAATATTATTCAACAAAGAAGATAATTGAGTTGGTTCATACCGACCTATGTGGTCCTATGAGAATTCAAGTTATTATGGTGATAGATACTTTATTCTTTTTGTTGATGATTATACTAGATTAATGATTGTCATGTTCTTAAAAGAAAAATCTGAGGCATTCAAGATGTTCAAGTGGTATAAAGAAAAAGTAGAAAAAGAGACTGGTAAAGAATTGAAATGCTTAAGATTTGATAGAGGAGGTGAATTTATCTCTGATGAATTTACTATTTTTTGTAATGAGCATGGTATCAAAAGATAGTTCTCTACATCGAGGACACCCCAATAGAATGGCATTTCTGAAAGGAGGAATAGGTCAATTATTGACTGTGTGAGAATATTAATGATAGAGAAAAATATTGCTCAGACATACTGGAGAGAAGCTGTCAACACAACTGTTTATGTTCTGAACTGAGTACAACTGAAGAAGGACACTAACAAGACACTCTATGAGTTATGGTTTGGACACAAACCCACTATAAGTTATTTCAAGATTTTTGGAAGTAAATGCTTTATTCTGAAAGATGAAAGAAATGGAAAGTTTGACTCAAAAGGTGATGAAGGGATATTTCTAGGATATTCCAGTAAAAGAAAAGCATACAAGTGTCTGAATAAAGTTACAAATAAAATGATTGAAAGTAATAATGTTCAGGTTGATGAGTTTGATGATAAGAATGCAAAGGAAAGCAGAAAGGAACCAGAAGACTACAATAGATTCACTTACATTGAACAACCTAAGTATATACTGAAGTCGTAGACTATGACAACTGGTCAGGAGGAAAACAATACCGAGGAATAGAACAGAGAAACCAATGAGCAGGAAGGACCTATCGAGCAAGCAAATGAACCTACACAGGATGAACAAGAAAGAAGAGATCAAGTACTAGCAAGATTTTTCAGAAGACATCATCCTGAGACACAAATAATTGGAGACAGACAAGCTGGCATGATGACACGGAGTAAGACAAGACAAGGTACATGTCTAGTTTGTGAATTTGAATCTAAAAATGTTAAAGTTGCATTGGAAAATAATGAATGGGTTAATGAAATGAAAGAGGAAATAGAACACATAGAGAAAAACAAGACTTGGACCTTAGTACCCAAACCTAAAGATAAGAATTTTATTAGTACTAAGTGGATATTCAGAAACAAGCTGAATGAAAATGGAGAGGTAACAAGAAATAAAGCTATATTAGTATGCAAGGGATATGCATAGGAGGTCAATTGTGAAACATTTGCACATGTTGCTAGATTAGAAGGAGTCAGAATGTTACTTGCATATGTTGCACACAAGAAATTCAAGATTTATCAAATGGATGTTAAGTCAACATTTTTGAATGGAATACTTGAAGAAGTCTGCATAGAACAACCAGAAGGGTTCGTTGATCCAAACAATAAAGATATGGTATGTAGATTACATAAATCTTTATATGGTTTGCAGAAAGAACCTAGAGCCTGGTATGAGAGGCTACATACTTATTTGTTAAGTATTGGATTTGTTAGAACTAGTGAGAACAATAATTTGTACATGAAAGGAAATACTGAGAACATTTGGCATGGAAGATGCTAAACCTGTGGGAACACCGATGGCTACTAGATGTAAACTAAATAAGGAAGATGAAACTATAGAGGTAAACCAGATACTGTACCGATCTATCATTGGTAAACTGGTATCCTAAGGAAGGAAAATTGGAACTCAATGTCTATACTGACACTGATTGGGCTGGAAATGTGGATGGCAGAAAAAGCACCACCAGAGGAGAAATCTTCTTTGGTGAAAGACTTATTACATGGATGAGTAAGAACCATGCTTGCATTTCTCAGTCTACAGCTGAAGAAGAGTATGTTTTTGCTACTACAAACTATTCAAATATTGCATATATTAAGCAAGTGTTAGAAGGTATGAATGAGGTAATCACTGAGCCGGTGATTATATATTGTGACAGTACTAGTGCAATAAACATTTCAAAGAATCTAGTGATGCACTCTAAGACAAAGCATATATCTATTAAGTATCACTACTTAAGAGAATAAGTACAAGAGAAACAAGTGAAGATAGAATTTGTTACATCTAAAGAACAACTTGCAGACATATTTACAAAGCCTCTTCCGAAGGACACATTTGAATATTTTAGGACTAGACTTGGGGTCCATCCCCTATCTACCGGTCACTAATGTGATCTGGATGTTGAATCAGCCTAATCTTATTAGAAGATCATTCATGTTGATGCAGCATAGTTCACACTTTGGATCATGTCTAAGGTTGTGAAAAGTTTGAAGAACTAGAATAGATTGGCATATCAGTATATAGAGATATAGAGAATGCACTAGACAACAGAGAGTTACATGGCTACTACAGAGTTGTATGTTTATTTATTTCTTTGGCATTGTTGTCAAAGGGAGAGATAAACAATATGAATCGATGAGAACATTGAAACATCTATCTAAGGGAGAGATAATTTGAAAGAAAGGGAGAGTATTGAAGATCAGTTACTGATAAAAGAAGCATGAATCTAGAGAGATGAAAAGATCATATCTACAGAAGATAGTCTGCACATTTGTAATGATGTTGAGTAACATAGTGATCAAACATATTAAGCTAGGGAGAGCTTGTACAACATTTTTTTATAGAGTTGTAGAATACATGTTTGGTATGTGTATGGTATATTTCATATTGCTTGAATTGCCATCAATGCCAAAGGGAGAGATTGATGAACTACAATTGATTTAGAACCTAATTGAAGATTAGTGATTAGAGATCACCAAGTTGCTGATTAGATATGTAAGATGATTAAATCAATAATATGTTGTCATTAATGTCAACTAGTTTAACAACACTTATCTTGTAAGTTACAATACTGAAACATCTGTAGAAAGGAGAAAAAGAGAAGAAGAACAGATATATCTACATGAGAAAGATGTTTATGACAGATGAGGATAAGGAATACATTGGGTAACTTATTGATGAGTCTATAACCTTATGTTATTGACTTGATTATGTTGCATTCATCTATAATGAAGAAAAGAGCTGAAAGACACAAGACAGTGTGGTTGGTTGATGAAGCATCATAGTATATACTGAGCAGTGTAGTGTATACCGAGCATAGTATAAACTGAGCTTGTGTTCACTGACACATTTCTTTGTTAACCGAACAAAGAGAGGAACTAAATGATCAGTTTAGTCGATAAGGATTGATGAGCTGGAAAGTACCTTGAACTTAGTGTTGGAGATAAAGTTTGTTGCGAAGATCAATGGCTAACAAAATTCAAGGAAGATCTAAAGGATGGAAACAAAATGTGTTATTGACACATCAGCCAAGGAAGGTTTAAGTGGCAAAATCAATGAAGGAGAATAAGCAGCAAAATCTAATGGAGGAGAAGAAAATGGTTTACATGTCTATTTACGAGACTAGGGTTTCATTATGAAACAGATGCCGAAAGAAGGAGATTGCAAAATTTTTGCATGAACAATTTTCATGCATGCTTGATCAAACTAGTTAAAGGAGAACCAAACTACAGAGATTACCAAGCATCAGAGAGCTATTATCGACAGATCATAAGTTGATGAATATTGTTGAAATAGAACTGATATAGTTATCAAAGGGTTTGAATGAGCTTAATTTTGATTTGTACATCTGCAATTGAAGTTGTATTAAGGTGGATCACCTACTGTTACATTTTAACCATTGTATATAGTCAAATCTCTTAATCGAGTGGACTAGGAAAGTCTTTTATGTATCATTCATACAATGAACATTTTTATCCTATCAACCCCATAGTGAATGTTGGTTGGACGATAATTGTTGGTCTAAAATCCTCTAACAAGGTCACACTTGACAGTGTGTTTTGTAACCTTTAACAGGGTTGGGTCTTCACCGACCTCACTTTATAAGAGTGAACAATTTTTGGGTTGCCGGTCCCAGGTGGTTTTTCCCTTTGCAGGGTTTCCACATTAAATCTCTTTTGTTATGTGTTAATTGTGATGATTATTTTTTATCATATTTTACATGTTGCATATTGGATTTGATCAGTAATCACTATATGTTATTGACTGGTAATTGGTAAAAGTACAGATAGTATAGTATTTTATGTTACGAAGCTACAGAAGTTGAAGTAATTTGTTTTTGGATATACATTTTGAATTGGGACTGTGGATAACTAATTCACCCCCTCTCAGTTATTCTAACATGAGGACCTAGATCTGGCGTGTTGCACTCTCCTATGTGGATCTGGAGGCCGACATGGATGATTTTATTTATTGTGAGGCTATTTGAGAGCCAACTGATGTTTGGCATTTAATATTTGTATATCTTTGTAAAGCTGACTTGTGGCTGGGTTCTAGTATTTAAGTTGATGCTTGGGTAGTTGTTGGGGCATCAGTTGGGGGGAGAGTTGTAATACCCAAAAAATGGGCTATAGGTTCATTAACCTCCTACATCTTCAATTAGAATGAAATCGACATCAAAGTCCTAACCTAAGGCACATCTGCACATTATCGAATCCTAATTGATTTTATCCTAAATTTCGCATTGGGGAATATTCCTAGTAATATTCCTATTTTATCCCAATTATCTTTAATTTAATAATTATTTGGCGATAAATCCTATTTATCCTAAAGTTTGATTAATTGAATATTCTAAATATTTAATTAATTAGATTTAATACTGCCACATAATTATTTAATTAGATTTAATTAATTTATTCCTAAATTGTATTATTTAATTTTGACAATAAATCTAAAATCTTATGACTAATTGATTAAATTCTTATTTAATTAATTCATGTCAATTGTCAATTTTTAATAATATAGTTTTAGAATAAAGTTTGATTTAATAATTGATTAACCCATAAATCAATTGTTTTAATTCAAAAATCAGTTAAGTTGAGAATAAATCACTTTATTTTTAAATTAATTTATAATTAAATCATGCACAATCAGAAAAGTAGTCAACTAGAAATCAACAACCAATTTTAAATTTAGACTCAACATCTGATGATAAGTTGAAATTTGATCTAAACTCTATTTTGAGTTCAACATTGATTTTGCATGATTTTTTGTGAGTTAATTATCTTTGATTTCTTGATAACTCAAAAATCAACCTGAGTTTATCAAGAGTGATTTATGGCTTTTCTCATGCATCCTCAAAGCCCTAGATTTCTATAAAATCAAGGCTTAGCTCTTCACAATAACACATCTCGAATTTGCACAATTACTCTGGCGAATTTGTGATTGAAGGATTGAACACTTGTGACAGACGATTTGTGAGATCTTTCATTATTGGTCATAGTTTCATAGTTTTCATATCATAGCTTTGCATTCATATCATTCTTAGATAAATATGCATTCAATCTCAATTTCATTCATCTAGCTTAGATTCATACAGTTTTTCATATTATTGCATACAAAATACAAAAAAATAGAATAATCTGCATTCATTTCATATTCATTCTTTTTGCATCCAAATCCTTTGTTTAGGTGTTGCATTATCACTGATCTCGATTCCAATCTGAGAACATCATACTCGCACCTACTAGAAGGTAGTAAATCACCTGGTTAGCTTAGTTACAATTATTTGCAAGATTTTGATTTCTGCTAACCTCTAATGTTTTACTGAAGTGTTGTGTCTACAGTTAGGTACAAAATTCACACACACATTTTTGGTGCCCACTGTTGGACCCTAAAATGGGTTTCCATCACTTCTATTTCACTTCTATCTATTTTTCTATCATTTTCTGGCCCATTCTATGATTTCATTCTCCATTTGTACATTTTTCGTACAACTTTTGTCAGAAAGTCATACCAGAAGCTACTAGTTGTCATACGACAGTTGAAGATTTAGAGGCTCATTTCAGAAACTATAGATTGTCATTTGAGAGATACATTGTCATCTAGTGAGACACCCACTGTCGTACGAGTTTCTAGACAGTTGTATCAGAGCTAACCCATTGTCATATGGGATTTAGATTGTCATCTGAGAGGTAACCCATTGTCATATGACTTTTGATACCAGAATTCAATTGTTGTTTCATAATTTTTGGCAGTTTTTCAGATTTGATTTTCAGATTTGGACTTAAAGCTAACCCTAACAATTGAAATCTCCTATTTTTTACTGATATTTGTTGAATCTAATTGGGAAAAGTGCAACTAAATTATTAAAATAGGTAAAATATAATAAGTGTGTTGCGAGGAATTCAGGTATTCTACTATGATCTGATAACACTTTGATTTGGACATAAAAAGAACTCTCATGTGTCAAGCTTGTGTGACTTTTATCGCTTTCATATCACAGACTTTATTTTGGGCTATAAAATGAACATAGATTTTCTTTTTGCATATCTGTTACACATAGTAAATAGGCCTTATGAACACTATTTGTGGATGATCTCAAGAGAGTGGGTTTCTTTCACTTGTTCACACATGCAAAGCTCTTCTTGATGAAGGATCCCCTTGTAGGTAGGGAGGTTACTGAGATTGTCTTGCATTCTACTAGATTTGTGTGTCTTCAACTTTTGATTGATACATTGTCTCTCCAGAGAGGTTGATAGATCATAAGCAGTTAACATCATAGATCTTTGTGAGATAATTTCAGTCTTAGCGTGTCAGATTAATCTGTCTGCTTTGTTTTGGTTAAAAGTGAAAAGGCTAGAGGACTATGCTCTACTCCCTTTTTGGGTAGTATTAGAAACTCAGATCCTTGAATCTGGAACCAGTCTCTATGTGGTATCTTTTGTGAGTCACCTTTAGAGAGGTTTAACCATAGTGGACATTCCCTTAATTGGGTCAACCACGTGGATGGAACCTCAAGCTGTAATAGCCATTTTCGTCGTGGTAGCAGCAACTGCTATATAAATGTCCTTGTGGAGGAAATCTTCACAGGTGTGGTCTCTTGTTGGGCTATCAAATCTCCCCAGTAGCTCCTAATTGATTAAATTCTTAGACTGTGTCAAAACCACGGTGCGCCTGGATTGGAGTTTGCCCTCTTGAGATCACAAAAGTTGTAGAGTCAGACCATTACTACAAACCCTAGCGAGGCCAAATTTTTATTTTCTAGGAAATGTGCATTATTGAAATTTTTTTGAGAACATACACAAGTAGTATTTCTAGGGATTAGCACAATAAGTCACTATGCTTGTTCATGCACAGGGTTGCTTTTTCCCTTGTTCATTGTTTTCAGATGATTGCTTGCTTCCCTTGCTTGATGTTTTTCATGCTTGATATCTACTTGGTTATTTGAAATTGACTATTACACAGATCTTCAAAATTGGACATAAAACTTTGCCAACAATCTGAAACTGAAAACCAAAAAATTGCAAAATTTGAAGGAAAATTCCTCTCTAGAGTCAAAAGTCATGCCACAGTCTCAGATTGTCATATGAGTCTTGTGACAAAGTTGTTTCAAAACCCCTATATTATTGTACAGTATCTAGTATTATGTAATACGAGTGTTGTCACTAGAAATCAAAAGAAAAATTATCCCTGGTAGCAACTGTCGTATGAGTCTTGCAATTATCATTTGAGAGCATACCTAGTGTGCTACGAGCTTTCAGAAACTCATTTGAGAATTTTCAAAAAGTTGTCAGAGACTTGTCAAATTTGTTAAAAATCCATTTTTTACAGCCTATTTTCAGATTCTATCAAAACATTCATTGTATCAAGAATAGAGTAGAAACTAGAACTAATCCATTCATTTTCCTAAAGTGGTCTCTTAAGTTTGAGTTAGCCTTCTGATTTATCGATTTGAGTCTTTTTCATCTTGTGTCAAAACTTTGTCAAAATTATCTTCAAATTCAGTCTTCTTACTAAACGGGTAAGTGTTGTGAGCTCATGCCCACCATCTTTTGGGCATCTACCCATACTACTATGGCATAGTATCCTTCATTTACATCTGATCTAATCTTCAATCAATCCAATCTTGACAAGGTTGTGTCATTCGATCTTCTTGAATCAAGTCATTCTTCAATGTCTTCATCTCGCTTTCTTGATTCACCCAAGGTTAATGGTGGAAACTAGAGCTTCCTCACACAAAATTTTTGGAGAAGCACCCAACACCATACCTTTGACTACTCACATGGGTCCAACTCTTGAGAAAATCTACAATTCTAATCTTCATGAAGATGATGGTCTTGGCAATTTTTGATTTAAAACTGGTTACATACCCCCTCCATCAACTCACGGAGGTAATCAACAAACTCCACCTCAATCTATCCTAGGGAGTCCTAAAAATCCTAACATGTCTCATGGAGGGACACATCACAGGTTTCAAGGACCTCATTCTCAACATGGTGTGGATCAAGAACCTACACCTTCTTAAATTGCTTGATATCAAAATGATGATGACTTCAAGAAAATGACGAGGCATTTCTTGAAAGAAGATAGAGAGGCATACTTTCTAGAGTTAGCTCATCAAGGAGCTAAACTTCCTCCAAAATTTAATGTTGAAATTATCATTACGCATGAGGAAGAAACCCCTATCATAGCTATGATGAAACATATGCATGCCATGCAAGTCAACCTCAACAAACTAGAGAAAGAAAAGGAACCTAAGGAGTTCTCCATGGAGGCTCTATCCCCTTTTCCATTTGATAAGGACTTGTACATGCCACCATTCCCTAAAAGAGTGGAGATGCCTAAATATGATAAGTATGATGGAAACTCTGATCCTCAAGATCATGTCAGAGAATTCTATACTCAATCTATGGAGTTTATGCATGAAACAACCTAATTAATGTGTCTTTTCCCTCAATCTCTAGGAGGAGTAGCCATTCATTGGTTCTCTAGGATGCCTCCAATTATCAAAACTTTTGAGGAGTTAATCAAACTATTCTATCAACAATACTCCTACAATATTCAACATCTGGTCACCATGATCGACATCTACAATCTGAAACAATATCCAGATAACCATTCCTGACATTTCTCAAGAGATGGAGGAAGAAATTTTCTCTATATGCTAGACCCATTCCAGAAACTGAGAAGCTAGAAATCCTCATCAATAATCTTGTTCCAAAAATCAACTACCCTTTACAAATGCAAAATCATGCATCCTTTGATAAGATGGTAGATAATGCAATCAAAATTGAGAAAGTACTTGTGAAAAAATGAGACATCACACTTCAAAAGGACAATTATGAATCTGGATCTAATTCTAAGGACAAGAACAAAAACTAGAACAAGAATAAGGGCTTCATCACAGATGGCATTGTTGATACTATATGTGCCCCATCCAAGGCACCCACTTTCAATCTCATTGTTGGCACCCAAGCCATCAAAGCTTCCAAAGCTAAAACAATAGAGCCCAACAAAAAGTCATCTAATTACAAACCTTGGGCTACAGATCCTAATTGAAAATTCACTCCTCTTGGAGAATCCTTGGAATATGCCATGAAAACTCTATTGGGTAACACAATCATCTACTTTCCTAAGATAAAAGTCTTTGATCCTGAACCTAAACTAAAATGGTGGAGAGAGAATGATTTATGTGACTTCCATTGCAATAAGGGTCATAAGACTAATAACTGCATTCACTTGAAACACATCATACAAGAAAAAATTGATAATGGAGAAATCACGATTGACAATCATAAGAGAAATAATGATCATACAACATTCACTGAACCATTTCCAAAACATGGTAAAGAAGATTCTTCTTCTCAGCCTAATATGGGTGCTAAAGTCAATTATGCCTACTCTGGAAATAATGTTGTCATCAATATGGTTGAACCATGTCTATCTGAGTGTTGTAATGTCATCACAATTGTCAGAAAAGATAGAGAAAATCAATCAGCAAATGCAGTTACTTGATGACAAGCTCAGGCACATCTACAAGGAAAAATACCAGATTCATCCAATATCCCTAAGATGCCTTTCAATCTTTCATCTGTTTCTAAACAGAAGGCTACATCTAAATCTTCAAATCCTAAAGACACAAGGCCTACATCATATAGTATTGTCCAACAACTTCAGCATACAAATGCAAATATCTCCATGTTTGAGTTGCTTCGGATATCTCTAGTTCATAGAGCCATTCTAGACAAAGCTTTGCTCGGATCCACTGTTCCTGATAACCTTGATTTAGATAGATTCCAAACTAAGGTTGGTCATCTTACGTCTCCATAGTATATTTCTTTTTCAGAGGAAGATGATAACTCCTTGAGTGATCCGCATAACCAGCCTTTGCATATTGAAGTCTTGATCCAAAACTGTCATGTCAAACGTGTGTTGATAGATGGGGGTGCTGGTCTAAACATTTGTTCTTTTAGCTTGATTACACAATTGGTATTTTTAGAAATGGCCATTGATCCTAGAAAGAAGATAACTATCAAAGCATATGATGAGCAAGAAAGATCTTCCAAAGGAACAATTGTCTTACCTATCAGAACAGGTCCTATCATCAAAGATACTATATGTCAAGTTCTTGATCTACCTTTGGCTTACAATATCCTTCTAGGGAGACCCTGGATACATGAAATGAAAGCTATTCCTTCTAAGTACCATTAGTGTTTGAAATTTCCTTATGAAGTAGTAGAGGTGATGATTCCAGCTGATCTATATACAACTTGGAATGCATTGAAAGAAAGTGTTGATAAACTTGTTCCTCATAACAGAGAATCTTCCACTAAGAAGCTAGATGTTGCTTCAACATCCAAGATGGAAGGCATTGCTAAAGAGGTTAAAATCAAAGAAAATAGTATGGGAGAATACACAATGGAGCCAGTCTTATCTTTGACTTCTCTCCCTATCTCACCTAAGTCCTATGGCCAAACTCTAAAATAGTCCAAACTAGAGTCTAAAGAACCTCTTGAGGCATATAAAGGAAATTTTTTTGCAGAACAAGTATCTAAACAAGAGTTTGAAGAAGATGAAGTTATGCTTGTGTGGCTATACAAAGATGAACCTGAATCTCAAACTATTCAAACATGTGAATCTAAAACACTGAAGATCCCTTCTAAGTCATATGGCCCAAGGGACAAATTGATCACAAAAATGGGATATAAAGGAAAGGACCTCTAGGAATATAGGGTAAAGGTCTTCTATCACCTCTTGACCACCATGACTGAACTGACAAGAATACAATAGGTCTAGGATATAAGAAGAAGCCTTTCTATCTTAGCAAGAACTCCCCACATGTCTTAGAATAGATTGAGCCATCCACAACAAATCAACTAAAGGGAGAAACAACAGAACAATCTGACAGTGATGATTCAAACACCACTGAAAGCCTTATTTCTTATGAGCATTTTCCTAAAGAAATAAAAGACCTCCTTGAAGCTGAAGATGACCCAGTAAAAAGAATCAATGTAGTAGAAACACAAGAACCTACTATAGAGCAAGAGATAGTTGCACCACAAGAACTAGCTAATCTCGAAGGTAATCAAATAGACAAAGAGGAAGGTGGTAGTTATTCTGAGATAGATTCCCATGAGTATGAATTCAAATTAAAATCTGAGGGTAACCCTTCTTGGGGTATTCATCCTAACTTTACTCATGTTCTTAAATTTACTAGAGGCATAGATGAAGAATCTAATGACTATGAATGGGGAGCCATTCCAAAGGAAGATGAGCTTATCATAGAAAAGCATGTTGATGTTATTCACCAATATGCACCTAAACCCAACGTAAGTCTAGAGAAAAATGACAAACTTAACGAGTCTGATCCACCGATGGCTGAAGTGGACTCCCACAATGACATTGAGCCTATTCACAAATTGAACATCTTAAGTTATAATATCACCTTTGAACTTGAGCATCAAGTTAGGACCGATGATGATAGATCCATATTCGTAAACACTCTTTCCCAATCTTTCACCACTTTGACTATCCAACATCCTGAACTTCTTGACCAAACCTCTACAAATCTAAGCCAAGGTATTTATACCTTTCCAAATGACTATGCCCTTGCTTTCTACCTCAATGCAGTTGAGCCTATGAGGACTTCCATCAGTGAACTGTGTTAGCATGATGGAGTTGGACATCAAGTATCTTAGTAAAAAAAGTAAGAATAAGAATAAAAAGAAAAGGAGTTTTGAGGGTGAAAACCACTTTGTGGCAGTCTCAGAACCTGCAAAAGTAAAAATAAAAGATGTATCCAAAGGTGAAAACCTCTCTGAGGTGCCTAAGGATGAGATATTTGATGTCCTTCTGAATCATTTATAGGAAAAATCTCTAGTTCTAATTGAGCCCGCTCAATCTATCAACTTGGGAACATTAGAAGAACCATAGTTGATCCATGTAGCACAATCCTTATCAGAAGAAGAAAAGAAAAAATTTACAACATTCCTAATAGAAAAGAAGATCAACTTTGCATGGAAATATTCAGATATATGCTAGGGTTGGATCCTGATCTCATAATGAACCATTTATCTATAGCTCCAAACATCAAACCTGTTAAGAAGAAATTGAGAAAGATGCATCCACATGTCACACTCATGGTTAAAGCTGAATTAGAGAAGCTACTAAAAGCCAGATTTATCCATGTTATTGACTATGTTGAATGGATCTCTAATATTGTACCTATTTTGAAACCAGATAAATCTATAAGAGTGTACATAGATTTCAGAGATGTAAACAAAGCATACCCTAAGGATGATTTTCCACTACCTAACATTGATATGATAGTGGACATGACTGCGGGCTTCGGGATGTATTCTTTAATGGATGGTTTTTCTAGATACAACCAAATAAAAATTGCCCTAGAGGATCAAGAGAAAACTGCTTTCACATGTGCGTGGGGTACCTTCTATTGGAATGTCATGCCATTTGGGCTTAAGAATGCTAGTGCCACATATCAAAGAGCTATGACATCTATTTTTCATGACATGATGCATCAAACTATGGAGGATTATGTTGATGATACTTTATAAAAATCTATGATAAGATCTGAACATCTGAATGACTTGAGAAAAATTCTAGATCGAATGGAGAAGTTTAGTCTCAGACTGAACCCTAAGAAGTGTGCTTTTGGTGTCACTTTTGGAAAGCTCTTAGGCTACATAGTTTCAAAAAGGGCATTGAAGTTGATCTAGCTAAATTTAAAGCTATCAAGGAGATGCAACCTCCCAAGAATATTAGTCAAATGATAACATTACAAGGGAGAGTTCAATCTATTAGATGCTTCATATCTCAGCTAGCAGACATGACAACCTTTTAAAAAGACATTACATAAAGATGTGACCTTTGTATAGAACAAGGAATGTGAAAAGAATTTTAATCATATCAAGAAATATCTATCAAATCCTCCTATTTTGATGCCTCCTATTCAAGGGAAGCCATTGATCTTATATGTCTCCACCACATATACATCACTGGGGGCATTGCTTGCATAGCATGATGAGAACAAGAAGGAAAGAACTATATACTATAATAGTAGAACATTGGTGGCATACAAAAAGAACTATTCTATGATTGAAAAGGCTTGTCTAGCTATGATATTTACATCATAGAAACTAAGAGATTAAATGTTGTATCATACCATGCATTTGGTAGATAAGATTGATCCACTAAAGTACCTACTAAGCAAAGCTTCCCTAATGGGTAGATTAGCCAAATGGGTCATGCTCTTAAGTGAATTTGACATTGAATATGTTGAACGAAAAGCTATTAAAGGCCAAGTTATTTCTAATCAACTAGCAAATGCACCTTTGTTTGATGATACACCAATGCAAATGGAATTTCTGGATTCTTCTATCATGAATCTTTCTTCTAGAGAATGGCAATTGTTCTTTGATGGCTCCTATACATAGAATGGATCTAGAGTAGGCATATTGTTTATCACTCCTTAAGGATACTCCATTCCTAAGGCATTCAAAATCAAATTTCCTTGTATGAAAAATATTGTTGAATATGAAGCCCTTCTTAATGGTATGAAAATAGCAATTGAGTGGAGAGTAACAGAACTACACATTCATGGAGACTCACAACTTGTAATACACCAAGTCAATGATGTGTATCAAATGAAAGAATAAAAGCTCATTCCATATAAAAGAATGGTGGATGATCTAAAGAAATACTTCATATCTATCACATTTGAGCAAATACCTAGAATAGAGAACAAGGCTACTGATGCAATGGCAACACTATCTACTTTATTACAGCAGCCTGAACATGAGCTACGCTACGAGTTCCTGGTGGAAGCACTATCTTCTCCTGCATATGAGTCCCCTAAAACCCACATGATTTTCACTATTGTAGGTCATGAGTCATCTTGCTATAAAAATATTTTCTCCTATCTCAAAGACCAAATCATTCCCAATACGTTTAACCGCCATGAAAAGAGATACCTTATCCACAATGTGTCTCGATATGTCATCATTGGTCACAATCTATACAAACGAGGTCTAGATGGTATGCTACTTAGATGTTTAGAATGGAAAGAGTCTCAACATGCATTAGAGGAAGTCCATGATGGTATTTGTGGGTCACACTCGAATGGTTTAACACTAGCCCAAAAACTTATTAGGGATGGGTACTATTGGCCGAAAATGGAGAAAGAGGCTATCAAGTTTACAAAGAACTGTCAAAAGTGCCAAGTACATGGCAACTTAATTCATGCACCAGGGAGAGATCTAAATCCCTTCACTACACAATGGCATTTTCACCAATGGGCATTTGATCTTATAGGATCTATACATCCTCATTCATCTAATGGACATGCCCATATAATCACTGTTATAGATTATTTCACAAAATGGGTAGAAGTAGTTCCTTTGACAAAAGCAAATGGTAAGAAAATATCTATGTTCATCTTGAACTACATCATATGTCAGTATGGTATTTCACATTCTATAGTCATAGATAATAGTGGTCAATTAAAGAACAAAGACTTAGATTATCTATGCACCAAATTCAAGATCACACAACATTGGTCATCTATCTACTATCCTCAAGGGAATGGACAAGAAAAGGCTTCAAATAAGAATCTATTGAAAATCTTGCAT
The DNA here is from genome assembly GCA_027943335.1 of Chamaecyparis obtusa. Lineage (NCBI taxonomy): Eukaryota > Viridiplantae > Streptophyta > Pinopsida > Cupressales > Cupressaceae > Chamaecyparis > Chamaecyparis obtusa. Next base: position 789,450 of record BSBK01005063.1, on the reverse strand, counting down.
GGTACAGTTAATAAAATAGGAAGAGACTGGCATCTCATGATCAATCTAGCTCTCTGGGCCTACATAACAAGTATCAGAATGCCCATTGGGGCTACACCATTCACTTTAGTTTATGGGTTTGAAGCGGTACTGCCTATTGAGGTTGAAATCCCATCACTTAGAATCAAAATGCATGGTCTAGTAAGTGATGATGACTACAGAGTGTCTAGGTTACAAGAACTTGAACTACTAGATGAGCGCAGACATGCAACGTATGATCATCTCAGAGTATATCAGAAAAGAATATCTAGAGACTACAACAAGAAAGTCAGACACCAAGAATTTCAGGTTGGCGATCTAGTCTTGAGAGAGAATCCTAAAAATCAATCACATAGAGAGTGCAAGGGGAAGTTTGAACCCAACTGGCTGGGTCCCTTTGTAATCACTGCTAATTTTGGCTCTTGTGCCTATCAACTCTCAATGACTGAAGGAGAACAGCTCCGAGAACCAATCAACGTTCTCCATCTAAAGAAATTCTACGCCTAAGGCATTTAGTCTTTGCAAAATGTCCTAAAAAAATTATAAAAATTAAAAAAGTCCTGAAAAAATGAACATCTTGGTGAAAACCTAGCAATAGGTGCCTTGATGATTCATAAAAAAAGTAAAAAAGATCAAAAGTGCAAAAAAATTAAAAAAATTAAAAATACAAAAAAATGAGAAAAAGAAAAAGTGCCTTGGTGAAAACCTGGAAATAGGCACCTTGGTAGCAAAAATAGAATCTCTGCCAAGATGGTGAAAACCTGGTAAACGGGTGCCACTTGTTCAAATTGCTTCATCTATCAGGGCAATCTTGGTCTTTCCTAGCTTTCAATTTTGCTTTACTTTGTACATATTTCCTGGTTTGTTTTTGCATTCCTTTTTTCAATAAGTCGATTTGTACACCAATCATCTCAAAGCGTCTGTATCCTATCAAAGTTCAAACTTGGGGGCAATCAAAGTCATATCCTCCAGTGTATCTTAGACATGTCACATCCAGCCAGAGTCCTTTGAAGCTTCATCCAAGTCAGTTAGTTAGTCTCCTCTACAAAAAGGATTTCGCATCTACAACAACGCAATCAAACATTGACACAAACTAAAAACAATATGTACTTCATGCTTTTATCTCCTTGTATGCTTATTGATTTGCATTGAGATTTTTGCATATTGTGTCCTTTTGAGCTCTTTGATGATGTCCTTTATATGATTTAGAGAGTGATGACTGGGGGGCATCATCTTTTCTTTGTTTTCTACTTGTATGTGAAAATCTAACAACTTTGGAAATTCTGGATTGAAATGGTGTCCATCTGTAAGAGCCTTCATCTCGTATTGGATGGCCATGAGTACCTTGACCATTGATACCCAAAAAATTCAAGGAAGTTTGATCTAACTATTGTTTTTTTGAGTGAGCTCTTTCTCCTACTGTGAAATGCGATCTTACCTAAGGATGTGAATGATAAAGGGTCACTACAGGTAATTCACACTGGATTTAGAATGATCTCTTGACTTCTTGGTGTGTTTGTTTTGCAAGGCATATTCAGGTCATCACGACATTTATTTTTTGATGCTTATACCAATTTCTATATGAAAATGGACATGATATTCAGGTCATCATGGTGTTTGTGCCTTCGTGCTTAGATCTAATCTGGCATTCTGAAAACAAAATCAATATTCATATGTCCATGGTTGTCTAGCCAATGGGCGTTGTATTGATTCATGTGCATACAAATCAATATTCATATGTCTATAGTTTCCTAGATAGTGGACATTGTATTGATTTATCTGGTTACCTAAAAAGTTCAATGATGACAACAAATTGACACATGATCAGTGACTAGGTCCTAGGTCTTAGATTTGCATGTCATTTTGCACTTTGCATGATTTGCATGGTCTGACAAATTACTTGAACACTTAAACGATTCTTCAAAAACAAAAATGCTAAACATGACACAAGGAATGAGCATTGTATGACAGTCCCTCCAATGAAATAGCAAATAGAACTCATTTTTGGGATCAAAATCAAAATCTGAGATCATTTATATTGCCGATTGCTTGCATAATCAACCTTCAATCATCACAGAAATCCAGAATTCAACTTAATTGATTATCTTACATCAAACTATTCAAATTTCAAACTTGGTCACCCATGGTCAACTCATGGTCAAACCTAGTCAAACTTGGTCTCCAGGACCTCCAAATGATGCAGAATGCATTCCTGAACGTGTACAACCAATTCTCAAATCAATTAACATGCTTCTAAACTATATAACACTGACTTTTCTTGTCAAATTTCAATTTTTATCCTGAAGGGGGCATGGTATTGCACATCATTCAAGTCTGTAAACTCTAATTTTGACAATCAAATTTTTCTTTCAGTAATCAAGACAACAGCCACGTCTAGTTGCTAATTCATCTAAAGTCCTTGTCGTTAGGGGAAAATCTATTGATTCTTGGGACATATCAGATTCACAGAGATCCATATCAATCTGGTATCCTAAATCTATCTTATAAACTATATCAATCTTTCCGTAACCATCAGTTCATTAGTGTCATTTCCTTGGTTCTTTGTAACTAATGGGTTCAGGATGTGATACCAATATGATTCTTTTTAGGAAAATCAGGTTTGGAATCGGTCACTCACTTCTTCACAATCATAAGGTTCATAATTAGGTGTTTTGGCACTTTTTCATAATCACCTGTTCATTGTTGCTATAGTTAACATTATCTTTGGTCAGCCAGGACTTAAATCTTGCATCTTTAAATATTTGAATCGGTTTCTATCTCAGAATCGATTAATCTTTTAGATTAGTTTCAACATCGTTATCAAACATAGACTATTCTTTAAACCACTACACTTTGCATAGTGATTCAAAGAGGGGCAAAATGTAGTACCCCAAAAATGGGCTATAGGTTCATTAACCTCCTACATCTTCAATTCGAATGAAATTGACATCAAAGTCCTAATCTAAGGCACATTTGCACATTATCAAATCCTAATTGATTTTATCCTAAATTCTGCATCGAAGAATATTCCTAGCAATATTCTTATTTTATCCCAGTTATCTTTAATTTAATAATTATTTGGCGATAAATCCTATTTATCCTAAAGTTTGATTAATTGAATATTCTAAATATTTAATTAATTAGATTTAATACTGCCACATAATTATTTAATTAGATTTAATTAATTTATTCCTAAATTGTATTATTTAATTTTGACAATAAATCTAAAATCTTATGACTAATTGATTAAATTCTTATTTAATTAATTCATGTCAATTGTCAATTTTTAATAATATAGTTTTAGAATAAAGTTTGATTTAATAATTGATTAACCCATAAATCAATTGTTTTAATTCAAAAATCAGTTAAGTTGAGAATAAATCACTTTATTTTTAAATTAATTTATAATTAAATCATGCACAATCAGAAAGTAGTCAACTAGAAATCAACAACCAATTTTAAATTTAGACTCAACATCTGATGATAAGTTGAAATTTGATCTAAACTCTATTTTGAGTTAAACATTGCTTTTGCATGATTTTTTGTGAGCTAATTATCTTTGATTTCTTGATAACTCAAAAATCAACCTAAGTTTATCAAGAGTGATTTATGGCTATTCTCATGCATCCTCAAAGCCTTGGATTTCTATAAAATCAAGGCTTAGCTCTTCACAATAACACACCTCAAATTTGCACAATTACTCTGGCGAATTTGTGATTAAAGGATTGAACACTTGCGATAGGCGATTTGTGAGATCTTTCATTATTGGTCATAGTTTCATAGTTTTCATATCATAGCTTTGCATTCATATCATTCTTAGATAAATCTGCATTCAATCTCAATTTCATTCATCTAGCTTAGATTCATATAGTTTTTCATATTATTGCATAGAAAATACAAAAAAATAGAGTAATCTGCATTCATTTCATATTCATTCTTTTTGCATCCAAATCCTTTGTCTAGGTGTTGCATTGTCACTAATCTCAATTCCAATTTGAGAACATCATACTCGCACCTACTAGAAGGCAGTAAATTGCCTAGTTAGCTTAGTTTCAATTATTTACAAGATTTTGATTTCTGCTAACCTCTAATGTTTTACTAAAGTGTTGTGTCTATAGCTAGGTACAAAATTCACACACACAAGAGTTAGTATCTTGAAAGATTAGGAACAAGAAGATTGCTTGGAAATTTGAGTACAAGTTTAGATCTTTCCTAAGTGCCTACCAGTGTGTTGTGTGTTGCGGACCTGGACTAGCTGATTGATGAAGTTGTGGAATTGATTTGGATCCTGCGAGATTTGGTGGATTGTTACTTACTTTTTAATTGGTCGTAACCAGGAAGGCATTACAGCCTAGCACATTGTATGTAATCAGTTATTTGATGAATAAAGATTTCTATTTTATATCAGATCTATTTTTTTTGTTGTGTATTTCTATTGCGTATTAGTTTGGCTGCAAGGTCAATTAGTCCTTTATTGGATTCCCCAACCTTGACTGCATCACATAATCATCAAGGCAGTTCATCCAGTGGTCTTCATTATGAGGCTCGTGCACATAATGCCTCCCCATTATTTGGCTGTATGTACCAATGGGGTCAAATCTGGTCCTTATTAGATTGTAATTTTGCAGTGAGAAGTCATCCCATTCAAAGGCTAGTGACTTACATATCTTCATGTTCTATAGGCAATGGGGACCTATAGAAATTGGAAAATCCAAATAATGTTTCTTATTGTGTCGGATATGCTCATGAGCATGTGACAGTTGTCAGGCCATTTCCATCAAGATTATCCTATCTGATGGGTACCTTAGCAGCTTCTTCGGAGCCAGGGTGCTTCCTGCCACCCAGATATATGTGAAGGTGTTGAATTGAATGTAGAATGCCCCAAGGGCCTTCACCTTAGTTGGAGCTTCTGTGGACATTCTTTTAGCATAATCTCCTTCTATGGAGCGTATGATGGTGAATACGAAAGTATCGTTGATGATGCAAAATTCCAAACTATCTTGTGTATGGTACTCCTTTTGAACCAGTTGTGGGTACATTGTGAATGGCCATGCATTCTGATTACCCATGACACCAACCTTAAGCAATCTTGGGTACACTACCCTTGCAGCCAATAAGTACACAATGTAAGATGTCATGTAGAAGTGAGGGTCATTTTTTACTTCAATCAATTGTTGATCCAGGTTGTCACTAAGAATGGTAGCCCAATCAAACCTCACTTGTCTCTCCTTTATCTTCTCAATGAGAAAGATCATCTAGGGTTCCAATTGCATAGACTTTGGTAGTGCATACACCTGATTGATCCTGGTGATGGCTGCTTGGATATCTTCTTTCATGTACCCCCTTCTTATATCTATCTTATCAATTTTATTCTTCAGAAGAGGTTGCATAAGATATTCTTTGTTCACGATCTCATGGGAAAATGAGATGTATTTGTTGTAAATGTTCATACCCTTGCCAATGGAAAAGTTGTAAAACTTGTCTATCCCTTTGGGTAGGTGGAAGACATCCTCAATGTTGTCTGGTTAGAGATCTAGAACTACTTCACCCATGTTATTTTTGACCTTTCTTTTGTCTGGCACATAGTGGTTTGCCAAGATGGTGATCAGATCTGAAGAAAGGATAGATATAGGGTGTGATGTTGCATTTACTAGAGAATAATACACTAATCAATTCCAGTCCTTATACCTTCCTATCGATTGTGCACACTTCACCAAATAATCATTCCAATTGATGTTCCCAATATCAATATTTTTGATCTCTAAATGTAGATTCCCAACTTTGGGGGGTGCATGGTAACCTTTGAAATGATACCTCATAGTTGGTAAATTGACATTCTCTGACATTTCTGTAAAGAGAAAAGGAGACATAGATTAGTAATCATCATAATAATAATCATGGAGGAGCATTGATGTCAAATAAATAAAAATCAATCAAGCAAACCCTAAAAAGAAATTTAAAACCCTTAGGAGACCAATTTCGATCTTTCAGACCTTCGGACGTGTCGGATCTCTGAAAGGCCAAAAAGAGGATGCACAAGGCAAACTTTTGGACTTTCAATTTGTGAAACGATGTAGAATCTTCGGGGTGCGAAACCTCTGAAAATATGAAAAAAAGGTTCCTTTTGGCTAGCATTTCAAACTTTGGCTCTTCGGGGGTGTTGAGTTTTCAGAGTGCGAAACATTGAAACATGACTTAGCCAAATCTTGAAAATAAAAAACCCTCTCTGAAATTTTGGAGTACGAAAGTCTGAAACTCCTAGGGCTGAAAAGATGAAAGCTAGGTCTTAGGGTTTAGAGCTTGAAAACAAGCCCTAAAACAAGTCCAACCACAAAATCGAGGCTAAGGGGTCCAAGGGGACAACCCTACAACCTTGAAGCAGGAGAAAATTGAGAAAACTAAACAAAACCCTAGCGAAAACATGATAAAAACTAAAAAACTAAACCCTACAAATAAAAAGGATAGAGAGGGAAGAAAAGAAGCCTACCTCAAGCATGTCGAATGATGAGAAGACCAAAAAGAAGACAAACAGCCAAAAAGCTGAAGACTGGGAAAAAAGTGCACAAAAAAAAAAGCTTTGAAAATAATCGCTAGTAGAAAACAAGTGAAAACAAAAAGTTATTCTCCACCTTATATAGGCAACCAGCGGGGGTGATGTCAACCACCACTGTCGATTGACCTTTCAGGCTTCAGGGATCTTGGACCTCTAAAAGGCAAAAATGTCAAAAGGCCGATTCCCTTTAGGGAATCAAACTTTCAGTGTTTCAGACCTCTGAAAGTCTAAAATCTTGAGGATGTACCAGTTATAAGGAAAATAGGATTTCAGTCTTTCATCCCTTTTACACATAAGGGACTCTAAAGGTGTGAAAGTGCGAAATAAGACAAAAAAAACTAAATAAGGGGATTGACAAGAAAAAAACTCAAAGAAACAAGCTAAAAGAGGGGGGGCCTTTAGCCAAGAAGCTAAAAAAAAGGGGAGTGTGGTTGTGGAGCCACAACAAATAGCCCCAACAAAAGAGAAGGAAAATATCTCAAGTATTCCAAAGTCATTCCATCATGAGACAATCCCATCTCACGGTGAGCCAGACACAAAAACCTTCAGCCATAGTGACTCTCCTATCATCATCAAGATCGAAAAAATCTTTACATCTGCATCTAGTGTGTGTACATATGTGTTCAAAATTTTCCAAAAATCCTTGACTATAAGTTCCTCATATCCTCAACCAATCATCATCAGGTCTTTGCCCACAAATCTAAATTTGGCCAAAAGTCATTTAAACCTTGCTCTACTATCAAGCAGACATTTATAGCCCCAGTAGAGGCTGCTAAAGTCACCTCTCCCCTCCAGTAGATGAGCTTTGTTTGAAGTTTTAAACTTCTCTGGAGGGCTCTTAGACTCAACATGTGTTAGATTGAAACTGAGTTGCTCAAAATGTCATATCTTGAATAATTTGTTTCTTCTTTTGTTCGAGATTTTGTACTTTTGACGAACTGAGGCAATGATTAGGTTGTACTACCTCTGCATTTGTATTCCTTCCTTCTCTTTTTTTTTTGAAAACCTAGGCAACGCTTAGATGGTGCTACCCAAGTGTTTGAGCTTCCCTTTTTATTGACCTTGTCTTTATGTGTTCCTCCCTTTTTGGCTTTCTTGCTCTTTTCTTTTAGTCTGTGTTCTAGGTGGGAGAGGGTTCTGACTTCTGATCTCCTTCGTGACCATGGGTGTTACCTAATTTTGATTGGAATCCTATCCAAGAAACTCTCAATCCAAGATCCTTTTAGATGTTTGTTAGTGTCAAGGATCATTTTCTCCGATGAATCCGTTTAATAAGTCTGAGAGGAAATAATTTCACTTTCGACCTTTGTATCTAACTTGTTGTAAAACAAAATTAAATCAAAGGGATTTGACAAAGGAAGACCCTCATCTTTTTCCTCGCCTACCTGGTGTAGAACATTAATGCTCAAAGATGCCTACCCTCTGAAGGACACAAACCAATAGACCCAAATAAAGGACACAAAAGACAAGACTCTAAGCTAAAAGAATCTACAAGAAATATCAAAGGTCCATCAAGATCCAAAGTAATGCTTAAGAAGCTAGCCGTTGATGGGAAATGGGACCAATTCTCCATCAAGAGAACTGATTCTAAAAGTGTTCTCTCCTATAATTTCTACAATTTGGAAAGGGCCTATCCACAGACATTGGAATTTAGTGTGGCTACCTGCTTTTTCTTTTTCTTTATCCCACATCAAAATTAGGTCAAAAATCCTAAAGGATTTTATTGTTGCACTTTTGTCAAACCAACACTTGATGACAGCTTGATGTTTGGCCACATGCTCTAAAGCCATGGTTCTCTTTTCCTCTAGATCCAACAGGTTCATGAAGTGAACCTACACTTGATCCTTACCTTCCACGTATTGATCCATGAATCTCAGAATTGGTATTTTTAGGTTCATAGGAAAAATAGGTTGCAGGTCGTAGACCAATTGGTAAGGGGAATTCTCTAAACCATTTTTTATTCTCACCCGATCAGTCCATAGGGCATATTTTAGCTGAGTGTGCCAATCCTGAGGGTTATCATCCAAAAGGAATTTGATTATTGTTGTTAAGTTCTTATTAGTTGATTCAACAACCCCATTCCCTTGCGGACAATAGTTGGATGAAAATTTGAGGATTACCTAATTTTCTAAGGCCCATTGAATGAGGGATGTAGACGAGAAATAGGGAGCATTGTCACATACTAGAAAGAAAGGCATGCCAAATCGTGTGATGATGAACTCCTCTAAGAACTTGGTTACCACCTCCATAGTACAGTTTCTCAAAACTTGTGCCTCTGTCCATCAAATGTAGTAGTCAATTGTAGTCAATATGTAACTATGTCCTGTAGAAGTAGGAGGATTAATCATCCCTATGAAATCTAGCCCCCATTGGGCAAATGGACGTACCTCATAAACTAGTTTTAAGGGCATTGCTAGATGTCTCTTGTGAATGGCACTAGTTTGATAGACATGACATGAGCACACATGTTCATGTGTATCTTTGAACAAGGTCAACCAATAATAACTAGATCTCAATATATGATGGGCTGTTGCTTTAGCTGACCCATGTACCATACCATACTTTTCATGAAACTCCGTGAGAACCTACACAACTTCTACCCAATCTAAACAATGCAGGTAAAGACCATCATAATTTCCCTTCTAGAGCTTTCCATTCTTTAGCATATAGGATCCACTTTTATTCTTTAGGGCTCTCCTTTGGGAGCCATTCAGTCCTTTCGAGTAGTGGTTTTGGAGCAAGTAGTAGACTATATCCTGATACCACACATCAGTGACTATCCCTTCATTGGTGTACACTTGGCACACTAAACCTTATTCTATTTCTACCATCATTTTGGTGAGGCCTTAACCTCTCACTAACTTTATTGGCTGAATTTTCATGTCGAACTTCTAAAGTTTAGCCATCCATTTCCCCCTTCATTCTCCCATCTCATTTTGCATTAACACATATTTGACAGTCGAATCAGGGATAATAGTGATGACCTTACTCCTAAGGATTTAATGTCTAAACTTCTTGATAGCCTTGAAAAATGTGAAAGATTGTTTGTCAAGATTGGGGTATCTGAGTTCGGCATTTTTCAAAAGAAAACTCATGAAATCTATTGGTCTTTCATCTTCCCCTTCTTTCTTTTTGGTGAGGATTCCTACACATGAGTGTTCTGATGCAAAAGAGTAGACTTTAAACAACAGAAGGTAGTCAGGGCTGACCAGAACTGGAGCGGTAGCGATGGATGTCTTAATATCTTCAAAGGATTCTTTAGCTAGAGCATTCCATTCAATCTTTGCATCTTTCTTCAACATGTCATTCAACGGATACACTATCTTTGCAAACCCATTGATGAACGTCCTGATGAAATTGATCTTTTTGAAGAAATACTTTAGCTCCTTTCAGCTATTCAGGGGAACCAATTTGATGATGGCCTCGACTCTTTCAGGATTGATTGAAATGCTTGTTTTAGATATGACGTGTCTGAGGAGCTTGCCTTGGTTTACCCCAAAGACACACTTCTTAGGATTTAGTGAAATTCCATATCACCTAAATCTCTTCAACACCTTACATAGATCTTTGATGTGGTCCATGTGGTTTTTGGAGAATACCGTGAGGTCATCCATATATATAACAATACATCTATTGACAAGGCCTTTAAATGCTTCATCCATAGCCCGTTGGAAATTTTCTCTTGTGTTGATCAAATGAAAAAGCATATGGCAGTAAGAAAATATCCCCCACTTTGTCATGAATGTTGTCTTCATATGATCCTATTCTTTTACCATAACCTTATTGTACTCCAAGTAACCATCAAGGAGAGACATCATTTGGGAGCCATTTACTACTTGTAACACTTCGTCAAGGGATGGAAACAGGTAGTTATCCTTTTGAGAAGACCTATTTAAATTCTGTAAGTCCATAGAGAGCCGAATTTCTTTTCTTTTCTTTCTTACTAGGATGAGATTTTCTACCCAAGTCGAGTGTCAGATAGGAAAGATAATCTTGGCATCAAGAAACTTCTACACCTCCTTCTGGATCACTGGCTCAATCACAAGGTTCACTGGCCTCTTCCTTTAGTGAAAAGGTTTAGCATCTGGGTTTAATGGGATGTTGTGCAAAATGATGATAGGATCATAGGTTTTTAAGTCCTTGTAGCTTCAAGCTATGACATCTTTGTACTCAATGATTAACTCTACCATCTACCTTTTTTCCTCATATGTACCAATTTTCCTAATACGAACCTCCCTAGGTTCTGGCTGTGCACCCAAATTGTAGAGATCACATTCATCACCTCCTAAAGCTAGTGTCCTACTCTTTACACAAGCATATTCTTCCTTGTCAAAAATACTCTCCAAGGCTACCATTCCTTTCGGGATAGAATTAGTCTTTAAATTTAAAATCCCTAAATCATTTGATTCTTCGATCTCATATTCTTCTTCATCAATGTTTTGTTTTTGAAAGACCCTGACACTCATGATGAACTCAAGTATTTGTTGGTCATCCTAGAATACCTGGAAGTTTGTGATATTATCTGGGATAGCTGGCACAACCACTAGCTTGATAGAGAACTTCTTTAGCTTAGACTTCTCCAATGGGTGTAGGGAACTTGTTGATACTGCCGAAGCATTAGTGACAGTATTTCTTCTTCTTGGTACACTCCAGATATTAAATGCTTCAAAATATTTGATCATATCCCACACTTAGTTAGGGTATAAGGCCAATCACTTGTGAGTACAAGAATACTAGCTCTAGATCTTCCTGACTACTAACTGTGAGTCTCCTTCTATGACCAAGGCTTTTACCTTCTTTTCATGTGTCATGAGGAGACCCCACACCAATGCCTCATATTCAACAATGTTGTTGGTGTAGTAGAATTGTAACCTATAACCAGTGTAGTATGAACCACTTTGAGGATTGACCAACTTGATCCCAACCCCTACTCCTTGTTTAAATTTAGAGCCATCGAGCCTGAGTTTCCACACAGGGTGACTCTTGTGATAAAAAGGCTTAGCTTGGGATTTCGATGCAACTTCTGATGGATTTATGATAATTTGGGTTTTAGTGGGGGTTTCTAGTGGCAAAAGGTTCTTTATGGTTGGGAGCTTCATGTTCCCTACTTCTGGGTTCTCCCTTGTAGAGAGAGGTGCCCATTTCATCTTCTGTTTCACCTTTGCATCATGCCATATTTCATTACATGGGGGCAAGAAACCATCATCGAAGGAGCTCCATTCCTCTTGTATGGGGCATTCTATTACAGGGACCTAGGGTTGTTCATAATGAGAAGGTCTTTCATCGCTTGATTGTGTCATTGTCCCTTTTGCAAGTTCAAACGTGCAAGATATTTAGTTCATTACTTGAATTATCACACTTTGGCAATCTTGGCATTCAAACACCAAATGACTTGCCTAGTGTAGATGACAATATCCTGGTAACATCAATATGTTTGGATCAACATCTTGGCCAAGATGTTTCATGTTCTTCATCATATTTCCTATAAACTTTGCGAGGATCTCCTTGGGGATTTGAGCATGCACCAAACCTTGTACAGGACTATCGTTTGAGTTCTCTTCTTCCTTGATGTGAAATGTTAGGATCCTATTGAACTGATACACCCCCAGATCATCTTGTGAGAAAAAGAATTCATTTGGGGCATTGTATTTAGCTATCATTTATTTGATTTTGGGTTCAGCATCAATCTTAATTTGGTTATTCAGTCCCTTCCATGGTAGCCAAAGTTGAGTGAAATTTGTGGAGAATCTACCTCTCAAGGACCTGGTCCATTCCCTACTAAGTAACATGTTGTATGTTTATGGGATGTCCACCACATGTATGTCAATGCAATCTTGGATCCTAGGGTCTGTGGTCAACTATATGTGTGTATCCTTCAAGACCCAAATGACTTTGACCTCTATTTTATCAAGTTGGATCACAACCCTATCAGTTGGTTGAGGGTTCATCCCCAACTTTTGGCATATGGATAATGACATGATGTTACATGAAGCCCCTGAGTCAATCAGATAGTTATGTAGGTTCTTTCTAAAGATCTTGAGGCTAAGTAAGAATAGGGGTATTTTTACCTGATCTTTGAACATGGTTGGCATTGCCTCAGCTATATTGACGTTTGATGAATTTCTAACATTGTTGCTGGACATGACCGACTTGGAATGATCCATGGACCTTAGGAGAGATCCTCTCTATAAAGGACAACTTTGCAACATGTTGTACATTGACATATTAGCTTTTCTATTCCTCTAGTGCATTATACTTTTTCGTGACCCAAACTAGATTCTTCAGCATGGTGGGCCGGTGTTGTGTTGTCGAGGCAACAATGGCACTAGGACCTCTAGGAGGTATAGGGTTATTGTTAATCCATGGGTTTGGTGGAGTGGGATGCATTCTTGGGGGAATACCATCAGTTAAAGGTTCTCTTCTACTTCTTAGATTATAATTCCTTCTATTGTTATTATGAAAAGCATGGATCTTAGAGTACTCGGGCTGACTTTGTTGATTGAATGGGAAAAAAATTTATTCTTCAGTTGTGTTATCTGTAGGACCTCCCTCTGTAACTAGGTCATAATAATCAAAAACCATGGTGTTGAAATGAGCCTAGGAGTTTTCGGTGTCCTGACCTTGTTGATTGTCGAATTCTCCCCTGTATTCATTGTCTGATTGATGTACATTGGGGGCTTGGGTGAAATTAACCTCAAATGAACTAATGGCATTGGCATTGTCAGAGGGTATACTATCATTATTGGGATGTGTGTTCCATGGCCTATTAGTTCATTGTTGAACAAATGGTTTATCTTGAGAAGTATTCCCATAACCTCCATTGTTATTATTATTGTTGTTGTTGCAACTGCCATAATTATAATTCTGATTTTAACGATAGGTGCTTGGGGCAGCAATTGGTCACTGGTATTTCCCTTGGCTTTGAGGTGGATTAAGCTTCATTCTAGTGATCTGACTTGTTAGATGGGATAAACTCTTTTTCATGGCATCTAACTCATTCACTAAAGCGTGGTCAGGCTCATTCGGGACAACAACCTTTTGTTCACACAAGGCTACCTTATGTGTATCATACCCCATATATGTGATGGCCAGTGGTGGGGAAGTAGTGTATGGGGTCAGTACCGGATTGAGTCTTGGGGTGTGTTGTAGTGGGGGTTGATTATGCATTGTGAATGGACCAATCATGGCAGTGTTCCCTAAAGCAGGTAAAACACCATAGTTTCCACTTGCTTGTGGATCCATTTGTTGGGTGAATGTAATGGCTTTGTTATAGACTTTCTCTAGAGTATTTATATCACATGGGGGAAACCTCTTAAAAAATATGGAAGTTAATGGATCCAAGGCCCTCAGGTATACTTGTATGGTAGCCCCTTCAGGTATGGTGTAAGGATCTTCCAATCTTTGGTATATCTTGTGGAAGTGGTGATTGAACATGGCAATCAGTTCATTGTGGTCTTTTCTCACCAAGATGAATTGGTGGTGAAGATTAGGTGGATCCACGTATAGCTTGAATTGGTTGAGGAATTTTATTTCAAATTCTCCCCATGTAGAGATAGATCCCCATGGAAAGTTTAAATACCATTTATATGCAAACTCCACCAATGCATAGGGGAAAAGGTGGCACATAATGTCCTGATGTGTGATCTCTTTGCAATTGCATAATTCCTTGAAGGGACAGATATATTCTTCCGCTATCTTGGATTCCCCATAGATGAAGCATGGACATAATTTCTCATGGTTTTTGGGCAGCTCATGGAGCTATCCTTGTAGATTCAATGGAAAACTTTGTGCATTTATGAAAAAGGCCATTGGAGCTAGTTGTGGAGCAGCAACGAGTGGGGCAGTGATGTGCAGAAATGGAGGAAGATTAGGCTGATGTGAAACATCCTCTCCTTGCTTTTCTTTACTATTGTGAGGTCTGTGAACTTCTCTAAGTTTTAGGAATTCTCATTTGTTTGGTGAGGATTTGAGGACTCATTCAAACCTTTCAAGAGAGAATGATCCAATGTTCTAGGGTTTCCCTTTTGAGGGCCCTCCTTCTAGTGCCACTTCTCTTGAGCATCATTTTTACATGAGACAATGGCTAGGAATTTATGTAAGTAAATTCCCCTCTTGGAAGAGTGATGTAAATAAGTCTCAAGGTTCCTTCTAGGCTGGGTCTCAATCACTTGGATAGTTCAACTAAAGATAAATGTGAATCTGTTCACAAGGAGGCCTTTGCTAGTTCGTATCTTGAGGGACTACAAAAAAAAACTTTCAAATACAACAATACTTCTCTTTTTTTGGATTTTTTGAAACTTTTAAATGAAATAAAAGTTAATCTATTTAATTTATTATGACTGATCTACGAATAAAATAAGGAGCAAGGTGACAAGAATTAGAAAGAAATTTGCTAAAAAGTAAACTAATGGACATAAATTGATGTTACATTATTTTGTGAATTAAAATACCAAGAAGATAGAGAAAACCCACAAGACAAAGATATGAACAAATCATAATCATGATTTTGTAGATGCAATCATCAATGAAAATGAATGCAGACATATGATAAGTCAAAATTAATCAGATCATGAAGCCACCACAGATGTACGCACACGTGAGACAAACTTATCTTAAAGCACCAAAAAGGAGAGATCTTCCCAATAATTCATCACAACAAAGCAATACAACAAAGGTAAACACTAGACTAAAATAATCACAGATCAAAATCATCATACAATCAATTGGCTCTTTGAAATGAATAAATGAGCAATCACGCATTCATAAATTTCACAAAGATAGCAGAATAATCACACCATGATTAAAGCACCAACTGTATGTATTGTATTACAATAATAATCTACCTCAATTACATGGATTTCATATAATTTATAGAGTTGTGCTCTCAATTTCATAGCTAGGGCTTCGACTACATACAAAACTTGAAAATAAATCTAAACTAAAGATTACAAGAAGGAAAGTAACCCTAAAACAAGTTAAAACTATCTTAGCACAGAATTAAACCTCGTGCATTACAATTTTGGAGTAGATTATGCACAAAATAACTCAAAAAACAAAGTTTGGAACTCATGCATGTTCTTCATGAAACTTGTGGTTCTCCCCTTTATTCACCATTATATCTCTCCTTCGCAGACTCAACTAGAAGATGCCCTCAAATCATACAAAAATGACCCCTAGAAGTGATCTTTCTGACTGAAAAAGAAAGTTGGACAAGATTGGAGTTAATGGCGATTATGACTAGAAGTTTTAGATCCCGACCATTACCCTGAAAAAAATGAAGTTCCAGAATTGTCTAAGTGTCGAAACAACTTCTCCTCAACTTTTAGACTTTCAGAGGCCAAAAATCTCATAAGGCTGAAATGCCAAAAATCTTGATCTTAAAAAATGGCTAACTGTGAAAACATGTTTTTTCTCCATACAAAATTTGGCTAAGTCAAAACAGGGTGCTCATCTGCTTAGAAGGACTTATGGATGAGCTTTGTGCAACCTATCCGCAATATCTTGCACCTCTTCAAAATCAGCCATCTTAACCCCTTTAAGGTGTTGTTATTGCTTCTCCCGGAAGGTGAGTAACTCATCTACAAACCCACTTATTTCCTCTTCTCGAGATAGCATTTTCTGAATTTCTTCCCTTTGATAGAACATCTGCTAGAGTTCTACTTTAGTACTAACTCTACTTAAGATATCCAGATATTGGCCTATGATAACATTTATGGGATGCATTTTTTGCTCATCATCCTCATCATACAAGTCTAGGTCTAACCCCTCAAAAGACTTATACATTTCTTCAGTAAAAAGTAGACCTTTATCTCTCTTTTTATCCATCTTCTTTAATGTCCTCTCAAAAATAGCCAGAGCACTGGTGATGTCTTGGATCCACTCCTTAAAATTATCTAATTCTGACCCTTCATATACTTTAACCAAAACTTGGAAGCGTTGCTTCCTTATTACTATGAGGTCTTCTAGAGCCTTTTGCCACTTCAAGATTTTCTCCTCTAGACCTTCTTCCTCACTCATAATCTCAACCAAATATGTTATTCCTTTAACGATACCCCTAAAGGGCCTCAAAATATTTCTAGGAGAAGTCTTTGAAAACTCTTCAAAATCAGCCTTCCAATCTGTACTTGCCTAAATAAAATAATGTGGGACACCTGCTAGTATACTTGTATCACCCCTTTTCTCCAAAATATCCTGTAATGAGGCCTCAGGGTTATTAGGGTCAATGGGACCTATTGTCTTAAGAGAAAACTTCTTCATTTCTTCATTTTGTCCCATTAATGTCTTTATCTTCTCTTCATCCTTGTCCATGAAGCCTAGAGCATGCTTCAGTCCTAGCATAGCCAACGTTTTACTTCCCTCTCTAGTTGGCTCTCCTAAGTATACCTCTTCCAGCACATAATAGTCTGGGGTAATTTATGTCATGCTAACATTCAGTATAGGGATAGCCTCTTGAGCCTTCTACCTGCCTACCTGATCTTGTATTACATAAGAGAGGGTCCTTTCCCAGGAACAAGATTATCCTTGGTGGAATGCTCATCCCAGTGCCTCCATATCGGTATCATCATCATCTATGTATACCCTTACCCTTGGTTGGATTCCCTTGGTAAACCAAGTGGGCTTTGAAAAGGCATTAATGGGCTCATAGGGTGCAACTAAACTAGACGTAGTGGCCTAGTGCTCTATCTCCATTTCCTCATGACTCTCATGCTCTCCCTCTTTTGTCCCTTGTGCTTCCCGTATGTTTTGTTCCTCTTCCACACTTATCTATTCTTCCTCTCCAACCTATCTCTCTGATCCATCTTGTTCATTTGATAGAATCTCACCGATCACCTTTGTTTCCTTTTTTGGCTCTTGAGGCACTTTTGATACTGTTTTAGTCTGAGCAAGTGGTGGAGTAGGAGCTTGAGCTGGAGGGTTCTACACAGGAAGAGTAGGAGTGAGAGGGGGACTAGGTGAAGGCATTTTCAGTAGAGGTAGATTTGGCATGGGGATATGAACAGGTGGAGGTTGTGGTGGCGATGGAGTGGTTTGAAGTGGAGGTGAAAGTGGAGTGCTAGATGGTGGAGGTGGAGTTTTCTGCATAGGAGGAGGTGGAACTGGTTGTGAGACTAAAGGGATTTGTGCTAGAACATCTTCCTTAGAGGTTACACCTATGGAATAATCTCTTCCCAACTCAGCAATCTTCTTCTGAACCTTTCCTACAACCTCCTCAATTGGCTTCCATTGAACTTCCTCTCCCACATTATCAAGAGGACTAGTGAATTGTGTCAGGGGGAAATCAAAGGCAAAAGGTTGGTCTGCAGTTAGAGCTTGTTGTTCAGTTTCTTTAAATCCATGGATACCTTCAAAATCAAATATGTCAAACTCATTAGTACCCAAAGCATCCAAATTTACCTATTCTCCTTGGGCTCCTCCTTTGATATCTTCATGTGTATCATCTTCCTATAACCTCCTCTTGTTTAAGGATCTCGAAGACCTAGTCCTTTTGTTAAGGGGCACTAGATCTTCTTCATCTTATTCACCCTCTTCATCCTCTTCTAAAAGAGTATCCATATGTGTTGGTGTCAAGGCTCTCTTCCTCTTATACACATGACCTTTTATCACCCTAGCTGGACTAGGTCCAGTTATCTTAACTTTTGACACCTTCTTGGGGGCATCTGGTGGTTCTAGACTACTAGAAGAGGGAGCATCTAGAGGTGCTATGCTTCTAGTCACTCTAGTTTTTGGCTTCTTTGAATGAGTAGCCTATCCATATGTCATAGGGCGCTCATGTTTATAAACTATCTCCGGCCTTAGTGGTGTAGCCTCTTTGAATTGAGGTATTAGCACCTTCTCCCCTTTCTTCTTCTTCTCCTTAGAGGGTTGGGCTGGTTGTTGCTTCATCAACACAGAATCCATTGGAAATGGATGAGTGATCCATTCCTTATTGACCTTGATGATGTGTCTGGCCTTGAAATTGATGTCATCATTTTCATCCCTATCAACTTCTGCATTTAAAATGGCCCAAATTTATACCTTATCTAAGTTGTAATTAGGATCCAAAACATCCTCGGAGTTAGCTTACTTCACTTTCTATGGCACTTGTAATAGTAGATTAGTCTATGCTAGCCCTAAACTCATTTGGTAATAGCCACCAATCTTGACCTCATAATCATCAAGGTAGTTCATCCAGTGGTCTTCAATGTGAGGCTTGTGCACATAACGCCTCCCCATTATGTGGTTGTATGTACCAATACAGTCAAATCTAGTCCTTATCAAATTGTAATTTTACAGTGGGAATTCATCCCATTCAAAGGCTAGTGACTTAAATATCTTCATGTCCTATAAGTAATGGGGACCTATATAAATTGGGGAATCCCAACAGTGTTTCTTCTTGTGTCAGATATGCTCATGAGCATTTGATAGTTATCGGGCCATTTCTAGCAAGATTATCCTATCTGACGGGTACCTTGGCAACTTCTTTGGAGCCACAGTGCTTCCTACCACCTGGATATATGTGAAGGTCTTTAGTTGAATGTAGAATGCCCCAAGGGCCTTCACCTTAGCTACAACTTTTGTGGACATTCTTTTAGCATTATCCCCTTCTATGAAGTGTATGATGGTGAATACGAAAGCATCGTTGACGATGCAAATTTCTGGACTATCTTGTGTATAGTACTCCTTCCAAACTAGTTTTGGGTATACTTTGAATGGCCTCACATTCTGATCACCCATGGCACCAACCTTAACCAATCCTGGGTACACTACCCTTGCAGCCAATAAGTACACAACGTAAGATGTCATGTAGAAGTGAGGGTCATTTTTTACTATGATCAATTGTTAATCCAGGTTGTTGCTGAGAATTGTAGCCTACTCAAACCTCCCTCATCTCTCCTTTATCTTCTCAATGAGAAAGATCATCCAGGGTTCCAATTGCATAGACTTTGGTAGTCCATACACTTGACTGATCATGGTGATGGATGCTTGGATATCTTATTTCATGTACCCCCTTCTCATATCCATCTTATCAAGTTTATTCATTGAAAGAGGTTGCATAAGATATTCTCTATTCATGATCTCATGGGAAAATGAGATGTATTTCTTGTAAATGTTCATACCCTTACCAATGGAAAAATTGTAAAACTTGTCTATCACTTTGGGTAGGTGGAAGACATCCTCAATGTTGTTTGGTTTGAGATCCATAACTACTTCACCCATGCTATTTTTTACCATTCTTTCATCTAGCGCATAGTGGTTTGTCAGTGTGGTGATCAGATCTGAAGAAAGAATAGATATAGGGCGTGTTGCTGCATTCACCAAAGAATAATACACTAATGAAGTGCAGTCCTTGGACCTTCCTGTAGGTTGTGAACACTTCACTAAATAATCATTCCAACTAACATTCCCAATATCAGTATCTATGATCTCTGAATGCAGATTCCCAACTTTGGAGGGTGCATGGTAACCTTTGAACTGATACCTCATAGCTGGTGAATTGACTTTCTCTGCCATTTCTACAAAGAGAAAAGTAGACATGGATCAGTAATCATCATAATGATAATCATGGAGGAGCACTAATGTCAATTAAATAAAAATCAATCAAGTAAACCTTGAAAAAACCAAGTTAAAACCCTTAGGAGACCAATTTTGGTCTTTTGGACCTTCAGACGTGTCAGACCTCTGAAAGGTCAAAAGGCTGAAAATAGGATGATGCACAAGGTGAACTTTCAAACTTTTGGTTTGCGAAATGATGTAGAATCTTCGGGGTGCGAAACCTCTGAAAATGTGAAAAAAGGTTGATTTCAGTCGACATTCAGACTTCTACTCTTTGGGGGTGTTGATTTTTCACAGTGCGAAACCTCTGAAATGCCGAAACAGGATTTAGCCAAATCTTGAAAAGCAAAAACCCTCTCCAAAATTTTGGACTATGAAAGTCTGAAACTCCTAGGGCTGAAAAGCCAAAAGCTAGGTCTTAGGGTTTAGAGCTTGAAAACAAGCCCTAATATGAGTCCAACCATGAACTCGAGGCTAAGGGGCCCAAGGGGACAACCCTACGACCCTGAAGTAGGACAAAACTGAGAAAACTAAACAAAACCCCAAGGAAAATAGGCTAAAAACTTAAAAACTAAACCCTAGAAATGAAAAGGACATAGAGGAAAGCAAAGAAGCCTACCTCAAGCACGCCAAAGGACAAGAAGACCAAAACAAAGACAAACAGCTGAAAAGATGAAGACTGGGAAAAATGCTCACACAAAAAAAAGCTCTGAAAATAATCACTGGCAAAAAATAAGTAAAAACAAAAGTGATTCTCCGCCTTATATAGGCAATCGGTGGGGGTGACATCACTGACCACTGTCAATCAGACTTTCAGGCTTTTGGGGATCTTTGACCTTCGAAAGGTTGATTCCCTTTGGGGAATCAGACTTTCGATGTTTTGGACCTTTGAAAGTCTGAAATGCTGAGGATGTGCCAGTTTTAAGGAAAATAGGATTTCAGCCTTTCGGCCCTTTCGCACATAGGGGACTCCGAAGGTGCGAAAGTGTGAAACAAGACAAACAAAACTAAACAAGGGGACTGACAAGGAAAAAACTCAAAGCAACAAGGTAAAAGAGGGGGGGGCCTTTAGCCAAGAGGCTAAAAAAAAGGGGAGCATGGTTTTGGAGCCACAATAATAACTATGATTTTGTCTTTACATAAGATCCTTTACCACTATTAGTTAAAAAAAACCATCTCTTACAATTTATTTACAAATGAAATTATGAAAATAATTAATATAATGATTTAAAAGGTGGATGTCACATAAATCCTAATGTTCTCCCACATGACATCATACATTGTAAATTACACCCATAGAAATGAAAATAGTCAAGTATAGTAATCAAGGCTAAAGGCATTCCTACACCAACAAGGGGAAGACATCCTTTAGTTACACATGTATCACTTGATTATTTAGTATGCTTATGTGCTACAAAAAGATACCTACAATAGAAACTAAGGTAGCTACCATCAAGAAAGACCTCCAACATGCCATCTATGGAAGAAAAGGAAAATGCCAACATGAATGACACCGACTACCTCTAAATCTTGCACCAATATATACATAAACACAACTATCAAATTAAAATGGTAACAAAGGCTTTGAGCAATCGTCTTACTCACAACACCCAAATAGAAACCACCACAAATTGCAACATGTCCAAGATAATCATACTTCAAGTCATGGTATACCAACGTAGATAAAACTATGTGCCATAAACATAACTACTCAAAACTGTAATCAAGTCTTTGTATATCCACCCTTCTACCTCAATATAACATACCAATGCACAAATGACCAAAGAAAAAACCAACTAACAAATTTTTCAATAATACTAAAATAATCTCATGGATATAAAAGGTCCATATTCGATTCATCCCTCTATAATAAATGGGTCGACACACCCACAAAATCCACAACTCATAGATCCTAATCCGATGAAATGGGTGTACTCATCATAACATAAATAATCAACAAATCAAGATATCAAAGACGATAATTGGACATACATCCAAAATATTTCATTGCATGAGTAATGTCAAATCATAGAATAGATCAAAGCATATCAAGTGTATCTATAGTACTTAACATAGAGGATGTGGTTGATTCCTCTATCATCTAATGTCAAGGTAACATACATTGATCTATAAATTCTGCAAACAAATATGTTGCAATGCCTCTCTCACTACTAATCTTCATAGCTCTTCTAAGTTCTTCACACTCAACAAAAATTTCATGTGAATACAAACATCCAAGAACAAGAATATTAGAAAATAATAAATAAATTAATTAATTAAAAAAAATATAGAATCATGAAAAGTGGAAAATTCAATCCTAATTGGTTGGGCCCTTATCATTTCCAAATAAAAATTAGGATCATATAAGTTGTCTATAATAGAGATTTGAGAGTTAGAAGATCCAATTGTTATAAGTAGTGGTTGTTGTTGTACCAAAATATCAACCTGTTAATGCTTGATACAACTACTAGACTTATAGAAGACACGGGAGGCAATTAAGCCATGTCATGAATCCCGATGGGAGTTCTGACTATTTTTCCAACAATCTCCCCCTCAGCATTACCCAAGGGATTCAAACCTTTGACCAAGCTCTAATACCACTTGTTACAAGTAGTGATTGTCATTGCACCAAAAGAACAACTTGTTAATACCCGATACAACCACTAGACTTGTAGAAGACACAAGAGGCGGTTAAGCCATGTCATGAATCCTGAGTAGAGTGCTGACTATTTTTCCAACACTAATGACCATTGCACATCTCAAAACAAAATCATCTAATATATATAACCAAAACATCATAAAAAAAAGAGAGAGAAAAAGAGAAAAAGAAAAAGAAAATAAAGAAAAAAAATTCTAGCGTTGAAAATCAATCTTTGGTAGCCCTAGAAAGTACCATGATGAAAACCTAGAAAATATGCATCATATGTAAAGCTATAATCCAATTTCTGCAAGAGGCTTACACTTGGAGGAAGGTCAATTGCATCTACCTTTGATAGCTCATCATTTCCATAGTCACCTTCCTGCTTTGACCTTGATTTTCACTTGGTAGAGTTTTTAATTCATGCTTTGGGGAAAATGTCTTTATTAAAACAATAACTATTAGAAACTATTAATGCTTCAATATGCTTAAATCTTGTGACATTATTTTTAATTGAACCTTAGTGTACACTACATCCTCAAAACATACAAACTTGGAACTTGTTGAAACAATGTATCCACAATTTCCAAATCACGTATGGAAGAAAATTAAAATCATAGTTTCACAAAATCAAAGGAGATCCTTTATAAATGAGCATCATAAATGCAAGTTGAAACATGGCATTTTCACTTTTGACAAGGCTATTTCATTCCTAATCCACCTTTTTTTACATCCATCATTTCTTAGAGGTGTAACAAAGTTGTCCTTAATGCATATCATTTTCATTCTATCATGTATCTTCAACCTTTAGTTTTAGTTTTTCCTAGGGCAATTTTTATTAACTTCTTTTTATAGCTATCTTTCTTACTTCCTTTTAGTTTTGTGTGGATCCATTGGAAATATTTTGAAAACTAACATCATGGTATTCCATATCGTGATGTTATCTATCAAATTCCATCTTGTGACATTTTCTTTTTATTTTGAGTCAGCCTTATACCACATGGAAACAACATCATCATGAGAAACATAGAAAGGTGGGCACTTGAAACTGAGGTAATGTTAGGCTATAAAAATGATCTATTATTAATTGTTAGTTATTATGATTCTCTTATAGCTCTATTTTGTTAATCATTATTTTTTTAAGACAACTATAATAGGTTTAATATCATCGACTATACCTTAAAATATAAAATTTTGGATGCTTGAAACTTTAGCATTTTGAATGAGGAGTCATTTGAAATGTACATGTGCCATTTACATGCTTATAAGCGGTTGAAAAAGTGTGATAAGTGTTTTGCATGACCCCCTCTTTTGTCTTCATCTAGAAGCTTCCTCCTTTGTTGTATTTTAGTAGATAAGGTGGTCTTTTAAAGCATTATAAATGTTATGTTTTTCATGTGAACTTTTATGTTATCAAAATTTATCCATATTGTGGGTCATTAGTTGTATACTCCTATTGAATATGTTAAGTGTCGATGTTATATTGTAACCAATAACTTATTGGAATACAAAGTAATATATTTTTGGAGCATTGTGGTTTTCTCCTGAGAGAGGTTTTCCCATGTATACCATGTGTTCATTGTGGTATATCTTTATTTATGTTTATTATCTCCTTTTGAATGAGTTCTATTTTTGTAATAGGCAAAAATCATAAATAAAATTTGCACTAACTCCCCCTCTAGATTAGTGTTATGAAGTGGTTTTCATACCTTGTCTTCCTTTCAAAAACTCACCACTACTAGCTTCAACTTGGGGGTTACCTTTTTAGCTTTATTTAGGTTCACAACCATAATATCAGCTCCATCATCCTAAATATTATTCTTATCATCCATAAGGCTATAAGAATTAGATGGGCTTGTAAAGGAATGAAGATGTAGTCAAGAGAAGAGGAAAGGATCCAAATCTTCCTTTTAGGGGTTTGGGGGGAGGGGGCCCTGACTAAAGTGAGTCACTTCAAAGGGTTTGGGTACTTATAACATAACATGTTTTAAAAGAAAAAGTATAATGGATGAATGTGGGGAGTTTTTTCCTTCAATTATCTTCACTTCAAGAGTTGATTATTCCAAAGAGGAGAGAGAGAAAAGGAAAAATAACTTTTTTTTATGCCCAAAATGAGTCAGAAGGTTGAATGGTAGCTGTAAATTATAGTGTTGGGAATAAAAGTCCACAATACGACTAAGAGGGGGGGGTGAATCTTGTATGATAGATTATTAAACTTTAAAATTTGAGTAGCAGCAATATCAAATCCAATGAACACAATGAATGCCAATAAAATAACACAATATTTTGGTCTCAGGGAAACCCTATTAAAGGTAAAAACTCTAGTGGGAATTAGCACCCACAAATGATGTACTGAGAGTATTGTATCCTTGTTAGAAGATTTAGCCTTGTTAGGAGCTTATTAAGCCATTACAGTAGATAGTCCTTGTTAGAGGACAGACCCTGTTAGGAGTCAAGAAAGAAGGGTGGGCTCACTGCTCAAAGAAGGTTACATCCACCTTCAGAACTCACTATTCACAAAAAGTGTATATGAATACATACACAATATTTTTAACTATCCAACAACAACTATCTTTGCTGGATCAGTTCCAATGAAGTTCACCAATAAATCTCTGCTCTACATTCAACAAACACAAGCTTGCAGCTTCTTACAATCTTCTTTATATCACATTCATTCTCACCATATCTTTTCCAAAGAAAATATCTTACATATATACCCTATTACAATCTACATGATCAGGTCAGCCAATTAGGCTTTCCTATTTACATAAAATCTTGCTAAGATACACACAGTGCCTAAAACAACTATACAATGATTCTATTACAATAATTAAGGATTTTCATCCTTAATTTACATTTGCCAAAAAAAATGCACGCTACACTTTTGAAGTCAGCTCCCAAATAAGTCTTCTCCAGATCACACACCATAGCTAATGTCATCTAGCGTTTCATACCTTGTGTTGACCAATGAACATCCTTCAGTTCCTTGTCTTTCATCTCTCAATCTCACATGTACCAAATCCATATCTTTTGTAAGATATACCAAAAATACAGAGACTCACTTTGTTAGCTTCCATTGTTACTATCCAGTAACTAGTCTTCACCAAAACATGTGTAACTCTCTCAATATGGAACATTACTTGAATCAATCTTGGATATAAGATCACAACATCTTCATGTACTCTCATCTATCTTCGCACGTTCTAAAACATCCGTACAGTGTACATACACTATCATAATCAGCCTGTACTCTTCACAGAGACATATGTTGACATTAGTGACAAAGCACAAATGACAATAGTATGAATGCCCATTTAGTAATGTAGTGATTAAACATATTAAATGTATCAATCACCACCTCATACATTAGAAATATCCAACAAGCTCCCCCTTTGGCATTGATGTCAACATATGGGAAAATCCATCATCCCAAAGTTATATTAATCCAAAGCTTTGCAACCAAATAGTACTACATAATATCTCCCCATACAGTAGGGATTTTCTCATAGAAACACTCCTCCTTTGACAAAAATGGAAAAGGGTTCCATGATTCATCAACTATTTTCCAATATCTTTCTTCCATGATCACTCCCCCTAAGGGGTAGATCCCTACATCCAGTCCAGAATATGATAAGGCTCTGAAAACCTCTGGACTGATGCATCCTTACATCATTTAATTCTAACTAGGAGGGGCCTAAATGCCAAGCATACCTCTGATAAATTCAAATGTATCTTTTGGCAATGGATTTGTGAAGATATCTACAATCTGTTCCTTTTTACTAATATACTCTAATTGTGTTTCCTTCTCTGCCACCTTGTCTCTCAAGAAGTGATACTTGATACAAATATGTTTATTTTTAGAGTGCATCACTTTGACATATTAACTATACTATTGTTATCACAATGGATAACCACATGCTCATCAAAATGTATTCCAATGTCCTTCAACATTTGTTTCATTGAAACAATTTGAGTGCAATTTATAGCAGCAGCAACATACTCTGATTCAACACTAGATTGTGCTATAAAATCTTTCTTCTTACTTAGTGTATCATCTTAAAATGGAAGCACTTCCATCTTGAAAGGTTTATCACCCTCTTTTAGTGCATTTATCATGATAGATTTTCATTTAAGATGCACTTTGCACTTGTTTTTCCTCATTCTAGTTGAAATTAGGGTTAGGATCCCGAGGATTCTTTTTTATTTCCCTTCTCTATGGCTCACTTTTCTAGGCAAGAACTAGGAATAGGTCCTCCTAGCCCTCATCATGTTAACCATAGGCCTTTGTTTCTTTTTTTGGCACTCTGACCTGTTCTGATATCATTTCCAAGTCTTTGGGCATCCCCGAGATCTCTTGTTTCTAATACAAATGAGATCTGGACCCCTAGGTCAAGGTCAAGGTCGACTCTGACCTAGGTCAAGGTCAAGGTTGACTTTTACCTAGGTCAAAGTTGAGGTCAACCTTAACCTCTATCAGGATTTGATTCCCCTTTTCAAATTTTGGTCCTGACGGGCCCCGAAACCAATGTCGAGTCCCCAGATCTGAATGTGGAAAGGTTTTAATTTGAATTTCATTTATTTTTTTTCCCTCCTTAGTTGGTTATTGTGATTGGACCATAATTCAAGGTGAAATTTGAATTATGGGCCCTTACATTGCCCAAGGATTCCCTCCTTGAAACCTCTATATAAAGACTCTCTCTTACCTTCATTTTCACCAAGCAACTTGATGATCAAGTGCTCTCAAGGAGACATAATTGATTGAAGAAAGCAAGCAATTGATGGAGAAGTGAAGATGTAATATTTCAAGAGGATGATATATAAGATCAAACCATTGTTGATATCAAACATCTTTTATGGACACACCATTTCGAACCTGTACTTGGAGCAAGAGAGATCCCTTCTTCCTTGATCCACCATTTTCAACATTCACGCATTCAAAGATACAATCATAGGGTAGCAATTATAGATTATGAGTTTTTTGAGAGTACTTTAGCCTTGGGGGCTTGGTATGCTTGTTTATCTTATTCAAATCTATGCATTGCTTCCTCATAACAATTCATGCTAGGGTTTCAATCTAGAGGATTAGATCTTGGCATTACACATTCAATACACACACATATTCTATTACATCCATCTATTCGTGGAGGTGGAGATCACCCAAATTGGGTTTGACTAAGGCAAAACCCTATATAGCCACCCCAAAACACCATTTTCAGATATCTACAGCTGTTGTTTCGAGAATTGAAGAGCAGATTTGAGTACCCTTTCGTCAAACTTTTGGGATCCACGAACAAAATTTCCATCAGAGCTGTTTCAGGTCAAGGTCGACTTTTAGTGAGGGGTAAGATTGTGCCTCAGGGTAAGATCTTACCTCGGTTTCAAGTTCAAGGTTGACTTTCCCCATAATTGAAAAAGATTTATGGGTTTTCTTTGTTTCAGCTTTTTGTTCCCGGATCTAGTTGCAGAGTTTCCTGAAACTGTACACAGGCATCAGAAAATAGGTATTTCTAGATTAGTTTTACTATGAGGTATGTATTTGATCCTATCTAATTTCAAGCATTTCTAGATTTACATTAGTTCAATTCATTGATATATTCATATGTATATAATAAATAAATGGAGGTCTAGGATCTTTACTAGGTACATTGTGAAAACCCTACCTACCTACACTTCCATTTCGCCACTTTACATTTTGGTGAACCCATTTATGACAACTCTTTCTTTTTGGTGTTAGATTTTCCTTTTTTGTTAGATCTTGCATGTTTAAAAAAATAGATTTCTTTTATGGTCTTGCATTTATTTCAAAAATACAAAAAAATTGCAAAATCTCTTTCAAAAAATACAAAAACATTTACATTTTCATGCTTGTAGTATTTCTTTGTGCTCAACATCTATGATTCTTGTTTTGAATAGTTTGATGAGGCTTTTATTATACATGAGGATAGATTCCCTAATTAGGTACATGGAAGTGAAGATGAAAATTGGTCGAATGAGATCTCCATTGATCCTATTCCTATTTCATTCTCCTCCACAACCTCTCCAATTGATCTTTACCATAGGGTGTGTGCATGGTTACCTTCATGTCCCACTATTTGCAACATTGATAAACCTAAAATGATATATCCTACACCTTTGTTGATGGTAAAAGGATGTTCTTGATCAACAATTAAAGGTAAACCTAAAGATCCTTTGGATTTCCTTGATAACACTGATTTTGTCTCACATGCTTATCGCACATAGAATAACCCTCAACCTACTATTCTGGTTTCTTTACTGCCTTCTCAACCTATGCTTCCTCAAGCTCCTAGGTTTACTTCTACCTTTAAGGAGTATAACTTAGTTGACCAATTATGTGTTACTCCTGCTAAGATATCCTTATGGGAATTACTTCAAACTTCCCCGACATATCATGAGGCATTGCAAAAAGCTTTATCCACTCTTCTTGCTCTGCCTCCTAATCAAGACAACATTCATTCTATTTTAGAATGCATGCATACTATGCCTTTTGTACCTCCTATTATGTTTTCCAATGATAAATTACCTTCTCTTGAGGTCCAGAATCAATATGATGCTCTTATGGTTGTAGTTTTTATTAATCAGAGTATCATTCAAAGAAAGTTAATCGATAACAGATCTGGGCTTAATGTTTGTAGCATGGATATGCTTAAGGAAATTAAGGCTGATCTTACAACTATTCAACCTGATAATGTCCCTATCTGTGGATTTGATAATATTGCAAAAAGAACTTTGGGCATTATTACCTTACCAGTTAAAGTTGGTCCAGTTATTCTAAATACACCTATTCATGTTATGCCTAGACCTCTCAATTATAATATTCTTTTAGGAAGACCTTGGTTACATACTATGTATGTAGTTCCTTCTGCTCTTCATCGCAAGGTTAGGTTCATTTATAACAACTTAATGTATACATTACATGCAAATGATGTGCCAAATCCTTGCCTAAATGTAGAATATGCTAAAGTTTCTGAGTCTCTTCAACCAAGCATAGAGACTGGAAAACAACCTGAGATAAAACAATCTGAAGCTCCATCTTCTTCTTTGACTGGGGATGATTTGGGGACATTGGACTTTAATCCTACTTTTATTACAGAATACAAGGTCTCTGCTTTGGAGTTTATGAAACTACAAAGTGAATTTGAAGAACAAGTTTTTACTCCTCCACTTTTTGAAGAACTAAAGAGTAATTTTGTTGCCGCTTCGATTGAAGAAATGATTGAAATGATTAAACTTGATTGTTATGATATTGTGACATATGCCACTCCTTGGACTCCTTCTGATATGGTCAATCAATATGGATCTGGTTATCATTTGCTCAACAAATCAGGATTTAATGGGAAAGGATGTGGTAAATATGAGTAAGGTATACAAGTACCCTTGGATAATGACCTTTATGATCATACATATGGATTAGGATTTAATCCCTACAGTCAACCATTAGCTTTTCCTCTTAATGTTAATCACATATGCAGTGGATAGTTGAAATTGGTTAATCCGATTCTCATTGACATTAATCAAAGACCTACTTTAGATATTTTTCCTGAAGATGAAGCCTTAATGGATTTTTTAGGGGTTTATGAGGACTTACCTAAGTTTCATTATAAATGAAGGAAGCCTTATTGTTTAAATGTCAATGCTTACTTTGGAGGAGATTATAAATAGGATATTCTCCCTTTACCGATAGATTCTTCGATACAAAGTGATTTGTTAATAACAGAAACTATTGATACTCAAATGGACAAAAATGACTCTAGCAAGATGATAAAAATTGGGAAATGTTTGAATCAGGAAGAACGTGATCACTTGATTTCTCTTTTTCTTGAATTCAAGGACATTTTTGCTTGGACATATTCAAATATGCTAGGTATAGATTCTAAGATTGTTACTCATAATATTGTTTTAAAACCAAATATGAAACCTGTGAAGCAGAAAATTCAAAAGATGAATCCACAAATTGCTTTACTAGTTAAAGTTGAAATTGAAAAATTATTGGATTTTGGATTTATCTGTTCTATCAATTATTCTGATTGGATTTTAAATATCATGCATGTTTCAAAAGGAGAAAATAAGATAAGGATGTGTATTGACTTTAGAGATTTAAACAAAGCATCCCTAAAAGATGATTTCCCGCTACCTAACATTGATATGATTGTGGATTCAATAGTGGGTCATGCTTTGTTATCCTTTATGGATGGTTTTTATGGATATAATCAAATCTTTATTCCTCCTGAAGATCAATTTAAGACCACATTTATAACACCTTGGGGAACATTTTGTTGGGTCATGATGCCTTTTGGATTAAAGAATGCGGGAGCAACTTGTCAACAAGCTATGACTTTGATTTTTCATGATTACATTAATAAGATTCTTGAAGATTATGTGGATGATATCTTAGTGAAGTCTATACAAAGAGAAGATCATGTTACTATCTTACGATAGATATTTGAATGGATTAGAAGTTACAACATGAGATTGAATCCTAAAAAATGTGTCTTTGGAGTTGACTCTGGTAAATTATTAGGATTTATAATATCTAAGTGAGGCATCGAGGTTGATACTGAAAAGATTGGAGCTATTGTTAATATGCCTCCTCCTAAGAATATTTCTCAATTACAAAGTTTACAAGGAAAAATTCAAGATATTCATTGCTTTGTTTCCAACTTAGCTAATAGAACCATTCCTTTTACTTCCTTGCTTAGAAAGGATTCTAGTTTCTCTTGGAATGATGAATGTAAACAACCTTTTGAGAAATTTAAGGAGTATCTTGCTAATCTGCCTATCTTGCAACCAGCTAAATTTGATAAACCCTTTAATTTGTATACTTTAGCGACTCTGAAAGTCGTGAGTGCATTGTTAGCTCAAAATGATAGTGAAGGTAAGGAAAGACTTGTGTATTACATTAGTCAAACTTTACTTGATTACGAAACAAGATACACAAATTTGGAAAGACAATGTTTAGCTGTAGTTTATGCATGCCAGAAAATTAGACATTATCTTATAAATGCTGAAGTCAATGTGATTGTTAAATGTGTTCCTTTGAAACATCTTTTCTCACAAATGGATCTGTCTAGTCGACTGGCAAAGTGGGTGATGTTACTTCTAGAATTTGATCTTAATTTCATTTCTCAAAAGTTAATTAAGGGACAAGCTTTAACATATTATTTAGCTAAAGCTCCTTGTCCTCACTCCAATACGTGTTCTACTTCAATAGAATTCCCTGATGAAAACATTCTAACTATTCAACAGGATGATGTTTGGGAATTATATTTTGATGGATCTAGATGTAAGATAGGTTCTGGTGTTGGTATTATCTTGATTCCTCCTATGAAAAATCCAATCCCTTTATTGTACAAATTAACCTTCCCTTGTACTAATAACATTATAGAGTATGAAGCTCTTATAGCTGGCCTACAAGTACCTTCATCCCTTGACATCAAACACTTGCAAATATTTGGAGATTCGTAATTGGTTGTTGAACAAATTAAAGGAGGTTACCAGACTAAGAATGATAAAATGACACAATATAGAGATTTGGCTCTTGATGTTCTTTCACAATTATCTTCTTATATGATTCAAACATTAAATAGGAAAGATAATCGCCATGCAGATGCCATGGCAAGTGCAGCTTCTTTGGTCTATCTTGAAAATAATGCTGAAAATTTTCAATTTACTATACAAACTCTTAAAAACCATGCAATTTCTAAAAAGGTTGCCTCTAATTGTTTCAATTTACATTCGAATGAATGGTATTCTCATATCTTTCACTTTTTGAAAGATGGTACTTTTCCTGAATCAACAACAAGGAACACGCGTAATCGTATTAGGAAACTTGCAGCGCATTACATCATTTTAGGAGACACACTTTACAAACATTCTTATGAGGGTTTTCTATTTATATGTCTTAATAGAACTGAAATTCTGGTAGCTTTGGCAAAAGCTCATTTTGGTTCTAGTTGTGGGGGACATTTTGGTGGAAAATCTTCGGTTAATAAACTGCTTAGAATGGGATATTATTAGCAAATAATGGAACAAGATTCTTTTGTGTTTGTTAATAAATGTCCTCAATGTCAACAACATAGTAATTTGATTCACGCTCTTGATCATGAGCTTCGTAATCAAGTTTCTCCTTAGCCTTTTAGTATTTGGGGTTTTGATCTTATTGGAAAAAATCTCACCTACTTCTTCTCAAGGACATATGTACATCCTAATTGCTACAGATTACTTCACAAAGTGGGTGGAAGTTGTCCCTCTTCATTCAACAACTACATATGTTATATGTGATTTCATCCTTAACAATATCATAACATGATTTGGTATCCCTTCGATGATAGTTTCGGATAATGGTACCTCTTTTAAGAATAAAGAAGTTGCAAAATTCTTGGAGAAATATCGAATTCAACATAGATTTTCAACTCCTTATTATCCTAAATCTAATGGTCAAGTTGAAGCATCAAATAAAATCATTGAACAAATCTTGAGAAAAATAGTTAACAAGCATGCAAAAGATTGGCATACTCAACTAACTTATGCTTTATGGGCATATAGGACTAGTGTCCGTATTGCCACGGGTACTTCTCCTTACAACCTTGTTTATGGTATTGATGCTATTATGCCTTTGGAATTATAAATACCTTCTTTACGTGTTTCATTTCATGGGATAATTGATAAGGATACTTTTCGAGAACAACGCTTAAAAGAGTTAGAAATGTTGGATGAACAACGAATACATGCTTTAGAACATATACAAGTTTATCATAAATCTCTTCAGAAAAAATATAATCATAAGGTAATTAAATGAACATTTTCGGTTGGTGATTTAGTCTTATATGAAAATCAATGAAATGTGAATGCTTTATTGAGTGAAAAGGAAAATTTAGCCGTAATTGGCTTGGACCTTTTGTTGTAATTGAAGACTTTGGTTCAAGTGCTTATGAACTTGTTGATATGGATGGTGTTTCTTTTAAGGAACCTATTAATATCATGTATCTCAAATGTTATTATCCTTAATTTTCTTTCTTTCCTTGTGCATTTATATGTTCCTTATAAAATAATTATGTTTGTTTTATAGGTTATGTAGTTTTAGCAAAATTACATTTGAATATATTTATGCACTCACTTTCTTTATATTAAGTTTTATAATGATGAAAACAAAGTAATCAAACATAGAACTAATCAATAGAGAGAGTTTTTCATTCATAAAATGTTTTTCAATTTGATACATATGTGGCCCATGGCCCTATCTATCACTCTGTCTCTCTCTAGGCTCTAATGGTTAATGACTCCCAGCTCTCTCTGGCATGTGATAGGAAGAAGAAGATCTATGTGTGCGTGAGTGGCTCCTCAATATGCTCATCTCATGTATGTCTACAACCAATGGAAGAATCTTGCTCATTGGCTAGTAGTTGGTAGGATATACATGTATCCTTAAGAATCTTAGATACAAAACTCATCCACTCCGCTATGCTAGCTGCAGAAGAAAAATACATTTATCAATCTAGTGCTTTTTCATCTTAAAGTAAAGTTACATTTTCAATCAATTTCATGTTTCATACCTGGATCTCCCTCTTGGATGTCACTGAAAGGTCTGGATGGTGGGGGAATGGAGTGACTACTCACTCCATGCTTGCTATGTCTAGGTCTTGATGGTGGTGTCTCTGTGTGGGCGTGTGTAGGTCATCATGATCTTAGTGGTGATGCGTGAAAAATGTGCACATCCAAACCAGTATCATCAGTCGGGGCATATCCTCTACTCTCTCCTCTTCTCTAGATCTCCTTTTCTCTCTCCTCCTCCATAGGGTCTCCCTCAGAGATGTGATCCTCCTCATCTCTGACATCCTCATCCTCCTCTACTGTACCACTATCTTGGTGTGTCCTCTTTGAAAGGCCTGGATCACCTGTCAAATAATCCTCAAGAAAGATGGGGTGGGTCCCCTACACACCCCAGTACCTAATGTAATCTTGTCTCACACCTGAATAGGTCACATCTAAGAGTACCTCTATGTCCTCTTCCTCATCTACATCACTGTCCTCTATATCTACTACCTATGGTCGGCATATGGCATCGAGTCTCTAGAAATACCTTGTTGGATGTACATAATGAGGTACTGCTCTAGGGACTCCCTGTAGTAGCCTAAACTGTCTCAGCTCCCGATCATAATAATATGGCATTACTATATGATTTTGATGACCCTCTAGCAGCTTCCATTGATTTTCCACTGCTATGAATGTCTCATTTGATATCATGTATCTGGCCACTCTATCATCTGGTAGTAGGGTCTCCATATCACATCTGTGCCTAGAATTTGGTCTAGACGTACCCTCCAATAGAGGCTATCTCTGAACTATCAGACATCTCTTATAGGGTAAGCAAAGCCTCTTGGTATACTCGCATCTACCATCATGAGGGCACCCTATGGATGTGTACATGTGAAATTCTCAAATAGCCAAATCTACAGGAGTGTGCATATCATAAGACTCTCTCTGGTATCTCACTAGTTGACATAGCTCATGGTATAGCTAAGCTAACACGCTACGATCCCATGAGAACATGGTCCTCTTTGTCTCCATCCTCCATACAAGATGTGTAAGAAGTGTAGAAAAGATGGTACCCTTTGTGTTGTGTAACACAACCAAGGATATTATATAGAGCATCACTCTCTGTACCAAGGTTGTAGGGCCTAACAATATGGATGATAAAAGGATATGATATGCATGGGTTTGCATCTATGGAACCCATCCCAAATAGTACTTTGCATTTGCATGGATCTCCTCACAATCTCATTGTGCTCTTGGTCTGACTGGCTCGCCTCAAACTATAAGTCATAGGATTCTGTAGACATCCTCCAGTGTCACAGTAATCTCTCTTGAGGGAAGATGGAAGGAGTGTGTATCCTCATCCCACCTCTCTATCAGAGCTGACAACATGGCTTGGTGTAGTCTAATCTATGGTAGGACTATTACCCAGTACAGCCCTACATCTCTCATTAACTGCATCTCATCCTCTGATAGCTCAAGAAATCTCTCTCTAACGATCCCTAGTAGTCTTGCAAAGGGATGCTCTCAGAGATGAACCAGGTCCTGTAAGCACAAAAAAACATCATATCAACAATCTACATCATCAAATCTGCCAAACTAACTTCACTAGGTCAAGGTCAATCTCAGCTGGATCAAGGTGGACCTTACTGGGCCAAGGTTGACTTTGCTAGGTGAGGGTCGACCTTTTTGGGTCAAGGTCACCTCATCCCAGACAAGGTGGAGACCTTCTAGTCCATGTTGACCTTCTTGGGTCAAGGTCGACATTTCTAGGTCAAGGTTGACCTTTAAGGTTCAGGGTCGACCTTGCCTACCAAAATCAAGAATTTGACAAATACAGGAAACAACAATAGCAGGCTTTCCTTCGGAAGTGGTTGTCTAATCGCCAGGCTCTCTCTCAAAATCTCTATGCATGTCACTCAAAGTTCTTCTCTCCTCGACATCTTGTTCTCTCTCTTCAAATTTTCAAATGGTAAGAATGGGTGATAATGACTTCCTTTTCTTTATTTATAGTCAAAATTAGGGTTTTTCTAGGGTTTACTCATGTTAAACTCGAAATTCCCTTTGTATGCATTAAGATAAACATTCACTCTTTTCATCATAACTTGAGTTGGGTAACTCCATTTTCAGTGCTGTCAATGGCGTTGGAATCATGATTCAGATACCTAACCTCTTGAACCAGTTTAGGAAGGCTAGGAATCATTCTAATTGGTTTAGGAAAGTACTTTTCAATAAACTGCATATCTAGTGTATAGGGTTATCTTTATCACCCTGTTTCACCCTTCAGAAGAAGAAAGCCAAAACAGGGGGCATAAGGGGCTTTATGCACTTCTCACTTTTCATTTAGTAAGCTCTAGGTGATTTTTAATAAACCTTGTGTGTTGCAGGTTCTACCAGTTTTCTGTAGGATCTCTACATTAAGGACTTGGCTATATCCTTTTTATTTACTATGATGTTTTCTTACTTTAGCTTGCATATTCATGTAGTGTCATATATAAGCTAAAGTGGGGGCTAAATTTATTGTCTTAAAATGGAAGCACTTCCATCTTGATAGGTTTAGCAACCTCTTTTAGTGCATTTATCATGATAGATTTTCATTTAGGATGCACTTTGCACTTTTTTTTCCTCATTCTAGGTGAAATTAGGGTTAGGATCTCAAGGATTCTCCTTGATTTCCCTTCTCTAAGGCTCAATTTTCTAGGTAGGATCTAGGTATAGGTCCTCCTAGCCCTCATCATGTTCATCATAGGCCTTTGTGTCTTGTTCTGGCACTCTGACCTATTCTGATATCTTTTCCAAGTCTCTGGGCATCCCCGAGATCTCCTGTTTCCAACACAAATGGGATATGGACCCCTAGGTCAAGGTCGAGGTTGACTCTGACCTAGGTCAAGGTCAAGGTCAACTTTAACCTACATCAAAGTCCTTGATTTACCTTCTCTATGGCTCAATTTTCTAGGTAGGATCTAGGTATAGGTCCTCCTAGCCCTTAGCATGTTCATCATAGGCCTCTGTGTCTTGTTCTGGCACTCTGACCTATTCTGATATCATTTCCAAGTCTTCGGGCATCCTTGGGATCTCCTATTTCCAATACAAATGGGATCTAGACCCCTAGGTCAGGGTTGAGGTTGACTTTGACCTAGGTCAAAGTTGAGGTCGACCTTGACCTCTGTCAGGATTTGATTCCTATTTTCAAATTTTGGTCCCAACAGGCCCTGAAATCAATGTCGGGTCCCCAAATCCAAATGCGAAAAGGTTTTAATTTGAATTTCATTTATTTCTTTTCCCTCCTTGGTTATTGTGATTGGACCATAATTCAAGGTGAAATTTAAATTATGGGCCCTTACATTGACCAAGGATTCCCTCCTTGAAACCTCTATATAAAGACTCTCTCTTACCTTCATTTTCACCAAGCAACTTGATGATCAAGTGCTCTCAAGGAGATATAATTGATTGAAGAAAGAAAGCAATTGATGGAAAAGTGAAGATGCAAGATTGCAAGAGGATGATATAGAAGATCAAGCCATTGTTGATATCAAGCATCTTTTATGGACACACCATTATGAACCTCTACTTGGAGCAAGAGAGATCCCTTCTTCCTTGATCCACCATTTTTAGCATTCAAGCATTCAAAGATACAATCATGGGGTAGCAATTGTGAATTATGAGTTTGGTGAGAGTACTTTAGCCTTGGGGGCTTGGTATGCTTTCTTATCTTATTCAAATCTATGCATTGCTTCCTCATAACATTTCATGCTAGGGTTTCAATCTAGAGGATTAGATCTTAACATTACACATTTAATACACACACATATTCTATTACATCCGGCTATTCGTGGAGGTGGAGATCACCAAAACAACAGTTTGACTAAGGCAAAACCCTATATAGCCACCCCAAAACACCATTTTCAGATATCTACAACCATTGTTTTGAGAATTGGAGAGCAGATCTGAGTACCCTTTTCGTCAAACTTCTGGGATCCGCGAACAAAATTTCCATCTAAGTTGTTTCAGGTCAAGGTTGACTTTCAGTGAGGGGTAAGATTGTACCTTGGGGTAAGATCTTACCCCAATTTCAGGGTCAAGGTCGACTTTCCCCAAAATTGGAAAAGATTTTTGGGTTTTCTTTGTTTCAGCTTTCTGGTCGTGGATCTAGATGCAGAGTTTCCCGAAACTGTACACAGGCATCAGAAAATAGGTATTTCTAGATCAGTTTTACTATGAGGTATGTATTTGATCCTATCTAATTTCAAGCATTTCCATATATACATTAGTTTAATTCATTGATATATTCATATGTATATAATAAAGAAATGGAGGTCTAGGATCTTTACTAGGTACATTGTGAAAACCCTACCTACCTACACTTCCATTTTGCCACTTTACACTTAGCCAAGAAACTAACTTTTTCCCAAGGAAAAATGCACCACCACTAGTACTCTTTATGTCATCAATGTTTCCTACCCAATTAGCATCAGTATAAGCATGAAGTTCAAAGCTATCATTTATGTGATACCATAAGCCATAGTCTATGGTTCCTTTCAGATATCTCAATATCCTTTTCATAGCAGCTAGGTGTGTTTCTTTGGGTTCTGTCTAATATCTAGCCACAATTCCAATAGCATTAGTAATATCTGGTCTAGTGTGGGTTAGATATTGTAATCCTCCAACTATTAATCTGTACATGGTCTGAAAAATACATGTTGATTCATCATCAACTGTTAGCTTATTACCAGTCGCCATGGGTGTGTCAACCAGTTTACAGTCCTCCATTCCAAAAAAAAATTCAACATTTCTTTAAGATATTTAGTTTGATAAATAAAAATGCCATCTTTTCTCTAATTTATTTGTAGTCCAAGAAAGAATTTCATTTCACCTATCATGGACATCTCAAATTTACTTTCCATTTCCTTAGAAAATTTCTCACATAGATCATCATTGCCTCCAAAGGTAATATCATCAACAAAGACTTCTATTATCAAGATTCCATCTTCACTAGTTCTTAAATATAAATTACTCTTAGTATTACCTTTTCTGAATCCAAGCCGAAGTAAGTACTTGTCTATCCTTTCATACCAGGCCCTTGGAGCTTGCCTCAGCCCATACAAAGCTTTCTTCAACTTGCATACCATGTTTCCATCTTCGCATAAAGGAAATCCATTAGGTTGTTCTATATACACTTCTTCTTCAAGATCCCCATTCAGGAATGCAGATTTTACATCCATCTGATACACCTTGAAATTCTTATGTACAACATAAGTCAAGAATAATCTTATAGCTTCTATTCTAGAAACATGAGCAAATGTCTCTTCAAAGTTTATGCCTTCTTGTTGTGAGTAGCCTTTACATACTAGTCTTTCTTTGTTTCTTACAACAACCCCTTCTTCATTCATTTTGTTTCTAAAAACCCATTTAGTTCCTATCACATTTTTGTTCTTAGGTCTAGGAACTAGTTCCTAAGTGTTATTCTTCTTTATCTGATATAATTCTTCTTTCATAACATTTGTCCAAGATTCATCACTACAAGCTTCATTTGTATTCTTTGGTTCAACTTGAGAAATTAAATAGATTTCTTCTCTAACCTTTGATCTAGTCAATACTCCCTGATTTGTATCACCAATAATTTGCTTCTCAGGATGATTTTTCTTTACATACCTCAGAGTTTTAGGAACCTCAGTATCCTTATTTGTGTCACTATCACATATCTCATTTTTGCATTCACTCTCAACAATTTCTTCTTCTTCTGTAGTAGCAGCCTCTTTGATCTATGCATCCTTATCACAGTCATATGTTCTCTCTTGTATCTAAAACCTTTCATCTATATTTGCATTGTGAATTTCAATTATTTTTCTTAATCTTAGATTAAAGCATTTGTAAGTCTTAATCTTAGTAGAGTAACCAAGAAAAATTCCTTCATCACTTCTAGCATCAAATTTTCATATCTCATCATCTTTCTTTATATAGCACTTACTACCAAATATTCTAAAATATTTTACAATAGGAGTATGATTGAACCATAATTCATAAGGAGTCTTACTTGTACCTTCTCTGATCTGAATTATGTTCAGTGTGTACACTATTTTTCCAACAGCCTCTCTCCAATACATATAAGATACATTTCCTTTAAGCAACATTGTCCTAGCAGCATCAAGTATAGTCCTGTTTCTTCACTCTATTATCCCATTCTGTTGTGGAGTCCTAGGAGAAGATGTTTGTCTTTGTATTCCATGTTCTTCACAGTATGAATTGAATAGGTATGAAGTAAATTCTCCACCTCTATTTGACCTCAAACATTTTATTTTTAAACCTGATTCATTCTCTACTTTTTCTCTGAATATCTTGAATTTATCAAATGCCTCTGATTTATCTTTTAAATAAATAACCCACATCATTCTAGAAAAATCATCAATAAAAAGTATAAAATACATTTCACCATAGTATGATTTTGTCCTTGTAGGTCCACATAAATTTGTATGTACCATATCCAACTTTCCCTTTGATGTATATGCTTTGCTATTTTAACTACTTTTAGTCTATTTTCCCATAACACATTCTCTGCATATAGTGTTAGATGGTTTGACA
The DNA here is from genome assembly GCA_027943335.1 of Chamaecyparis obtusa. NCBI lineage: Eukaryota > Viridiplantae > Streptophyta > Pinopsida > Cupressales > Cupressaceae > Chamaecyparis > Chamaecyparis obtusa. The sequence goes on along the minus strand of BSBK01005063.1, from coordinate 748,579 downwards.
ATCTTTGGTAGATCTCTTACTGCATTAGTCAAACTTGCCTTCACAATGTTATCAAAATTAACATGACAGAATCTTATGTGCCATAACCAACTGTCATCTACCTTTGCAACAAAACAAGAAGCTCCAGATGTAATTAATTCAAATACATTACCTCTAGAATTAGTACCGGTTGCAATCAGCTTTCCTTCCTTACTTCAAATAAAACGTTTACCATTACTAAATTGTAATTGAAGCTCTTTGTCCATCAACTATCCAAAACTCAACAAGTTATGCTTAAGTCCATCAACAAGTAGTACATTATCAGTATTAGTCTTTCCATCCATAGTAATAGATCCTACTCCTATGATAGATTTAGGAAGATTATCTCCAAACCTTACAACACCACCATCATACTTTACTAACTTTTAACACACTTATTTGTGTCCCTAGTCATATGATGTGAACAACTAGTGGCTATAATCCTTTCAGTTTTATTATCAACATGTGACACTAAATCCTTTTCCTCATGTACTGGTTCATCTCTAATAGCAACAAATTCAATCTCCTCATAATCTAAATCATCATCATCAGAAATACCTTCACTATCATAGTAACATTCTTTATCATTTGAGTACTTAGATTTGAAAAACTGAGGTTTGTACTTAGGAACCCTTGTAGGAAATCTAGATGCAAAATGACCAACCTTATTGCCTGAAAAAAAATTTAAAGGTAAATTGCCTTCAAATTTACACTTACCTCTCTTTTCTCTTCTAGCGATCAGTGTAATAAGTTCATCCATCTTTCTTTCTTCAACCATTATCTATTCCCATTCCTCGACATATTCTCCAAGCTCTTCTTTCAGACTCTCATTGTTGGTGCTCAAAAGTGCAGACATTGTCTTCTTATGTGCAGATGCCTTAAATGCAGATTCAACCTTGGGTACATAATCTCCCATTTCTACAGCTTCAAAAGTAGTTATCTTTGCAATCAACATTTCTCTGCTAAAGTTTGGAGTCAAAGGTATAGTTTATTGAATTTATAGGGCTTTGAACTTGTAAGGAGTCAATGATCTAAGGATCTTCGCAATGACTTCTTCTTCATCATAATTGCCTCCACAATTTCTGATTCCAACCATAACTTCTGTAACTCTTTGAACATAAGCCCTAATCCTTTCATCATCATTTATTTGTAGCTTCTCCATCTTTGTTTTCCAGTTCTGTAACTTTTCTTGCTTTGTATATTTGTCTCCTTCATATAGTGCTTTTAATCTTTGCCAAATCTGGTGTGCCGAATCGAAGTCTTTAACTTCAGTAAATTCTCCTTCAGAGAGTGCGTTGATCAATGCTTCTCTTGCAACCATGTTGTGAGTGAACACTTTCTTCTCATCATCAGAAGCCGATGGTAAGTCATTCTCAGTCTTTATAGTCACCTTATTCTTTGTGATCAACCAATAGTCAATGCCCAAACATATTAAATGAGTTCGCGTCTTGTTCTTCCAACTGTCAAAGTTTTCAGGATCAAATTTTGGACCATTCTTCCTATAGAGTGCCATCTCCAAGATCACCTCAAGTTGTTAAGCTTTCTCTCTAAGGACCATTAGCTCTTATACCAATTGTTAGGAATAACGGTCCATAATACAATTGAGAGGGGGGGTTGAATCAGTTGTATGATAGATTATTAAACTTTAAACTTTGAGTAGCAATAATATCAGATCCAATGAACACAATGAATGCCAACACAATAACACAATATTTTGGTCTTGGGGAAACCCTGTTAAAGGTAAAAACCCCAATGGGAATTAGCACCCACAAATGATGTAATTAGAGTATTGTATCCTTGTTAGAATATTTAGCCCTATTAGGAGTTTATTAAACCATTAAAGTACACAATCTTTGTTAGAGGACAGACCATGTTAGGAGTCAAGAAAGAAGGGTGGTCTCATTGCCCAAATCCACCTTCAGAAATCATTGTTCGCAACAAGTGTATATGAAGACATACACAATCTTTTGAACTGTCCAACAACAATTGTCTTTGCTTGATCAGTTCCAATGAAGTTCACTGGAAAATCTCTACTCTACATTTAGCAGACACAAGCTCGCAGCTTCTTACAATCTTATTTATATCACATTCATTCTCACCATATCTTTTCCAAAGAAAAAATCTTACATATATACCCTATTACATTCTACATGATTAGGTCAGCCAATTAAGCTTTCCTTTTTACATAAACTCTTGCTAAGATACACACGGTACTTAAAACAAGTATACAATGATTCCATTACAACAATTAAGGATCGACATCCTTAATTTACATTTTCCAAATAAAATGCACGCTACACTTCTGAAGTTGGTTCCCAAATAAGTCTTCTCTAGATCACATGCCACAACTGACATCATCCAGTATTATGTACCTTGCGCTGACCAACGAACATCCTTCAGTGCCTTGTCTTTCATCTCTCAATCTCACATGTACCGAATCCATATCTTCTGTAAGATATACCAAAAATATAGAGACTCACTTTGTCAGCTTCCACTGTTACTGTCCAATAACCAGTCTTCACCAAAACATGTGTAACTCTCTCAATATGGAACATTACATGATGCGATCTTGGATATAAGATCACAACATCTTCCCGTACTCTCATCTGTCTTTGCACATTCTGAAACATCTGTACAGTGTCTATACACTGTCATAATCAGCATGTACTCTTCATAGAGACATGTTGACATCAGTGAAAAACCACAAGTGACAACAGTATAAATGCCCATTTAGTAGCGTAGTGATTAAACATATTAAATGTATCAATCACCACCTCATGCATTAGCAATATCCAGTATATTGAATCTACCCTCCATTGTGATGCAACACATTCTGTGTAGGGCAATATCATCCCATAACCATGTAAGAAAGAGGCTAACACAACCAATTTTATCTCTATTAATTATTTTATCTTCCTTTAGGAAGCTTCAACACCCCATAGTGTACCACCCTAGAGCTCCATTTTTTACAAATCCCCCCAATAAAGTTTTACCAATGTCATTTAAATTCTCCACATAAAGACTAAGGCTACTCCCCTAAAGAATTTCCATATTTTTTATTTTTTCTTTATTGATTCTTTATATAAAGGTTAAATATTGTTATAATCTACTACCATGTTTACCCTCTCCTAATTTGTCTCTCTCATCTCTAGTACATAAGTCTCAATGTAATGTCCCCTACTAGGGACAATCTTTTAACATTAAACAATATACAGTGTAATGCAATGTAATGCCTTAATTAATTTAAGAGATAGTTAATTTTTTCATAATACAAACTATAATTACTATATTTAAACCCAATCTTAACTTCTTTCCTAATCCTAATGGGGGGTGAGGAATTACTATTATAGAGCGTTGATACCTTATCCATGATTAAGTCCAAGGGTTTCATGAACTTCTATCAATACCACCACTTGGCTTGAAGGTTTCATGAACCCCTATCAATACCACCCTTGGGAGTCACCTAGTTTGGGAAGGAAATTAATCGCCCCTTCATATACAAACCAATCTATCCTTCCATTGACATTATTGAAAGATTTAAGGTTAGGTCATTAGTAATAGCCTTTATACACTATATATATATATATATATATATATATATATATATATATATATATATATATATATATATATATATATATATAATTGAAGCCTAAAACAAGAATAAAAGAAAGATATGACATTGATTTTTCATTGTGTAATAATGCATATGAATTGTGAAGATTTAATAGCTTTGATTGGATAATAGTTATTTTCCTTGTATCAATTTTTAGATCCACATAACAATACATCACCAGATATACAATTAATCTTCTCAATTATAATGTAATTCATAAAGATGTGACATGTGACTTATTTTATTTAAAACTTATTATATTCATTTAGTAAAAAATTAATTATGATAATTTGACGGTGACCATTCGAAAGACATGTTATATATTTGATGATTAGATTGACTGATCAAGAGCTATTGGCATATTTTTTATCTATGGAGTTTATTATTAATGTCAAAATTTGTACTAAAATAAAATTAAAAAAAGGTATTTGCAAGGAGAGAAATAAAAAGCACCTCAAATTGGTGAATTTTAGAGGAAACGGGGCCCCAACTGTTGTCTCATGATCATAATTTACATGGCGGCCTGTTGAAATTTGTACTACGTGACACAGAAACAGACAATGTCTGCGGTTAGTTTTGATTCCCTTACCATTACACAATTTTAAAACTGTGTGATTATGTGGAAGATTGTTTTTTGTTCTGTTTTTTTCATCTCTTCTACAGAGGCAATTCAATTTGATATGTTGTAAACATACAAACCGGCTTATAAGTTGGTTGAATGTAGTTCTTCCATTGGATCAACCATGGAGAGAGGTGACTCAATCCATACTCATAGCCTTAGGCATGAGAATGATGTGTTAGATCCACTTCTTTCCAAGGAGGAAACAGTTTTAGTTAGAGATGAGCAGGATGAATGGAAGTGCAGTGGAGTTCTAGTATGGGAGGAAGTAAAGAAACAATGCTGGATAGCAGGGCCTATGATGGCAGTTAATTTGTTACAATTTAGCTTTTACGTAATGTCTGTAATGGTGGTTGGCCATTTAGGGGAGCTTGCGCTCTCCAGTGCAGCTATAGCTAGTTCCTTTGCAAGTTTCTCCGGCTACAGTGTGATGGTATAATTCAAAAACTTCGCTTTGCCTTGGTTTTCTTTTGTTGTAATAGTTTATAGTTTGAATACTTCCCTGAGATTCTTTTCCTTCTTATGCTTAGTTGCACGAGTCCTAATGTACATGATTCTATAGTCTTGAACTAGAAAATGGCCATTGTAAAGGGTACAATTATAAGAGATCAAGTTGCTCTGGTTTATAGATAAGCCATCCCCTGCAACCCCTGTTTGATAACTTTTTGGGTCTTCCAACTGAGCAAATATTTTATAATGATGCACTGCTGAAGCAGATAGATGGGACAATGCTTGCTTAAAGATTTTGAAATGGGGTTCCAAGGGATTTGGGAAAGTGGGTGACCAACCTGTTTGGAAATACTGATGTATGGTTTGAGTCTGATTGCAAGTGGGCCATTCGGTTCCAGTTGAGTGGGTGAAAAATACAAATTTCAACTTATGAAGCATGAGTTATTACAACTGATTTCCAAAATATTATTTTGATTATGAAGCGGTAGAGCACTGTTGAAACATTATGTGCTTCAATTTTTTTATAAGATCCAACTACAGATTCAAATCATATGGCAGGCTTTTGATGTTTTCGATAGTTTTTGCTGCTGGTACTAAGAAATTTATCAATACCTCCTAGATGATTCATTAAATTATCCTTCTTTTCAATTACAGCTGCTCAGCAGATATAAATATCGTTACTGATTTTGATCCTGTGTTGGACCTTTGAACCCAAGCTCTAAATTTTACAAAAAACAAAATTCAAATTTGATCCATTACATGCTCCATTTTATCGGAACATAAGTTATTGTTGGAGGTTGGTAATCTGCTTTCATGAATGCAATACAATGCTACAAAGCAAAATGAATAAGTTCATACGAATATTTTATCTTTAATCCTGCAAACCTGCCACACTGAATTGACCCAAAGATAATATAATCAGTTATTATGGTTCACATCTTTCTGAAGAGCGTTGAAGTAAGCATACTCAGGAAAGGATTCAAGTTTGTTTAGGTGTTAATAATGGATTGTTGCATAAAAGATCAACTGTTTCTCTCTTCGATCTGTATGGATGGTAATGAGAAGGGAATTGGGAACACTGTGAGCAGGCCTGTGGGGCAAAGCAATACCATCAGCTAGGAATTCATACATGGACAACATTCTTATTGCATTTGGGCAGGGCCCTTTAATATCTTTTGAAACAGGCAAATTTGACGGATGGCTGATTCCTAGCCTATTTGTTTATGCAGCTCTTCAACCCCTTCAAAAGTCTTCCAGTCGCAAAGCATTGTCATTCGGTTTCCCATGATGCTCTGCTCTACAATTACAATGTGTTTCCAAGTTCCCATCTGCTGGGTTCTGGTATTTAAAAGTGACTAGAGGGGCTGCTTGAACGCCCCATAGCCCCATAGGATAACAACCCTAGAGTTCCGATTTCCCCATAAAGTGCTATTCAAATTCTCCATAAAGGTACAAATTTTCCATTTTTCTTTATAAGATTTAAATCTTTTTACAATCTTTTTCTTAGATGCCGTTAGATTATCCTTCTGAAGAAGGAGATTGTTTTTTCTTTACTAATTTTATAAACTCTAATTAAGAGAATAAGTCTGCCCTTTAGAAAAATTGTACATATATCTTTTTCATCATTAATTTATGAGAAAACGGTTCAGTCTTGTTACAATCTCCTTTTATGTTTACCCTCTTCTGATTTGTCTCTCGCCTCCAATTGTTCTTCAGTTCTGTAGTGAAACCCTCCACTAAAAGCAAATGAAGAAACAATAAAATTTCTAAATCTCCCAAAATCTTATTGGTTTTCACGATGCTTGATAATAATGAATTCTCCCAAAATCTTTTCTATTTTAAAGATGGAGACTTCTACAATTGGTCTTAGTTTGTAGTGAGATTTGATCTCTCTCCACCAAAAGCAAATGAAGAAACAAATAAATTTCTAGATCTCTCTAAATCTTATTCAATTTTCATAATGCTTGATAATAAATAGTTTTCTTAAAATCTTCTCCATTTTCAAGATGGACAATTATCATTGTTTGAGAACTACTGAATAGAATCAACAATGTCAAGTTCTGTGAGACCATGTAACCTTGAGTCATTACACCTCCTCTATATGTGACATATCTACTTACCAGCAAGAAGAGAAATGAAGGTGAGGAAATCAAGGATGAGGTTCTTTATAGAGTCTATTGATCTTATAATTTGTATTGGTTCATCTTTGATAGTGAATTATTAAGGATTCTTGTAGTATTAGAAAACATATGTAAATTTTATAATATAAATAATGTATAAAATTATTGTTTAAATGATGTAAATCGCTTTTTGATTTGTTATAATCAAAATTGTCTAATTCATATTTTGTTTGATTCTATTTAATACATATTTTGGTTTGTTAAAAACTTCTTTTATTTGACTTAAACATCAATCAAACACAAAATTTACTATTCATCTAAAAGAAAGATGTGACATTTATTTAAAAAAGGTACTGCTAGGAGAGAGAAAATGAAAGGTACCTCAAACTTTCGTTTCGTGATCAGAATTTACATGGCGTCCTATTCGAAATAACATTAGTTATGCGGCACAGAAGCGAACAAAATGGCTGTGTCAACTTTTGATACCTTTCCTAATTTGATGAATTTTTAAAAAGCATGTTGGTGAAACCTAATAAAAAAATGTAACTCGATTCGGTCTGCATATATGCCACACTGAATCAACCCTAAAGATAATTTTAGCAGCTATTATGGTTCGCTCCTTTTTGGAGAATTTTGGAGTCTACAGTACCTATATTCACAGAAATGAAGATTTAAGTTTGTTTAAAGGCAATGAATGCAATGTTGCATGGAAGACCAACTGTTTTTTTCTTCTGTCTGTACAGATGGGAATGGGAAGTACATTGGAGACCCTATGTGGACAGGCCTATGGGGCAAAGCAATACCATCAGCTTGGGATTCATGTGCAGAGAGCATTTTTTGCTCTTTTTTGTGTGAGCCTACCACTTGCTGTCGTGTGGGCATACATGGGCAACATTCTAATTATATTTGGACAGGACCCTTTGATATCCTCTGAAGCAGGGAAATATGCCAGATGGATGATTCCCAGTCTGTTTGGTTATGCAGCTCTTCAACCCCTTGTCAGATTTCTCCAGTCACAAAGCATTGTCTTTCCCATGATGCTATGCTCTGCAATTACTTTGTGTTTCCATGTTCCCATCTGCTGGGTTTTGGTATTTAAGAGTGGATTAGGAAGTAAAGGGGCTGCCTTGGCAAACAGCATTTCCTACTGGGTCAACGTGATACTTCTTCTACTATATATTAAAATTTCACCTACATGCAAGAGGACATGGACATCCTTTACATGGGAGGCTTTGCATGATATTAAACATTTTCTCAAGCTTGCCATTCCATCAGCATGCATGATCTGGTATACTACTTTAACCTCTTAGCTACAAAATATGGTCCAGGTTATCTGCACACTACTTCATACCATTTATGTGGTTAATATACCTCCTCTTATCCCTTCCCAATATTCAAATTTCATAGCACCTGATGAACATTTTGTCAAATAAACCGGATCCATTTTTATTCATCATACTATACCACTAGTTGTTAATGTTGTATGGTAAATATAATTAGAATGGTTTTTTAAACTTATTTTGTTAGTTCGTTATTCTATGGGTGTCAACAGCTTGCAATGGTGGTCCTTCGAAATACTTATTCTCTTGTCAGGTCGGTTGCCCAATCCAAAACTTGAGGCATCAGTTCTTTCAATCTGGTATGTATGTATAATGTGAGATTTCTACTTATTAAGTGTTATATACGAAGTTAAATTATAATTGAATCTTAATTAGGGTATTTTATTGCATATGCTTCATTTTTATCGGAGCTAGTTTTGATATATTGCAGCCTTAACACTTCTTCTCTAGCATATATGGTTCCCTTTGGTTTTAGTGCTGCTGTAAGGTAAGTGCATTTTTTACAGATAACTAGTAAATTTCTACTATTTCTATTAGTCATTTAACCTAGTCAAGTATGAATCATTTAGCCTTATCAAAGATATAAGCAAAACTATTTTCAATCAAAAAAATTCACAATGTTTGCATTGCAGTACACGAGTTTCAAATGAACTGGGAGCTGGACGCTCACATGCTGCCCGCTTAGCAGTGTATGTAGTGTTCTTTATAGCAATCACGGAGGCAATCATGATAGTATGTCTTTTATTCTCCATACGATATGTTTGGGGCTATGCTTACAGCAATGAAAAGGAGGTCGTTGATTATATCGCAAGCATGATCCCATTGGTAGCAGCGTCTTCATTTTTGGATGGAATCCAATGCATTCTTTCAGGTTCAAAGTACCCTTTATAGTCAGATTTGGAACTACAAACATATTCATCTTGAAATCATGATAACATAACAACACTTTCTTCTTTCTGTAGATGTAATGGTTGATTGAAAATAATATTTCTGATTTCAGGCATTGCTAGAGGATGTGGGTGGCAAAAAGTGGGTGCTTATGTTAATCTTGGGGCATACTACATGGTTGGCATTCCTATAGCTTTCTTTTTGGCCTTTGTACTGCAGCTTGGTGGCAGGGTCAGTTACCCTTTCCCTGCTGATTTGATTTACAAAGCTCTGAAATTTATGTTTTCAATGGTTTAGAAATAGATGAGAACTTTATAAAAACAATAAAGTTTATCTTACCTGTTAGAGTAAGAATTTTGACAGATTAATGATAATCCTGAAAATAGAACTGTTATTGAAATTATTATTCTGATGTTCAACTGGCTAGACCATTTCCATCAGCAGTCTGAGAATATAAGTTATTTTCCCTGTCATAAAATGAAGCAGCGCCCATATGTAAAGGTGAGGCAGGTAATCTGTTCATTTCAAAATTGCTAATTCAGAATAGGATGCCAGAAACTAGAAATTGTTAATCATACATTTCTAGGAATTAACTGAGTGTTGGCATAAAGCTAACTCCATACTATATCTCATTGTCCACATTTTCTTTGCTACATAGTTCTAGACTATTCGTCTGAATCCTAAATGCTATTTTCCATCACAATCTTGTCTTGGCTATATTTTAACATATAAAACCATAAAGCAATTGCCAAAGTAGTAAACTTGGAAGAGACTTGTTCAGAATTCTCCTATTAGAGAAAGCACACGACTCCCTGAGGGCTGCAGGGAAACTGATGATGTTTACAAATAAAGTAATAGAATATTACTTTTTAACATTCTAATTTGTTGCTTATGCTGAATTTTCATGTATGTTTCAGGGACTCTGGCTCGGAATTATCTGTGGCCTTTCTGTACAATCAATTTTACTATTCCTAGTTACAACATGTACAGGCTGGGAACAACAAGTGAGTAGCTCCAATTTTACTATTCTTAGACTTAAAAATTGCAGCATTTTTTGTTTATATGAGAAAAGAAGACATGGATTGCATCCATGTATTACTATTCATGTCCACATGCACATAGCATCTAGACCAACAGATTAGTTTTCTCTCAGTTATTAAATCTACTATCTTTCTCTTTACAATGTATTGATTTGGCATTGAAAATGAATGCTTGCTTTGAATATCATTCATGGATATAAAACTACACCAACTATATTGTTTACTCACATAAACATTGGTTGTATTATGGATAGGCAAGAAACGCAAGAGACAGAGTATTTGCATCATCATTACCCATAGTTACTGATGATTTAATAAAGGTATGAACTTTTTATTCTTCTTTTAAGAGAAGGCTGATTTTGGGGAAATTCCTATTAAATTAGGAATGAAAAGTTCTGCGAGATAAAAGACATGGCAAAAGCCATCTAAAGCAAAATGTTTTGCTGTTTCTAAGCTGATTGAGTACTAGAAAAAAAAGTTACTGCACTGTCACAGAATACCTTGACTTATTGTCATGGATATTTGTCATCAAACAGGATGATAAAAATTAACAACCTTGATGCTGATAAGTTCTGCAAACAATTTTCAAGCTCTTGAACGAACGAAGTTGATTCTGGTTAATAAGCTTGATAGAACTGGAACAAGTGGCATCATTTTTGGAGATTGGTCACTTGCAAGTGGATAGCAAGTACTTTTGTTGAGTACTAAGAAAAACTATCTCAGTTCACTTCTTAAATTATGATCAGATTCAAATCAATGTTCACAAGAACCATGTAATTCTTCTCTAATGTGCTGTTGTGCATCATTATTTTTTTTTTCTGACAATCTATTTGTAATGTCTCAGGTGTTCTTGTTTTGTGTTATTGTTCAATTTTGGTTTTACTCCGTTACTTGTTTTAGTGAGAATGTTGTGTACTACTATTAATTTGTTTTTATGAGCTTTTGTATTAGCATCTGGATCGTTGACTATGCATTCAATATCACAGATATATTTGTTGTGCTTATATATTTTTGGACTATTTGATTAGTTTCATTTTACTTTTGTTTTTTATTAAGGAAAACAGGTTTTAAAGGGGTCCTGAAATCCAAACAGTTTTAAGCATATACAGAAATATAGCAGTTATAGAACACTAAGATACGATAGCCATAGCAAAAAATAGGCCAGACATAGTCCACCAGCAAAGTGAACAGTAAAAACCAAGAAACATGACCAAAAACAGATAACACAAAGCCAGGCCAAGCCCAAAAAAACCCAGGGAGCAGATCAAGCAAATTTTTTGAGGATCTCCGCCGCTCGAATCACAAGCTCAGACACCTTGTCCCCAGCATCCTTGAGGTCAGCCAGATCCTTGTCAGGTTCCTGTGTGTCTTTCTTCATGGTGCTGGACCTAGTTCTCTTCCTCAGCCCTTCCTCTAGAGTTTTATCTTTGCTACTATTTGGAGACTCCTCCTTGTTGCTCCTGTGTTCCTCAAATTTGTTGATCAAGACTTTTATGTTATCATTTGAGGCTTTTAGAATGCTGTGGCTTTGCTCTGCAATTTTCTGCAGAGTCCCCTCCAAGCTTTGCATTCTCTTCTTCACATCCTCCATTTTGCTTTCCATCTCATTCTTCTCCTCTGTTAGCGTAATCTTTCTGCTGTTGCCCTCCCTTTCCAGCATTCCCACCCGAAACTTTAGCTCCTGAATTTCATGGAAAGTCCATTTGGTTGTCCTGTAGCTATCAATGACACTATTTTTGGCATTATTGAGGACATCCATCTGAGGATGTTCTTTGGTGATGTCACTTAGAATCACCAGGGCAGGGTCAATGATGTCCTCCATTTGAATCTTGCCTTCCTTGTTTTCCTTTACCAGGGTTCTCATCATTTCTCTCTTTAGGCCCATTCTGACAAACACATTGTGGAAGTCTCTCCAAACCACATTTTTCTCTTTATCTGTTATCTTGCATGCATACTGGTTGGCCCCTTGATCTTCAGCAATCTGCATATGATTGTCCTCTCTCCCCTGACTCTCCTATTCCTTTTCACTAGCATTCCCTTCCTCTTGTCATTCCTCCTTATTCTCCTCTTCCATTCTCCTCTTTTTCCTCTGTTTCGTGCCACAATCTGTAACCTCTTCCCTGTTTGCTGGCATTTTGATGATAAAGTTTCTCTTCCCCTTCTTATTTTTCTTAGTCTCCTCCTCCTCCCCAATTGTATCTTTCTCAGCTTCAGCGTTGTCTCCCTCAATGTCCATACCATTCGCTTTCTCATCATAATCCCTGTCGGAAGAGACCTCAATGCACTGCTTAGAATCTGGTTTCTCCTTTTTAACCTGTTTTTCTTTCTTAGTCTTCTTTTTCCCCTTTCTGGAATGTGGGGAGGCATCAGCATCCGAGTCCGAATGCATGTCTTGACTCTTCATTTTACTTTTGTTGATGTATGTAGTATCGTTCAAATAAATAATATTAACTATATGATTATTATGAGAAATGATTTATTTTATATATATATATATATATATATATATATATATATATATATATATATATATATATATATATATTGATATTACTATATACATTGATATATATGTATATATAAAGTTAGATTGTAATTATTCTCATAATAACTAAATAGTAAAATTGATAAAATAAATATTATTATTATTATTATGTAAATATTAGAGAATTAATATAATACTCAAGAGATATTATATATATAATCATAATTGTCATTATATTAATTACATAATAATGAATAGACATGTCCCATGAAGGGACATGTCTCTTCTTGGCTCATTCTCAATATAAATGCAAGAGATTGTTGCATTTGGAAAACACATACAATACAAGATAGTGCCATTACATTTGCAATGATCCTAAAACCTTAACAACTTTACTGTCTTCACTATATGTGAAATAGATGTGTTCATTATATTTGATGTAGCATTCTAGATTACTATTGATTTATACATCTCTAAGTTCAACCCATGATTTATGAATTCATATGGATATATGTCATGCTGGATGCTTGTTGCACTTGCTTGGCTATTCTTTAATGATGTAGTAGATCTAATAATTCACTTAAGTGTGCAGGTATGATATTTTTCCCAATGATGGTCAATTTAAAGATGGTCGCATTGGATAAAACATGTTTGATAATCTCCATCTCACTCAATTGAGAGTGAAATGAGTCTTGTAAATCTCTAGGTTAATCTGGTTCCAAAGCAAGGGTGATTCCAAAATCTGTGTTTTGATTGAACTTGTAAAGTGAGTGAGTCCTTTTACATGTGATCATTTTTGTACTGTATTTTAAGTTATATCAAATACATGTTTGTCATATTTACAAAAATTTAAATGTTTTGAGTACAAAGATAATTTGTTCTACTGCAGTGGAAATATGTTTCCTACAAATTTTATTTCTAGTGAAAGAAATTAAAGTGTATTCAATCATTCTTTATAAATAAATATGTACTTGTAGGAATAGAATTGCTATAATTGAAAATTTAATTTAATTTAATTTTTTTCAATCTTGTGTGATCACTAAGAAAATATCAAATTTAAATGAATTATATAAGGATGTCTAGATTTAAATTTATAAGTAATTATTAATGTCGATAGACGTTTCCTTTAGGCATCTGTGTACCTTAAAACTCTATCCTTAAATCTCGAGTTCAAAAACAAATCTTCACTCTTCACAATTACATAATGTGCTGCTGCAACAGAAATTATAAAATAATATTAATTAAAAAAATCCATTGCCCGTAAATCATGTCAAATACTCGCTGTCATTAATTATAAAACCCTAATTATAAAGCAGCCCATAACTGCCGCCATCTACGCGCACCAACGATTTAGCCATAGGGTATTGGATAAATCGTAAACTAAAACTTAAAACATATAAGGGAAGTTTGAAAAAAGTTGAAAAAAAAAATTAAGTGTCCGCCTTGGTAAGATATGCATTTTAGTTTACGATTTAGACGTTGTCTGTGTAGATGGTTTGATGGGCTTATGTTTTGGTAATATTTTTTTGTTGCTACTTATTTTTAATTTTTCTTTAAATTTTTTACAAAAAATTAATTTTATTATAATTGTATGTATTACTAGTAATTGCACCTTGTGTGCAATAGGTACGTCGAAGATATGTGAAGTCTAGTATAAAATGTGTATGTGTATTTTTGTAAGTTTTGTAGAGTTTGTGATTTTGTCCAAAATTACGGATAATATTATAGAGAAAGACTTCTATATTTCAAAAATAATGAAAACAACAAATTAATTAAATGCATTCTCATAAGTACCTATTTTACTCAGAGAAAGCCGTTCTGTAGATATTATTAATATTCACGACAGAAAGCGGCAAAAAATAACTGACGACAACGTGCCTAACACTATGTGCGAAAATCAAATCAGTGGACGTTAAAAAAACATTATGAAGTGTTTAATTTATTACCTTCACGATGAATGGACGAGATCCATTCAATCGTCTTGCATGCATACGGAGGTTGAGATAGTCATTGATGGTCGAAGCCCAGGTCGATGTGTTTCATATATGAAACGCCTTTGGTGTAATTATTTTATATTTTATATTAGAAATTGTTAAATATAAATATATTATAATATGTAATATATTTTTTTAATATAAAAAATAAATTATATATAATACTAAATGTGGCAACTCTAGTTGGTGCAAGTAGAAGTAGTGGAGATTGATTTGGAAATGAAGCATTTTGAACTACTTGATTTATAGCACCTATCACATGAGATTTGTATGTTCCTGTTGTACCCTAAATTATCATTAACAAGGGAGAGTCATCTGCATTTGTGTGATAGTGCGAAATGATTGTATCAACTACTTCTTATTGTTTAATGTTGAGATTAGCATAGATTACAGATTCAGGCATGTCATCATGAATTAGAAAACCAATACTTTTCATGCTACTGATAAAATTTATAGTCGCATTTGTATATTCATCGTCTTGAAATTCACTGGACCAATTCATTTGTTTGTCTATATCTCTTCTTCCTAGCATGTCTATCTTAGACATTTGCATGAGCTAGCCATTGTGGAGGCTAGATATAATTTCCCATTTGTTTTTCTATCATTGAGTCGTGTACACTATCATCTTCATTCTCAAAATATTCTTTTTTTAATATTTTCATTTTGTATTCTTCATTGCACATGCCATGGATTGAAACTGAAGTTTTCCCAATTTGATACTATTGTATTGTTGTCATAACCAATGCATTGTTCAATGTCGCGAAATGGCTTGTACAACAACAATTTGGAGAAACAAAAGTTTACCCACTTGTCTGATCCACATGTAGGAACTGATATAAATTTGGGGACACTCTTACAATGGCTTCTTTTTTCCTCAGATCCCACATGTTCGTTGATTTTCTTTGAAGGTTATATATCAATTTTACTACATCGATTAATGAGATTGCTTCCATAGGTAAAGGCCTTAACTTGAAAGCATCAATGAAAGAGACCATGTGTTCTTCAATGTCGTTGTCATCATTTTGTAGTACATGTTTAAATACTTCAGTTGACATGTTTAAATTAATGAATCTTCTACCGCTTTCAACCAATGGTAGTTCAAGTATCATGTTGCTTGTCTCTTGCACGCCAATATCTCTTTCTGTGATTGTTTCAGTTAATAGCTTCTTGTAAGCTTTTGAAATTAAATCTTCTAGATCTTTGACATTTGCAAGTCGCAATAGCATTTGTTGATATGTTTCAGAGCTTTTTTCTACCTTTGCTACATATTTAGCAATATATTTAATGACCCCATGGTTTGAAAGAACAAGTTGTCAATCTATGTTTGCCCTCCTAAGTTGCAATAGATATTGATTATAGATGTTATATCTATCATCATTTCTTGCGGGTTCAAACTTTTTCTCTTTTGTTTGTAAGTCATCATACAATTGGGACCCTTCTACATTGATTGGCCAAGGAGCATAATACCTATCAATTAGAGGAAAAAGGTAAAATTATTTTTTATAAATGAGTAAAAGGATAATATTTATATCAATAATTAAAAATGCAGTTGGCGTATGTCCCTGCAAGTCAATTTTCCTCTTTTTAAGTGGATGTGTGCTCATTTGCACATTGTGTCTTTCTACTATGTTCACTATCTCCTCATAGTCATTGTCAAAATTAGTCTCCACAATTTGTCTTGAATTTCTCAAGCAAGGATGCAATTCAAAATGATTCATTGACTATAATAGAGAGTTATGTAGATTATTTATCAATGTTCAAAGGATATTTTTAGGAAAATATTGTATATATACTTTTTTCTAAAGAATTATGGGCATTCCTATATGTTTCTTTGATGTCTATCTCCCCTCAGATTCCATGCATGAACAATTAAGTTGAAATATCTCTGCCATTTTTATTTTTTCTCAATTTGACCAATCAATCTTATCCACATGTCTAGCAATCCACCTATTCATAAGAAACCATGTACATGTGTTGACCCACTATGTTGTCATTCATATCTGGACCAATAATCTATGACATGCACTTCTTTTTTGAAGACATCTTTTCAAAAAGTAGTGTATTGTAAGTGCATATATTAAACAACTATATGAGGGTAGTCAATGATGTTTTGCTTTCACCGAGCTTGAGATTCTCTAGCAGTTGTTGGCGATTGTCCTGGCATCAATTTGTGTAAATCTAGCCAATACAAATCGACTGCACTTAGTGTGAAGAATATTGTTGGTATCCCAATTTTTTGTGGCATGTTTGTTAGTCCAGCACAACATTTTGTCCAATATGATATTATACCCCTTAAAATTGTTCTAAAGTAAATCAATTTGTCTGCTAGATTAGATTGTGGCATATTTTCCATATGCGACCAAGGCTCCATTATAGTTATAAGTGTAGAGTTCCATTAACCATTCATGATTGAATTTTTTGTGTTTTCATCCTAGAGTGCTCTAAACTATGACTGGGAAGATGGGTGGTGAAAGGTGAAGGGTTGAGCCTACTAGGTATAATAGGTGGATTGCTTTACCTTGGATGGTAGGTTCACTAGATTTTACGAGTACCATCTGGTTATGCTTAATCATTTTAAATACGAGGTTCTTATTTCTTTTCCCTTTTACTTGTTCTCATCACTTAATGCTAGCATACATGATCATAGGGAGAATCCAACTAAGAACCCTGTATTGCACCAAAGGCTTATTCTGCTTATTTATGAGCATCTTAGAGCTAGGATCAATGAGATCCCCTCTAGGACTCTATTTTCTTTTGCGGAGGAGGAAGACAATGATATCTCAAAGGATGAGGGTTGGGAAACTAAGGAAGATGAGGATGGGGCCCCTCCTTCCCTGACCAAAAAACCAAAAATGGGGCCTATGAAGGGATCTATTGGTGCTAGTAAGGGTAAGTATTCTATTGAGGGGGGTTCCACTTCTCCCCACCATGTTAAAATAAAAAAGTGCATGTTGGTTCCACTAAGGGTATGGGTTCTCAATGGTGTGGGGGATATAAATATGAGAAAATTAATTTGGAGAAAGGGAAGGAGTCGGTTCTTATTGATTATGGGAGTTCCCAAGACCATGATGTTCCCTCTTCTCACTCCGGCCCTAAAGATTTCTGGCCCCTCCATGATATTGAGGGGAACTCTCATTCTTGCTCAATTGAAGTTAGTGTCTAGGATTTTTGAGATAATAAGGAGAAAGAGTTTGGTATCTTGTAGAAGGCTAAGGATAGTTCTATGTATTTTTCAGATTAATTAAGTGGGCCTTTCTTGAGATCAAAGACCTTTATCTCAAGTATCATGTCTTGTCTTCTAAGTTTGAGGAAATGTAGTCTAAGGAGGGAGACAAGGATAAGGGGAAGACTGCTCCCATGGATATCTCTTTTTTTGTTCCTAAAAAAATTACTATTGATACTACTATGTGTGCCCTCTGTGCGGAAGAGGAGAATAATGTGATGGCAAACTGCTTGTCCAAAAATGTGGAGGCCATTGAGAAGATGAGGGATATATATGACAAGAAAATTGAGGAGATGAACCTGAAGATCAAAAAATGTGATACTACCCTATGGAAGATAATGGAGAATAGTTATAAAATGGTCAAATCCTTTGCTAAGAACATGAAGGCTCTGGTTGCTAAACTGCAGAAATTACACCAAGACAGGACCTTTGTGGATCTGGAGTAGGAGAAAGAGGTTGGCATGGAGGATATTTTGGGTCCAAGTAAGAGGATGAAGGAAAGTACTAAAAAGAAGACTTCCAACTTTCCTCAAGATATTCTTGAGCTAGAGAATGTGACTCAGAAGATGAATCAACTGAAAGAGGAAGTTGATGAGACTCTAAAAAATTTGGGATAGTTTTGTTCTATTTGTCTTTGTTGTTTGTTGGCTTTTTGTTGGGGGTGGGATAGTTTTGTCTTGCTTCTCTTTCTGTATGTCTATCCTATTGCTTTTGGGTATGTTCCATGTTGTTGAACTTTATTGAAATATCCTCTATAAGCATTATGTAAGGGGTTTTGGGTCCCTTCAAAACCTATTTTTTCCTTAATCAAAAACTTTTACAAGTGTATGAAAATCCAAAAATTATTTCTTAAACAAAGATTATCGTATGATTAAAATTATAAGATTATAAAAGAATTAAGATATAAATCAACAAATGGTATCAAACATAATATTTGCATGGAGAAATCATTTTAGGAAAATCTCCACATAAGAAAAAGGACAAGTATCCATGAATCTTCAATGTGAGATGCATTTACACTCTCTCTTCACTTTGATAGTACTCTTAAAGCACTTGTTAACTTGTAAAATTATCTCATGTCTCCAATCTTTAAAGAAATGAAAGAGTAAAACTACAAATAATTTCCAAAATAATGTATGTTATTAAACCATGCTAAATGTAACAAATCCCATGTCCAAAATAAAGAGAATCTTATAATAATAGTAAATGTAACTATGAATAAACCATAAATAGAAAAATTAATCTCCATACAAACAACATAAAATATCTTTGACTTGTAACTCCTCCTTAATGGCACATATCCTAAGGTAAAAATTAAAAATCATATCTCAACTCATATGCGACCCACCAATAACACTTGAGATTCTCCACTACTCAATTCTCAATCTCAAGTTGAGAGATTTGCTAAAAATCAACAGTTAAGACCCCCAGAACTAGAGGTAGAAAGTCTAAATTAACTAAGACCTTGGAGGAAATTGAGGTCGGTATCCAGTCAACTCTGGATAGAAATTTCTCTGCAATGAGAATTCTTTCTTGGAATGTCAGAGGCATTAATACCTCTAACAAGACACATAGAATCAAGTAGAAGCTTGATTCTTCTCAATGTGATATTGTTTTATTGCAAGAAACTAAATTGTCTTCTGATAATTTTCATATGACTATGGGCAAATGGTGTACTTGGCAGAGTATTTGTCTTCCTACTATTGGTGCATTTGGTGGTTTGGCTATTTAATGGAATAAATCCAAGGTGGTTATTCATTCAATGCAGAATGGAGCTAATTGACAGCTTGCCAATGTTAGGTTCTTTAATTATTCCTATTTTCTTATGAATGTATATGGGCCTACATCCACTTTGGATAAATTGCATTTATGGCAGTCTTTTTAACCAATATTATTCAACAACACTCTGGTTGCAAATTCATTATAGCGGGTGATTTTAATGCTATATTGGGAATTAATTATTCCTATTTTCTTATGAATGTATATGGGCCTACATCCACTTTGGATAAATTGCATTTATGGCAGTCTTTTTAACCAATATTATTCAACAACACTCTGGTTGCAAATTCATTATAGCGGGTGATTTTAATGCTATATTGATAAAAAGGGTGGTATCTTTCCTCCTACCCATACAATCATAGATTTTAATAATTTTATTTTGGATAATGATATTTTTGATGTTTTACTCTAGAATGGGTCATTTACCTGGACTAATCGTAGGTCTGGTTTTTCACAAATTGCTACCAGATTAGATAGATTCATTTGTTCTCAAATTTGGAAACTGGAAAATATATCTTTGTCGATGAATATTATCCCCTATTTAGATTCGGATCATTTCCCCATTCAACTTTCAATTGATTTATCTTGCAAGGATAGGATCAACTCTTTTAGATCTTCCTTTAAATTTGAATCTGTCTGGTTTAGACATCCATCATTTCATTCCCTTCTTAAACAATGGTGGATGTCTTCCCTGCTAGAGGATGGTTCATTGATGGTTAAATTTTATTAAAAAATGCAGTTTGTTAAAAATTTGATATAAGCTTGGAATGTTAATGTCTTTAAGAATATTTTTGAGCAAAAGTCAGGAGTTGAAAAGGAATTGTCTGAGATTAACCAGAAAATTATTTCTTATGGTTTGGACTCTCAAACCTTTGAAAAGAAAAAATGTTTTCAAGAGGAATGGGCTGAGCTATGTGCTAGGGGGGAAGAATATTGGAGGCAAAAGTCTTGTGAATTATGGTTGCAGTTAGGTGATCAAAACACTAAGTTTTTTCAAGCTTCAGCTAAAAAAAAATGCAGTTGTATGCACCCAAAAATGGTCGCCTAGACTTTGGGCCCCATTTATTCAATTTATCAATCCTGAATCAGTTTTATCAATAATCAATATTTTCAACATTATCAATTTCTTGATCAAATCTTAATTTCAATCATATATTGGATTTTTATCCTATGGGCTAATCATTTATCCTAAGTCTTTATTTGATTAAAAGGAATATCTCCTCCTCTTTTAATTAAACAAAAAGCCCCCACCCTTTCCTCTTATCCTAAGTTGCACAAATAAAACACTATTCTCATTTTATAAAAAGGAAAAAAAAGCATTTTTTGTCTCATATGGACATAAAGTCAACTCCTATTTTTCTATTGGAGGATACTTGTGCACATGGATTGCTCCTCTTTTAAGCTCCACCACTGATTAAGACTTTTGCCTCTTAATCTCAATGGTCCATTTCACCTCATTCCTTATAAAAGGAGAGCTCTCTCCCTCATTCTAAGACACTTGTTTTTATGCTAATGTTATGCTGCAGGTTTTCTAGATCATTTGGAGCTTTCTTTGAAGATACTCTTGCATCCAAGCTTTGAAGATCTTTGTTGTTGCATTTCATTTAGTTTCATATTTGCTTTCATAGTTGCATGATAATGGCATTCTTAGTGTAGATTTCCTTTTATGCAATAGATTAATCTCACATAGTCTAAATAGGAAGGATTTGTAACACTTGTTCTTTCCTTTTCATAGAATACTTTGCATATTTTCATCCTCATTGTAGTTGCATTGCATTGCATTTCATGGTGATCCTTGGAGATATTGGCATTTTTTCCCTTGTCTTCACTTGAATCTCTCATTGTATGGTTGACTAGCAAGGTCACAAGCTCAATAGCTCTAGCTGAGAGCAAATTCATAATCTTGCAACTCCATGCATAGAGAGCTATGGATCGATTTGTGAGGGCTCATTCTTGAGTTTCCTTGCATGTAAGGATTCATAGAAGTGCACTACTTTTGTGTGTATAGCAGTTAGGTCTATTTTCTCCATTAAAGATGAATTGGGTAATTTAATTTATGATGAAAAGAGTATTCATCGGGAAGGGGTTAGGTTTTTTTCAAAAAAAAATTCCCCTCCTATTGCCCCTCAGGTGGAAGAGGCCAATGTTAATAAACTACTTAATGTCATACCCCCTCTAATCACTCCTCAAGATAACTTTGCATGAATGGCTCCATTCACCCTTATGGAGGTAAGATCGGTAGTTTTTTCCTTACCACTAGATAAGGCTCCTGGGGCAGATGGCTTTACGGCTTTGTTTTTTCAAAAATGTTGGGATGTCATATGTCTGGATCTCTTGGTTGTACTTGAAGAATCTAGTAAAAATACGACTATGTTGAAATGCTTTAATGCTACAAACATCATTATTATTCCTAAAAATAATGACCCACAAACCTTTTCTGACTTCAGACCTATTTCACCTTGTAACACTATTTATAAAATTGTTACAAAAGCAATTTATTTGAGGTTACAACATCTTATTCCTAGGATTTTTCCTTTGAGCGAGGTGGTTTTGTCTCAGGTTGGAAAACCACAGATGGTGCCATTCTGGCTATTGAAACCCTTCATTCTATTGATGAAAATTCCATTCCTTCCTTTGTTGTTAAATTGGATATAAAGAAGGCCTATGATAAGCTTAATTGGTCTTTCCTTATTCAGGTCTTGCTTAAGTTTGGTTTTTCAAGAAATAGTGTAAGTGTATTAAGGCTTGTATTTTTGGGGCCCACTTCTCTATCATAATTAATGGTTTTCCTATTGGTTTCTTCCCATCGAATCAAGGTGTTAGACAAGGTGACCCTTTGTCACCCTATCTTTTTATCATCATGGTCGAAGCTTTGAGTCATCTCATCAATGATTCTCATGTTTCTGGACATTGGCTTGGTGTTAAAATTAAGGATAATTGTATCTCAATTACACATTCCCTATTTTCTGATGATACATTATTATTTGGGAAGCTTCTATTCAAGAGGCCATGTAAGTTAAAAAGATTTTAGATTTGTATACCTATGTTTCTGGGTAGAAAATCAATGCCCAAAAGTCAAAAGTTTATCTTCAATACTGACCCTAAGATATGTGCTAGGATTGTTAACATTCTAGGATTTCCATTAGATGAACTTCATTCTATCTACTTGGGTATTCCTCTCTTCATGGGTAATAATAAGCTATTTTATTGGTTGTAAGTTATTGATCGAATCAAAACTAGAGTTGTGGCTTGGAAAACTAGGTGGTTGTCTCTTTCTGGTAGGATCCTTCTTATTAAATCAGTTTTATCAGCTATCCCTAACTATTATATCTCATTATTACAATCTCCTAAGTCAATTTTGAATCAAATTGAAAGATTAATTAGGGATTTTCTCTAGACAACTAACATGATAGGTCAAAAGAAGATTCCTCTTATTTCTCTCTCTGACATGTACCTTTCTCCACCCACTGGGGTGTGGGCCTTCATGACCTTTCACATAGAAATTTGGCTTTTGGTGGTAAATTAATTTGTATACAAAGTCAGATATTAAATGGTGTCAATTCATGCAACAAAAATACTTCGACAATTTGGATCTATCCAGGGTCATTTCAGTTCTTAACCCACTGAAAGGATCTGCCATTTGGAATTTTATGATAAATTCTAGACACATTGTTACTTCCTATGTCTCATGGGAAGTGCATAATGGTGAATCTGTTAATTTTTGGGTTGATTCTTGGAATGGATTGCCTCCTTTAAATTCGTTGGATATCTTTCATAACATTTAAGGAATTGCTTCTTTAAACTGGGGATGTATGCTTATTAACTATGTATCTGCAGTTCACATTCATACAAGATTGGTAATTTAGAAGGCTCTTCAAGATCTTCCTATTGATTTTCAGTCTGCATCTAATGCAAATCAGTATCTTCTTGATAATATTGTTTTCCTTTCTAGGGCCCATGATCGTCTATTTTGGGCTCCTTCTATAGATGGTAATTATTATGTCAAACTTGGTTATAACCTAGCTCAATCTTTCCAAAATAATGTGGCAGATCAAAGAGCTTTTTACTTCTGTTGGTATTCCATTGTTCTTCCTAAAGCCGATTGTTTTGCCTGGTTAGTATTGAAAAAATGAGTCCTGACTAGTGAAAGGCTATCTAGGCTTAATATTGCAAGTTCATTCCAGTGTTTTCTTTGTAATCAGGATTTGGAGACGGTTGACCACCTTTTTTTAAATTGTCCTTTGGCACAACTCTATTGGCAGTTTGTCATGCAAAAATTGAGTCTGTTTATGTCTCTTCCTTTGTTGATTTGGGATTTATTTCAATCTTGGCCTATTCTATTTCATAAATCTATGTTTTCTTGTTTATAGATTTGTATTCCTTCTTTGGTTTTGTGGTCTATTTGGTGGGAAAGGAACAAATGGATTTTTCGTAACATTTCTTCCTATTTCAAATCTGTAATAGGTAGACTTGAAAAATCAATTGTTGAAGTTGTTAATGCTTATTCTTGAAAATTCAATGGTACCCAGATTTTTTCATCTTGGGACAATTCTATCTCCAAAAATTGGAAGGGTTTAATCTTTCCATTTCTTCCTTATCCCCTTTGTCCTAAGGATAGATTAAAAATTAGATCTGAAGTTAGGTGGATCCCACCTCAACAAGGTTTTGTCAAACTTAATTTTCATGGATCTTTAAAGGGTAATTAGGGTATTTCAGGTATAGGGTTTGCACTTCGGGATTGTCATGGTTCTACTATTTATTTTGAGGCTCATCCTATTCCTCTTGGGACCAATAATTTAGCAGAAGCCTATGCTTTTTTCCGTGGGTTCTTTGCTGCGAAAACTTTAAACATTAAATTTCTCCATGTTGAAGGTGATTCTTCTATCATTATTAATGCTTGCATCACTAGATGTTCTTTTTCTTGGCATATTCATTATGTCTTAAAGAAAATTTGGTCGCTTTTAGATTCTTTTACTGAGTGTTACCTTTCTTGCATCTTTAGAGAGGGGAATAATCTTTCAAATTTGCTTGCAAGCTTAGGTGTTGATGGTCTTCATATTAGTTTCCCCTCTATCTCGGTCTCCCTAGAGTCTCATCCTGCATTTTTAAATTTAATTAGCCTTGACTTAGTTATCTAAGTTCTTCTTATGTTATTGTGCTTCTTTTGAATTCATTATGGGATTATCAGGATTTTTAGGAGGATGGGCGTATCATTATGTTATGTACATTGATCATGATATGTGTATTTGCTTAATCATGCAAATTTTGTTTATTTTTTCATTCTTTTCATACTTCACTATTTACGTCATCTTGATTATTCAAATTAGAACCTTGTATGGTGGTGTTAGATTTTAGGCTATTTGCTGGTCGATGCTCTCACATGGGTATGATTTTCACTATTTGTTCACTTAAGCGTACTAATGGTTATTTGTACATTTACATGAAAAGACAGTAAATTCCTATCCATGTGTCTTTATGATGATTAATCCCTCTATATTTATGTTGATTAATCCCTCATTTGGCACATTAGGCCTTTCATTTTCTATGCTCTTCTTTATCATTTATCGGTGTTGGTTTTGGTTCTTCTTGGGTAATCTCTAGTCTGGTTTCACATATGGCTGGTTTTAGATTCGTTAATGAATTTAGACCACTAAACTTAAGGGTTTTCTTGCCCCCTGATGCCTTGGAGATTCTGTTTGAGGGTAAGATTACTGATGAATTTTTGGACTCTATATTTGTTGTTCATTGTCCCAAATGTCCTAGGTGTATTCATCAGCTTATTGGCCAATCTATCCTCTCACTGCGCTTTAAGAGAATTATTTTTCCATCTCAAATTGTCTCCATCTTCTGTTCTATTTTCCTTGACCTTTCCCAGTCTTGGTCGTTGATTTTACATGTGGCAATTTGGGTAATTTTGCCCAAATTTCTTCAAAAAAAAAAGTTACTTTCTGTTGTCCAAAATTTTTATCTATGGCAGGGGGAGGAAATATTTGTTTGTGGTATCTTTCCGTGACAGTTTCTTTTGAATTCGGATAAGTATGTTATGATCCTTGGGGCTATTAAGGATTGCATTACTTCTTCATCCATTATGCCTTTGGATATTATGGTAAATAGAAATATTATAGAAGTTGAGTATCGGGGGAAAGCATTTGCTAAAACATATGCCATGCTAGTTCTTTTGGCCCACTCTAATGTAGTGGCTAATGCTAATATTTTCCCTTGTTTGGCTGCTTCTACTATAGTTGGTACCACCTCTACCTTGGTTCTATGTAGTTCAATAGGTCATGGGCTGCATTCTAAGGAACCATGTACGGGTGAATCCCTCTCTCCACTTCAATGCTCTAATGATGACTTTGGGTCTTCTTTATTCATGACTAATGAAGTAGATAGATTATGGAATTCTCTATTTTTCTCTCCTCCATCTCAGCTTGGGGATGAGAGTCTACAATAAGATGGCTAATTATTATGGTTTTTGGTCCTAACTAGTGTTGCAAGTTTTTACATTGTATATTTGTATATTTTTTGCTATATGATACTACCACAGGTTGGTTCGTTTGGTTCTAGTTTTTCTCTCCTTGACCGGTCTATCATATGGGGTGCTCCAATTTTTCTCTAATCTTCTCGGTAGACCTTCTACTTGGGTGTCTTCATCATCTTCGGTGCTAGATTCAAATCTTTAGCAAGGTTGTTTGTATAATTTCCTATCGAGCCAATGTTTTGTACACATACTTACTTTTTTAGATAGTTGTACTCCAGATTATTTGTACTCAAGCTATATGCTGAGCTCCCATATGTTGTAATTTGTTATTGGGATCGGATTATTGGATATATCCATCCTTCTTTTTGGATATTTTAGGGATTTGTGGGTTAAGGGGGTTTTTTCATCATCTGTAATAGGTCCGTTATTAGCCTATGAGGGTTGGGATAGATTATGACTCTACTACAAATTTTTTTTCTTTTTTGTACTATGGGTAATGAATGAAGTTTTTCTTCACTGGTTCTTTTCTTTGAGAGCCCTTTTTTGAACCAATTTTTTATTAATATAAATATTAAAATTTCACCAAAAAAAAAACTATAACTACCAACTCCACCAAATTTATGGAAATTAATATCAAGATTATAAAGGAACTTACGTTACAAAAGATTTTATAATTCCACTCTAGGAATTCAAGGAGACTTACTAAGAGAGCTGGAGATATATGAATTAAGCATAGGATTGCAAGATAAATAGAGTCCTAATTTTCACAAAGAAGGCTCCTCATCTATAAGAGGTTCTTTTAGGACTCAATTTTCCAGTGTCCATTTTTACTTGAGTCTCTTCCCTTTATCTACCTATGGAGCATGACCCCTCTTCAATAATTGTTTTGATAAGTTTCTATAAGGGTTATAATTTGTATTACTCTCTTGGTTGTGTTCTCCTTTTGTGTCTTCAATCCAAATTCAAAAACTATATTAGTCAAAATTGGTTAGACAAGGAAGGCATCAGGTGAGTGTTCAAAGAAAGGGAAAAGTTTATTTGATATGTGATTTTCTAAACCCATGATTATATTATCATTTTTTGGTTGTGGTACAATATTTTTAATGTCTCTATTATTGCATGATAATAAACTCTTGACCCCCAATAAATTCCTTTTCATTCATTTGGGGTCCATTTTTTTATGCCTTAACTCTTTCTTGGGCATTTGGGCATGGGATAGTTTTATGATGGTTTGTTTGAGGTGCCCATAAGAAGAAGATGCCAATGTCAATTTTTTTAGTATGTGAAGGCCTTATATAAAATGAGATGTAAATTTTTAATATATTTTGGGAGCTCAATAACTTTGTTCATTTCTCTCCACCTACTTGTAGTAAAGATTCTATTCCTCCCAATTATTTGGAAATTGCTAGAAATTATTTGAAATATCTAATCCAATAAAATTATTAATCATATTCAATTCTTAGCCTATACCAAAGTAAAATATATTATTATTTGAAAATTTTTAATTAAGTTGTCTTAATACCAAAAAGCATGGAGATATTCATCTTCTTTGTTATGCCAAAAACTAACTCTTTAACATGCTTAATAAACCTAACTTAAAGATGAAATAAAACATCAAGGAAATGAACATTACTTCATTATAAGGTGGTAGCAATAAGAAACATAAATCAGATGCATAAGAATAACATCTGACAGCATAGGATTTACATGGAGAAATCCTTTCAAGGAACAACTCCACCAAGAATAGAAGCCAACGCTTGTATTATCTCCATGAAACATAGAGTACATAAAATACTTCCTTCCTTCTCCTCTTCAACCTTCAATCCAAAAATACATATGTACACAACTAAACTCCCATGATATGTCAAAATCTTTGGATGGAGCGAACGGGAGCGGGAGCGAGAGCTAGAACAGGTCAAATTTTGAATGGTGGCTCAGGCGGGAAACCTGGTTCCTCTATTGGGGCTACTGCTGGAGATGCATGACAGTCTATTGGAATCCTAATAGTGTCAGATGACAAAGGGATTGATGGTGGGTCTTCGATTCCTACGGATGATGTTGGGTCTTTGAAGCTTCGGGACCCACGAGGAGATAGTGCTTCCCCAGACCCAAGGGGAGGAGCTAAGATTCTTGCTAAAGGAGACAAAAAAGGTGAGGCGATAGGGCCTATTACTATTAGAGATGGAAAAAAAGGTGAGGCAGCAGCTCCTGATAAACCTTGTGTGGCGTTGTTTGACAAGAAGCCCTTTGGAAAATCTTCCCTGCCTAAAGCTAATAATATTTTTGATCCTATCAAGGGAGATTTTTCCATTTTCATCCCCGATACGGTGATTGATCACTCTATGTCCTAGATGGACCTTATGCTAGTTGGTAAATATGTTGGGGTTAGGCTGAATATATACTATGTTCAATAGTTCATCCAGCGAAGATGGTTCCTCAAAGGGCAAGTGGATATTGCAGCAATGCCGAAAGGGTTCTTCTCTTTCTCCTTCACCAATGAGGATGACATGACTAAAGCTCTATGCGGAGGACCTTGGGTTATGGGTAAGTCATCCTTGGCTTTGAGAAAATGGGAGCCTAACATGGACTTGAGTGATTCCTTCCTGGAATGGGCTCCTGTCTGGGTGAGACTCCCAAGGCTCCCCTTAGAATATTAGAATGAATGTGTCTTCAAAGGAGTTGTGAATGTTTTTGGGGAACTTCTCTCTATAGACCCAACATTAGCATCAAGATCTAGATTGGTTTTTGCCAAAATCTATGTCAAAATAAGTAAGTCTACTAATCTTCCTACTACAATAGATTTGGTTTCTAAAAGGGGTGTGTGGAAACAAGCGATTGAGTATGAATCTGTTCCTTTTGCTTGTTTTATTTGTAAGAAATCAGGCCATTGGTCTAAAAAGTACCCTTTGAAAGTTCATAATAAAAAAGAGGAAGACCTTGTTGCTAAGAAGAAGGATTCTTCTAATACTATTTGGAAACCAAAAAATGCTTTAACGAGATCCTCTAAGCAGACTTTGAAGCCTTCAGAGAATCTTGAACCAAGTCTGGTCACTGATGAGCATAGTACTGAAAATGCTAACAAAGGAAGTAATTTGGAAGAAATGAACTCTGGTAATGTGGATAAGGCTCAGACTAAAAGTAATAGTCACATGTTATATGCTGATGCCAACTTGAAAAAGTTTTTTGAGGAAAACAAATTTTCCCCTTTGTTGGATGCAAACTTTGTTTTGGAAGAAGTGAATCAGGGGGGAGATATCTCTTTCCCCCAAATGGAGGAAGATAACTTATTGGAGGTAGAGGAAATGGTTCTAGGAGAGGTTTCTATCCTTTCATCCCTACCTGAAAAAGAATGTAGTAGGGAGAACCCTAAGAGCTCTCAAAAGGATAAGGAGAATATTGAAATCATTGATGATCTTAGCCAGATGGCATTACAAAATTCTCAAGCTGAGAAGGTTTCTAACCAATTGGAAAGTGCTAACTTTAGGACTAAATCTCTGGAATGTTTTAAAGCCAAAGATCAAAATAAGATCAAGGAGGTTGGGCAGAGTTCCAAAAAGAAATCTAAAGGAGGTCTATCACCTATGTCGGCTGAAGGAATCAAAACTATAAGCCAAAAAAATGATGTGGGGAAAGTAAAGACTAGACCAGGAAGAAAACAAGCTAAAGTTGGTAGGGAGCAAGAGAGTTGGAAAAACATTGCATATGGAAAATAGAGGATGATTCTGGAGGCCTTCTCTCCAAATAAATTATGAAGATAATCTCTTGGAACATAAGGGGGTTTAATTCTCCCCATAAACAAGACATTCTTAGAAATGTGGTGAGGGATTATAAACCTGATATCCTTCTTATTCAGGAAACTAAAATGAATAAGGAAAAAGTTGATAAACTTGGGTTTTTTTAGAAGGGTGGTGTTAGCAGTTCTAGTTCTGTTGGGGCTTCTAGGGGTACAGCTATATTCTGGAACTAGAAGATGATAAATGGAGTTATTATTGTTGAAGACCCTAACATGATTTCTATTAGACTGATGAATATTAGAGATAACTTTAGCTGGGTTATAACTAATATCTATGCTCCTAATGCTAAAGTTAATAGGGCAAAGTTCTGGAAGAAAATTTCAGAGAAAAGGAATAACTTCAAGAATGAAAGCTGGTTGCTTATGGGGGACTTCAACACCCCTCTTATGGATAGTGAAAAGTATGGTGGCATCCTATCTCAAGATGATAGCAAAGCAGACCTATTCAACTTTATTAATGATGAAGGTTTGATTGACCTAGATCTCCAAGGTCTAAATTTTACTTGGTCCAATTAGCGTACGGGTCCTCAAAACATTCAAAGCAAGTTGGATAGAGCTCTTATTTCCCATGATTGAATCTCAAAATTCAGCTATAATCTGACTTCCTTTCCCAAAATTGGCTCTGACCATCATTCTCTATTGCTGGAAGTCAATCCGATTATCGCCCCTAAATGTTTTCCTTTTTGGTTTGAGAAAATGTGGTTAAGCCACCCTGATCTGGAGAGAAATTTATTGGAATGGTGGAATATTAAGGTGGAGGGCACTGCCATGTTCAAAGTTACCAGAAAGCTTAGAAACATTAAGGAAAAAGTTAAAATATGGAACAAAGAAGTTTTTGGAGACATATTCAAATAGAAGAATAAGGCT
The DNA here is from genome assembly GCA_027943335.1 of Chamaecyparis obtusa. Lineage (NCBI taxonomy): Eukaryota > Viridiplantae > Streptophyta > Pinopsida > Cupressales > Cupressaceae > Chamaecyparis > Chamaecyparis obtusa. The sequence goes on along the minus strand of BSBK01005063.1, from coordinate 717,869 downwards.
AAAACTAACCTTGCTGCTATTTAGGAGACTATTCAAACTCATGGCCTAAAAATCTCTTAAAGTTGAGGAACAAAATGCTCTTGTTAGCTACCATAACTTGATATCTAAAGAGGAAACTTATGGGCACCAAAGATCTAGGGCGATATGGCTTAAGGAAGGGGATAAAAATACAAAGTTCTTCCACCTGACTACTCTCAAACATAGGGCTGCTAATCGTATAGCTAAAATTGCTATGGATTGGATTGAGATCCATAAAGAAGATGAAATTAAGACTACTATTGTTAACTACTTTGACTCCTTGCTCTCTGTTGATAGTACTCTAGATAGGAGTTGTCAAGATCAGTTACTGGAAGCAATACCTAGCATTGTTAACCCAGACCAAAACAAGGCTCTTCAGGCTATTCCCTCCAATAAGGAGATTAAGGATGTTGTCTTTTCTTTTGAAGGAGATAAGGCTCTTGGGCTGGATGATTTCCCTATGCTCTTCTTTCAAAAATTATGGTTTATTGTGGAAAAGGATGTCTCTAATGTTGTGAAGGATTTTTTTGGTTGCAGGTATCTTCTTAAAGAAATCAATGGTACCTTCTTAGCCTTGGTCCCTAAGATTGTTGGAGCTCACTCTTTTGATCAATTTTAGCCTATTAGCTTATGCAACTCCTTCTATAAGATCTTCTCTAAAATTCTGACCTCTAGACTTTTGAAAATTCTTTCTCACTTGATTGCTCCTCAACAAAATGGCTTTGTTCTGGGAAGACAAATTCTGGACTTGGTGGTGTTGGTCCATGAGAATATCCACTCGACCATTAAAAGAAACAAACATGGTTTTATTCTTAAACTTGACTTGGCTAAAGCCTATGACCAGGTTGACTGGAACTTCTTATGCCTGATTCTTAAACAATTTGGTTTCAAAGAAAGGGTCATCCAAATTATCTATCAATTGATTTCCACTTCCTCCTTTGATGTTCTTATTAATGGATCTCCTACCAAATTCTTTAAAAGTACCAGAGGTCTTAGACAGGGAGATCCTATCTCTCCTATTTTGTTTACTTTGCTGGCTGAAACCTTGGGGAGGTACTTTCAAATGCTAGTTTCTAAAGGTAACATTCTTGGTCTTAGAACCTCTTCTAAATCCTTAATCTACTCTCATGCTCAGTTTGTGGATGACACCATTATGATGGGTGCTTCCACGATCACGGAAGCCAAAGCCTTCAAATCGGCTTTGAACCTTTACACCAAACATACTGGTCAACTTATTAATTGGTCTAAAAGTACTCTATTCTTCATAAATACCCCAAAGGATAGGCAACGTAAAATAGCAGGCATCTTAGATTGCAGTATTAGCTCCTTCCCTTCTTCCTATTTGGGGCTGCCTCTGGGCCTTAACATCAGTGACTCTTTTTGGAACCAGATGGTTGAGAGATTTTTCACTAAGATGGTTGGTTGGAAGGGTGCTATTTTATCTCAGGCTGGGAAGATTACCCTGATCAAATCTTCTCTTCAAAGTCTTATGGTCTATGCTATGATCTTGTTCAAGATGCCTTCCAAATATGTGGATAAAATTAACAGTATCCTTAAATGTTTCCTCTGTTCTAGGATTGAGGAGATAAACTATATTCCTTTAATAGCTTGGGAAAGGGTGTGTAAACTGAAGTCTTTGGGGGGAATGGGTCTCAGACCTATTAAGGTTATGAATAGAGCTCTGTTGGCTAAGAAACTCTGGCATATTTATGGAGACCCTAAGGACTGGAACACTATTTGTAAACATAAGTACCTTGATGATACCCCTTCCATTGATCATTTTCTTTTTAGCTCGGAGAAAGTGGAAGGCTCTATTTTTTGGAGGAATATTAATGATGCCAGAAACATAGCCAGTAAAGGAAAGTGTTGGAAGTTGGGAAATGGATCTAGAATTAATTTTTGGAAAGATCCTTGGCTATTTGAAAAACCTTTGAATTGCATCTTTAATAACCCTGAGGACATAAGCATATGCTCTTCTACTTTTGGCCCTAAAGTGAGAGATTTATGGAGAAGTAACCATTGGGTGAAGTTGGTTGCATTCAATCCTTCCTTCCATGAAATTGATAAAGCCCTTCTAGCTCAATGTTGTTATGCTGATAAGGAAGATTCTCTGATTTGGGGTCCCTCCTCTAATGGAAATTTTTTTGTGGTATATGTGAGCTTTCTTCAATATGATGTGCCTAAGGAAACCCCTTTCTGGATGAAGATCTGGAATAAAAATCTTACCCCAAAAATTGAGATTTTCTACTAGATTTTTGTTCAAAACAAAGCTCTTACAATAGACAATCTTAAAAAGAGAGGTTTCATCATGCCGAATAGATGTTGTCTTTGCCAGGAGGTAGAGGAAGATACTAACCACCTCTTTTTGCATTGTCCTTTTTCTCAGTAGGTTTGGTCTTTCTTTTTGCAAGATTGGGCTTTAAGCTGGATTTTCCCCTCTTCTATCTAGGACTTCTGCCAGCAATGGTATTTTCTGAGTGATAATGAAAAGGATAAATAAAGATGGACTTTGGCTACTCCCCATATTGCTTGGAGCATATGGAAAGAAAGAAATAACCATATTTTATGGGACAAAAGTAGTACTCCTGCTCTAGTGTATGAGAAAGCTAATAGTGGGGTGCTAGAAAATTTGAATAGTTTCACCTAGCACAATGGGAAATGTAGGGAGTCTCAAAGGAAGAAGAATGACCATGAAAATAGTTTCTGGACTGCTCCCCCTGATGGATGGATTAAGATCAATTTCGATGGTGCGACTAAGGGAAATCTTGGTTCGGCAGGGTGTGGAAGTGTTATCAGGGACTGTAATGGGAATGTTATTGTTGCTAATGTTGTCCCTCTAGGAACTCAAAAAAACCACATGGCAGAAGCTTTGGGAACTTACTATGGGTTACAACTTGCAAATAGACTCAATTTTAAAAATATTTGGCTGGAGGGTGACTCAATGAATATTATTAAATGCCTTAATGGTAATTCTCCTCCATCATGGACTATTGACAATATAATCTCCAAAGTGAAAGATATTATTGCCATTTATACCAGTATTCACATTACTCATGTGTACCACGAGAGTAACTCCGTGGCAGACAGCTTGGCTAATATTGGGGTTAAGTCTGATGAGGTCATCACCTGGGACAGCGAGGCAGATATCAAAGAGGACACTAAATCATACATTAATTATGATAAAATCAATCATAAGGCAGGAAAGATTGGAAATTATTAATGAGACTCACCTAAGCGCTATGGAGTCTGTATGCAATTATAGGAAAGTATGGAACGACAGTTTAAGCAACATCATTAGCAACAATTTGCATGCTTTTTGGGTTATGCATTCCGCTAATCTCTTTATTAACACAGAATGCTTTCTTGATCACCATAGCCCTATTTCGAAAAAGAGCTCTGTGTTACTGAATATCTCTAAAATGGGGGGTGACCTGAAGCGTGAAGAGCTAGATAATTGTAATAACCCAAGGAAGCTGATATGGCTATGGTTTGGTGGAAGCTGAAAAAAGGTGGAGTGACCCCTTATTTGGAAAAATTACATGGATTTGACAAGGATATCACTCAAAAAAATTTTGATGGCTGGAAAAATGACATAGTTACCATTGAAGAAAGAACAATGGAGATTACTGTGGAGCTTAGCACTCAAGTTACGGGTATCCCCAATGATGGATAGAAGTTTTATAGGAATTGCAAGATATCGGATATGGCGGCCAAAAAATTCCCGAAGTCTCCAAAGGAAAAGATTGATTTTGCTGAGGGCAAGATTAATGGCTACATTGATCCTCTCAAAATCAAGGAAATATGGTGCTACATTTTGCAGGCTGTGATGGAGTATTTTACCCTCGACGGTCACTTCACCCATGCTCATTCCCATCACTTCATGTTCCTTAACCACTTTAGGTACAAGGGTACCATTAATATTCCCTATTATCTTCATACTTCTTTGGTTAAAAGTATTAATGAGCATAAGGGCTCTCCTAAGAAGGCTATTAAGCATGAGGGCTTGATTCTATTGATATATGAGCATAAGAAGAGAACTATGCCTAACCCTAGCTCCACCCCCTCCTTTGGAAAGAGTAAATGGAGCCCTATGAATCCTAATTATGGGTTTGTTAAGCGGAAGGCAGAGGATAATTTGGGTAGTAGCTCGAAGAAGACTTACTCAGAAGCTGTGGAAGCTGAGGTTCACTCAGAGGGTACTGAGATGGAGGACTCTAATGAGGAGGTTGCTGAGAAGATCTAGGAGATGCAAAGCCATGGCAAGGATAGGGATGACACCGATGACTCTGATGCTATGTCTGCCCCTAGAGAGAACAATGAGCAAATTAACAGTAAGGATTTGGGGGGGGGGAGAACAAGGAAATGATTGAGGGGGAGGACTAGCTGAAAGATGAAGATCACTTGCAGGGTACTGATGATTCACAAATGCGGGGGGATGAACCTAAGCCCATGTCCACTGAGGATAAGGACACTGCTGAAGTTGAGGACCCTGAGAAAAATACTCAGGATAGTATGGTTGAGGAGAAAGGTGAAGATGTGGAAGAGGCTAACTCAGAAGGTACTATGGTGCATAATTCCCATAGCCTGGAAGACCTGGTTGACACTGCTATTTAGTACACGGAGAAGCAGAAGAATGATCAGGATTTCAATAAAGAGGAGGTGCCCATTTTGAATGATTTTTTTGTAGGTATGAGGCACGATGTGCCTGTCTCTCAGAACTCTGAGGACAACATTCAGGAGGGTAGCAATGACTCCAGTGAATGGAAAGCTAGAGAGTCCTCTGTCAAGCTCATCTTCGAAGATTTTAATGAGAGGGAAGAAGTGACTATTGGTGTTTTGCAGACTGCCAAAGCTGAGGCCCTTTATTCCTTTAGATTCAACAAATGGTGCTTTCATGAAATTAAAAGGCTCCATCTCAAAAGCAAGAAGCTTGAAGCTAACAACGCCATCCTCCATGAGAAAGTTGAGTCTCTCCTCAAAGAGAGATCTTCTAACCCCCCTGCTGTTGATATAAAGGAAAGAATGGATAAAGTTGATAATACTCTTATCAATATCTCTAGCATAGTATGGACAGTATGAAGGCTTCCAGTACCAATCTCAAGGCTCTAGTCAACTTGCTGGATAAGGCTTCGGAGGATGATACTAAGGTCAAAGTTGATCCCCTGTTGGATAGTGGTGGCCCTAGTTCTCGAACCCGTGGGAGAAACAGGAAAAAACCCCCTCTAATGAAGAAGAACCTGGACGAGATGAAAAGCATTATTGGGTGGATGGACAACATTCAGGCCAAGATGGAGAAGACGCTGGATGAGAAAGTTGGGGTTCTATATGTGGATGCTTAGTCTAGTTTTCCTCCTGGTTTTTTGGTTTCCCTGTTGTCTTTTTGTCTGGGTTTCTGTTCCTTTTAATGCTATCATTGTAGTCCCTTATATGGGTAGATTGATGTTGTATGCCTCTTTTTTGGCGTTGTTCTTTCTTCTTCCGATCTTTTGATCCTTAAGCTGTAAAGGGTTTTGGGTCCCTTCAAAACCTATTTTTTCCAGTAATCAGAACTAAACTCCCATGATGTCTCCATCTCAAGCCCTCAATATATAGACTTATGGAGGCCCAAAATACCACTAAAGAACATTACAATGGGTCAAAAAAAGGTTCCAAATTGCTAGGGTAAAAATACATACAACTCACCATCTTGAAATCATGCATCTAGCCCAAAATATCCTTACAATTGTCATAAGACCTCTCACCAAATTGAACCAATATATTTCATTATGTTTCCACAATCCATGAGATTACTATTGTTTTTTCTTCTAGATTTAATTGTATAAGTTTATTTGAGCATCAAAGTTTTGACCACACTTTGTGATCCATCATCAAGATGTTAGAGACCTTAAGGAGGTGAGAAAAAATCACCTCTTTAAGCTCTCTAAGATCTTGATGATGGATCACAAAGTATGATCCAAAATTTTGATATTAAAAAAACCTTACACAATCAAATCCAAATGAAAAAAATAGTGGTGGACCAATATAGAAATCATCTACCATAAATGAAATCATAGAAACTCGTGATAACCTATGACATTTCTCATAACCATCATACATGCACTTACAAAACCCTACATGTGTCAAACAACCTACAAATAGAAGATTCCAAATGAGATGCCTACCTATTTTTTCCCTTTTCCAAAGTCCAAATGGTAACTATGACTTTGTCTTTACATAAGATCTTTTACCACTATCAGTTAAAAAAAATTCATCTGTTATAGGTGATTTAAAAATGAAAATTTGAAAATAATTAATATAAGGATTTACAAGGTGGATGTCACATAAATCCTAATATTCTCCCATATGACATCATACATTGTAAATTACACCCATAGAAATGCAAATAGTCAAGTATAGTAATCAAGGCTAACGACATTCCTACGCCAACAAGGGGAAGACATCCTTTAGCTACACATGTATCACTTGATTATTTAGTATGCTTATGTGCTACAAAAATATACCTACAATAGAAATCAAGGTAACTACCATCAAGAAATGCCTCCAACATGCCACATATGGAAGAAAAGGAAAATGCCAACATGAATCACACCAACTACCTCTAAATCCTACACCAATATATACATGAACACAACCATCAAATTAAAATGGTAACAAAGGCTTTGAGCAATCATCTTACTCATACCACCTTGAATAAAAACCACCACAAATTGCAACATGTCCAAGCTAATCATACTTCAAGACATGCTATACCTAGAACCTAAGAACCTATTTGCCCTAATTTGGGATAAAAACCCTAATTGTGTTAATTTGATTCTTGATTATTAACATAATTCATGAAATTCAATAAAATCATTAAAATCTCCTAGTTCAAGCATTTATCATCAAATAATCAAGCAAAGTCAATTTGATTATCTCTTAGCTTAATTAATTAAATCAAACCCATTAAATTCATGTCTAGAGTAATTAATTAAAAGAAATGAATAAATTACCTCTAAAATGACATGTCACGTTAAAGGGGACAACAAAGACACCTCAAGCCAATGTGAGGTAATCACATGGATCACTCACATGGATCAAGCTTGGAGGCATCTCAACCATTCATCATGGATTCATCTTGACCATTCAAATTCTCAAAGTTCTATAAAAGAGAAATTTTCAAATCTTCAATGGCTCCTAACTCTTTGATTTTTGCTAATAGTTAATTTGAATTCATACATGCATGTTGTTAATTTGATTTCATGGATAATTAGATAACACTTTAATTTGGATAATAGTAATGAATTGATGAATCAATGGCTTTCATGCATAATTTGAATGAATTTAGTTGTTTAATTGCATATTTTCTTAAATCTCTCATTCTAACATGCATTGTCACTATTTAGGATTATAATCTGAGAGCAAATTTTAAATCCTTTTCATAGTTTTGTTAGTCAGAGAGCAATAGGATGATTTCAATTGTTATTTGCTTTGTTTGATTGATCATTCTAACAATTGATATAATGTTCTATTGAAGTGTTGTGTTGTAGGTTTGCAGGTACATAATTCACATAATGTGGAGGACAGTCATGTTGCCTAGCTAGCTCAAATCGGTGCTTCTCCATTGGGTACACCATTTTTCTTGAGAGGTCAAGGAATTTACAATGGTAAAAAGTGAAACTGAATAGTAAAATGACCCTTTTTGACCTATTTAAGCCTCCTGGGGACCCCGGTGACCTAGGGAACATTCATCGTAAGACATCATAGAAGCTTCATATAGGGACCAAAATTGAAATAGATGATCTATATCACTTAAACACAGTTAAAATGGAGTCAGAGAAAAGTCAACTGTTAAATTACAAAATTCAACTATGGTCAAATTGTAATCAAATAGGGGCAAAGTGATCAGAAAGGATACCACAGACATGGCATATTAATTCGGTAATAGTTATCACTTAGATCAATGGTCAACAAAAGTCAAAGTTCAATCAAATGCACTTAACAAAAGATGCACAAAGCATAATTAATGCACATAAAGCTTGCCGAAAGTTGTAAAAAGTGATTTTCTCACTAATGCATCAAAATTTCAAACCAGGATATTGCTTATACATCAGTCAAACTTGGTCAACTTTCTCATTTTCTTGGTCAAACTTAGTAAACAGTGTTATGTTAACACTAAAATTGATCCTAATTGCTTATTAACACTTCCTAAATGATTTTCACTTGATCCACATTCATTTCAATTATCGTAATTCTTCCTAAATGTTTGAAAACATTGATTTTATCTGAATTTATTCTAATTTCAGTCCCGAGGGGGCATAATCATACTAAAATTCAGTTCTTCAAATCAAATTCTTTAATGCCAGGGGCATGACAATTTTCTTCAATCAAGTTGAGGTTATTAAATCTTTCCGACATTGGTCAATTTCATCGCTTCAAATCAAATTAGTTATTTGTCAGCATGTTCAGTTATTGCAAATCAAATTTAACTAGAGTTTCTTTTTAAAATCCCTTATCAGTTTTCATTCAATCAAGCTCGAAATCGGTATGGTCAATTCATGTTCAATCAAGTTCAGAATTGATGACTTTCAAATCAAGTAGGATTTCATTCGATCAAGTTTAGAGTTCTAAAATTCAGAGTAGTTCTCTTTACTTCTCTCTAAATCTTTCAGAGTGGGTTCACTGCTCTCTAAATATCCTTAAAATCAGAGTGGTCCTCGCTTCTCTCTAAATCACTTGAGCTCATAGTAGTTCTTGCTGCTCTCTAAATCTTGTTGAATCTATCGGTCTCACTAAATCATGTCTTAAATCAGATTTTCTTTGAATCCATGTCCTGTTCAAAAAGCAATTCAAAGAGGGGCAAATGTAATCACCTAAAATTAGGCTAATAGAACCTAAGGCCCTATTTTCCCTAATTCGGGATAAAAACCCTAATTGTGTTAATTTGATTCTTGATTATTAACATAATTCATAAAATTCAATAAAATCATTAAAATCTCCTAAGTCAAGCATTTATCATCAAATAATCAAGCAAAGTCAATTTGATTATCTTGTAGCCTAATTAATTAAATCAAACCCATTAAATTCATGGCTAGAGTAATTAATTAAAATAAATGAATAAATTACCTCTAAAATGACATGTCACCTTAAAGGGGACAACAAAGACACCTCAAGCCAATGGGAGGTAATCACATGGATTACTCACATGGATCAAGCTTGGAGGCATCTCAACCACTCATCATGGATGCATCTTGACCATTCAAATTCTCAAAGTTCTATAAAAGAGGAATTTTCAAATCTTCAATGGCTCCTAACTCTTTGATTTTTGCTAATAGTTAATTTGAATTCATACATGCAAGTTGTTAATTTGATTTCATGGCTAATTAGATAACACTTCAATTTGGATAATAGTAATGAATTGATGAATCGATGGCTTTCATGCATAATTTGAATGAACTTAATTGTTTAATTGCATATTTCCTTAAATCTCTCATTCTAACATGCATTGTCACTTTTTAGGATTATAATCTGAGAGAAAATTTTAAATCATTTTCATACATGTGTTAATTAGAGAGAAATAGGATGATTTCAATTGGTATTTGCTTTGTTTGATTGATCATTCTAACAATTGATATAATGTTCTATTGAATTTTTTTACTGCAGGTTTGCAGGTACATAATTCACATATGTGGAGGATGGTCGTGTCGCCTAGCTAGCTCAAATTGATGCTTTTCCATTGGGTACACCATTTCACCTCAGAGCTCAAGGAATTTACTATGGTAAAAAGTGAAAATGAATAGTAAAATGACCCTTTTTGACCTATTTAAGCCTCCCGAGGACCCCGGTGACCTAAGGAACATTCATGGTAAGACATCATAGAAGCTTCATATCGGGACCAAAATTGAAACATGTGATCTATATCACTTAAACACGAGAAAAATGGAGTTATAGAGAAAAGTCAACCATTGAAATGTAGAAGTCAACTATGGTCAGATTACAATCAAACAGGGGCAAAGTGAGCAGAAAGGATACCACAGACATGGCATATTAATTCGGTAATGGTTATCACTCAAATCAATGGTCAGCAAAAGTCAAAGTTCAATCAAACACACTTAATGAAAGTTGCACAAAGCATAATTAATGCACAGAAAGCTTGCCAAAAGCTGTAAAAAGTGATTTTCTCACTAATGCATCAAATTTTCAAACTAGGATATTGTTTAAACATTAGTCAAACTTGGTCAACTTTCTCATTTTCTTGGTTAAACTTGTTCAAACAGTGTTTTGTTAATACTAAAATTGATCCTATTTTATTATTAACACTTCCTAAATGATTTTCGCTTGATCCACATTCATTTCAATTGCCATAATTCTTCCTAAATGCTTGAAAACATTGATTTTATCTGAATTTATTCTGATTTCGATCCCGAGGGGGCATAATCATACTAAAATTTAGTCCTTCAAATCAAATTCTTTAACGCCAGGGGCATGACAGTATTCTTCAATCAAGTTGAGGTTGTTAAATCTTTCCAACATTAGTCAATTTTATCGCTTCAAATCAAATTGGTTATTTTTTAGCATGTTCTTTTATTGCAAATCAAATTTAACTAGAGTTTCTTTTTAAAATCCCTTATCAGTTTTCGTTCAATCAAGCTCAGAATTGGTATGGTCAATTCTTATTCAATCAAGTTCAGAATTAATGACTTTCAAATCAAGTAGGATTTCATTCGATCAAGTTCAGAGTTCTCAAATTCAGAGTAGTTCTCTTTACTTCTCTATAAATATTTTAGAGTGGGTTCACTGCTCTCTAAATCTCCTTAAAATCAGAGTGGTCCTCGCTTCTCTCTAAATCACTTGAGCTCAGAGTAGTTCTCGCTTCTCTCTAAATCTCATTGAATCTATCAGTCTCGCTAAATCATGTCTTAAATCAGATTTTCTTTGAATCCCTATGCTGTTCGCAAAGCAATTCAAAGAAGGGAAAATGTAATCACCTAAAATTGGGCTAATAGAACCTAAGGCCCTATTTTCCCTAATTTGGGATAAAAACCCTAATTGTGTTAATTTGATTCTTGATTATTAACATAATTCATGAAATTCAATAAAATCATTAAAATATCTCAATTCAAGAATTTATCATCAAATAATCAAGAAAAGTCAATTTGATTATCTCTTAGCCTAATTAATTAAATCAAACCCATTAAATTCATGGCTAGAGTAAAAGAAATGAATAAATTACTTCTAAAATGACATGTCACCTTAAAGGGGACAACAAAGACACCTCAAGCCAATGGGAGGTAATCACATGGATCAAGCTTAGAGGCATCTCAACCATTCATCATGGATTCATCTTGACCGTTCAAATTCTCAAAGTTCTATAAAAGAGGAATTTTCAAATCTTCAATGGCTCCTAACTCTTTGATTTTTGCTAATAGTTAATTTGAATTCATACATGCAAGTTGTTAATTTGATTTCATAGCTAATTAGATAACACTTCAATTTGGATAATAGTAATGAATTGATGAATCAATAGCTTTCATGCATAATTTGAATGAATTTAGTTGTTTAATTGCATATTTCCTTAAATCTCTCATTCTAACATGTATTGTCACTATTTAGGATAATAATCTGAGAGAAAATTTTAAATCATCTTCATACTTGTGTTAGTTAGAGAGCAATAAGATGATTTCAATTATTATTTGCTTTGTTTGATTAACCATTCTAACAATTGATATAATGTTCTATTGAAGTGTGGTGTTGTGTTGCAGGTTTGTAGGTACATAATTCACACACACAATACCAACATAGATAAAACTATGTGCCATAAACATAACTACTCAAAATTGCTATGAAGTCTTTGTATATCCACCCTTCTACCTCGATGCAACATACCAATGCTCAAAAGACCTAAGACAAGACCAACTAACAAAGTTTTCAATCATACTAAAATAATATCATGGATATAGAAGATCCACATTCGATTCATCCCACTGTAACAAATATGTTGACACACCCACAAACTCCACAACCCATAGATCCTAATCCAATGGAATGGGTCCACTCATCATTACATCAATAATAAAAAAATCAAGATATCAAAGATGATAATTGGACATACATCAAAAATATTTCATTGTATGAGTAATGTCAAATCATAAAATAGATTAAAGCATATCAAGTGTATCTATAGTACTTCACATAGAGGATGTGGTTGATTCCTCTATCACATAGTGTCAAGGAAACATACATTGATCTATAAATTATGCAAAAAATATGTTGCAATACTTCTCTCACCACTAATCTTCATAGATCTTCTAAGTTCTTCACACTCAACAAAAATTTCATGTGGATACAAACATCCAAGAACAAGAACATTAGAAATAAATAAATAAATAAATATTTTTTTTTAAAAAAAAGATAATGAAAAGTGGACAATTCAATCCTAATTGGTTGGGCCCTTATGTTATCACTTCCAAATACAAATTAAGAGCATATAAGTTGTCTACACTAGAGGTCAGGAGTTAGAAGAGCCAATTTGACCATTGCACATCTCAAAAAAAAATCATATAATATATCTAACTAAAACATCATAAAAGAAAAAGAGAAAAATCAAATGAAAATAAAGAAAAATAAAATATTCTAGTGTTGAAAATCAATCTTTGGTAGCTCTAGAAAGTAACATGATGAAAACCTAGAAAATAGGCATCATATGTAAACCTATCATCCACTTTCTAAAAGACGCCTACACTTGGAGGAAGGTCAATTTCATCTTCCTTTGATAGTTCATCATTTCCATAGTCACCTTCCTACTTTGACCTTGATTTTCACTTGGTGGAGTTTTTTATTCATGCTTTGGGGAAAATGTCTTGATTAAAATCATCACTCTTAGAAACTATTGATGCTTCAATATCCTTAACTCTTGTGACATTATTTTTACTCGAACCTAAGTGCACACTACATCCTCAAAACATACAAACTTGGAACTTGTTGAAACAATGTATCCACAATTTCCAAATCATGCATGGAAGAAAATTGAAGTCGTAGTTTCACAAAATTAAAGGAGATCCTTTATAGATTAGCATCATAAATGCAAGTTGAAATGTGTCATTGTCACTTTTGACAAGGCTATATCATTCCCAATCCACCTTTATTACATCCATCATTTCTTGGAGGTGTAAAAAAGTTGTCCTTAATGCATATCATTTTCATTCTATCATGTATCTTCAACCTTTAGTTTTAGTTTTTCCTAGGGAAATTTTTATTAGCTTCTTTTTATAGCTATCTTTCTTACTTCCTTTTAGTTTTGTGTGGGTCCATTGGACATATTTTGAAAACCAACATCATGGTATTTCATATCGTGATGTTATCTATGAAATTCCATCTTATGACATTTTCTTTTTATTTTGAGTCAATCTTATACCACATGGAAATAACATCATCATGAGAAACATAAAAAGGTGGGCACTCAAGTGAGGTAATGTTAGGCTATAAAAAGGATCTATTATTAAACATGAGTTATTATGATTCTCTTATACCTCTACATGTTGTTAATCATTATTTTTTTAAGACAACTATAAGGGTAATTGCACCAAGATGGTGAACAAAAATGGGGTATAAGTGGCCACATTTTTTTATGAAATCTGGGAAACTTGAACTTCACAGAGATATTTGAGGACCATGCACTCAAAAATAGGAGTTGTATAAAGAATAAGAATTGTAGTACTCTGAATCTAGTTTCTAAACTACTAATTTTTTTTTAAAATGGATAAGATTAAGAGGGTGAAACCTCTCACACATGAAAAACTATTCTTGATTTTTTTAGAAAAACATAACATAGATATTTCTATGCGCTTCACAAAATCTATAGTTAGATTTAGCATTTTACAAAACCCTTTGGTAGGAAGATAGGTAAGAGTGAGATCTAGAAGTTGTGTATTTTTTTGTAATTTTCTATTGATTATTTTATTTTTTATGATTTTTTTAAGTGACCACATCCTGAAAATATGGTACCTATTCGTGCGATGGGCATAACTTGCATCAAAATAATCCAAATTGAAAACTTTTTTTTAAAGTGTATAGAATCTAGTGTAGAACAGTAATATGTAATTTGTTTTGAATTTGGTCAAGTAGATCAAAAGTTATTAAACAAATGGTAGACATATGTCTGTGAGGACTGTGAAGACATTGGTAAAGAAAATTAAAGTTTACTATGCTAATATTGTCAAAAAATAGAAAAAATTATATGGTCAGAAAGGTTACAAGATGTGTGAGGTGATGGTAGTAATTTTAGAGATACCCACTTGATCATTTGTAAATTTGATGACGATGAAGTTGAGAAATCATGTTAAAAGAAGAAAAAATGTGTAAATGGACAAAATTGGAGGGAAAATGGGCTTGCAAGCCTTAGGGCCGAATTCCAAACCTTTTACCAAGACATAACCCGTATGGGTTATGGTGTACAAAATAACCCTCTCAAGTTTTGAAATGCAAAAATCAAAATTTCAAGTTCTACAAAACCCATACAAGTTTTGAAGACATAAAATAACATTTTCAGTTTCACATAATATGTCTTCATAACTCGTACCCGTACGAGTTATGAAGATATTAAAAAAATTTCTTTTAAATGTGTAATACAATACAAATTTGTATAGATTTGCATATATGATATATTTCTATGTAGGTATATATGCATATCTATAGTTATATATACATATATTTATATAGATATATGTATATATATCTGTATACATGCATGACTCTTCATATTTCCTCTCTCTCTCTCTCTCTCTCATCATAATAGGATTGATGATGATTTTGAGGAGGCTGACATAAATTTTGTGTATATCAAAATATGACTTTTGAGTATTTGATAGGTTTTAGTAATTTGCAGTTTTGAGGTCTTTGGAGCATTTCTAGATTAAAAAGAAGTTGTGATGTCCTCAAATTTGCCTCTAGATAATTGTATTAGCTTTCTAACAGTGTAAGCGGTGTGCTTTTTCAAGCTATGTGTACAAAGTTATGCCTTCTTCAAGTAGGCATAAATTTCAAAATGGTTTTTGAAGTTTAAGTTTTTATTTTTATTTTTTATTTTGTAATAAACATTGTGGATTGTTCATTTCATTTCGAAGGGATTTCTGTGACCTTTCATATCCTTCATACTTTGTATAAGCTTGAGGTTGTGAATGAAATAGGACTGATTTTTGGCTTGCGTAATTTCTTATCTAGAAATTGTTTTGTTTGTAATTCACAATAAGTAACATCTCACACCAGGTATTGTACTCTGAATCTTTAATTTGGATCTCTCTCTCTCTCTCTCTCTCTCTCTCTCTCTCTCTCTCTCTCTCTCTCTCTGTAAAAAATTCCAGTTTTACATAACCCATACGGGTTATCAGAAATTATGAATATAATGTTCCTCAAAACTTGTATGGGTTTTGAGGAACACTTTTGTTACTCAAAACCTGTATGGGTTTTGAGGTTCATTTTTGTTCCTCAAAACCTGTATGAGTTTTGAGGATCTTTTTGCTTTTTAATTAGTTTTTTCTAGGCTTGGTAAAACCAAGCCTAGCACGATTTTGAATTTTATGGAACCTACACGTGTTATGCAAATAATTTTTTTTGGATGTGGCCACTAAATTGTCCACCATCTTGGTGCACTTACCCATAACAAGTTTAATATCATCGACTATACCTTAAAATGGGAAATTTTGGATGCCCAACTTTTGAGGTTTGAATGAGGAGTCATTTGAGATGTACATGTGTCATTTACATGCTTATAAGCAATTGAAAAAGTGTGATAAGTATTTTGCATGACCCCCTCTTTTGTCTTCATCTAGAAGCTTCCTCCTTTCTTGTATTTTAGTATATACGGTTGTCTTTTAAAGCATTATAAATGTTATGTTTTGCATGTGAATTTTTATGTTATCAAAATTTATCCATATTGTGGGTCGTTAATTGTATACTCCTATTGAATAAGTTACATGTTGATGTTATATTGTAACCAATAGATTATTGGAATACAAAGTACTCTATTTTTGGAGCATTGTGGTTTTCTCCTTAAAGGGGTTTTCCCATGTATATCATGTTCTCATTGTGGTATATCTTTATGTATGTTTATTATCTCCTTTTGAATGAGTTCTATTTTTGTAATAGGTAAACATCACAAATAAGATTTGTGCTAACTCCCCCTTTAGATTAGTGTTATGAAGTGTTTTTCACACCTTTGCTTCCTTTAAAAAACTCATCACTACTAGCTTCAACTTGGGGGTTACCTTTTTAGCTTTATTTAGGTTCATAACCATCATATCAACCCCATCATCCTAAAGATTATTCTTATCATCCGTAAGGCTATATGAATTAGATGGGCTCGTAAAGGAATGAAGATGTAGTCAAGAGAAGGGGAAAGGATCCAAATCTTTTCCTTTTAGGGGTTGGGGGGTGGGGGAAGTGGGCCTTGACTAAAGTGAGTTACTTCAAAGGGCTTGGGTACTTATAACATAACATGTTTAAAAAGAAAAAGTATAATAGATGAATGTAGGGAATTTTTTCCTTCAATTATCTTCACTTCAAGAGTTGAGTATTCCAAATAGGGGAGAGAGAAAAGGAAACTAACTTCATTTTATGGCTAAAATGAGTCAAAAGGTTGAATGGTAGGTGTAAATTATATTGAATCTACTCTCCATTGTGATGCAACACATTATGTGTAGGGAAATATCATCCCATAACCATGTAAGAAAGAGGCTAACACAACCAATTTTATCTTCCTCTAGGAAGCTTCAACACCCCATAGTGTACCACCCTAGATTTCCATGTTTTAGAAATCCCCCTAAATAAAGTTCTTCCAATGCCATTCAAATTCTCCACATAAAGACTAAGGCTACCCTCTTAAAGAATTTCCATATTTTTTTAATTTTTTCTTCATTGATTCTTTATATAAAGGTTAAATAATGTTATAATCTACTACCATGTTTGCCCTCTCCTAAATTGTCTCTCTCATCTCTAGTACATAAGTCTCAGTGTAATGTCCCCTACTAGGGACAATCTTTTAACATGCATCAATATACATTGTAATGCCATAATTAATTTAAGAGATAGTTAATTTGTTCATAATACAAACCATAATTACTATATTTAAACCCAATCTTAACTTATTTCCTGACCCTAATGGAGGATGAGGAATTACTCTTATAGAGCATTGATACCTTATCCATGATTAGGCCAAAGGGTTTCATGAACTTCTATCAATACTACCACTTGGCTGAGGGTTTCATGTACTCTTATCAATACCACCCTTGGGAGTCACCTAGTTTGGGAAGGAAATTACTCACCCCTCCATATGCAAACAAATCTATCATTCCATTGGTATTATTGAAAGATTTAAGGTTAGGTCATTATTAATAGCCTTTTACACACACACACACATATATACCCACCTTGTTTTTGCTTAAAAACTACAACACGAATAAAAGAATTATATGACATTGATTTTTTATTGTGCAATAGTTCATATGGATTGTGAAAATTAAATGGCTTTAATTGCGTAATAGTTTTTTTTCTTGTATTAATTTTTAGGTCCACATTACAATATTCACCATATATACAATTAATCTACTCAATTATAATATAATTCATAAAGATGTGACATCTGATTTATTTTATTTAAAACTTATTATATTCATTTAGTAAAAAATAAATTATGATAATGTGACATTGACCATTCGAAAAACATATTATATATTTGATGATTAGATTGACTAATCAAGATTAAAAGCTATTGGCATATTTTTTATCTATGGAGTTTATTACTAATGTCAGAGTTTGTACTAAAATAAAATTAAAAAATGGTATTTGCAAGGAGAAAGAAAAAAAAAACACCTCAAATTGGTGAATTTTAGAGGATACGGGGCCCCAACTGCTGTCTCATGATCATAATTTACATGGCGGCCTATTGAAATTTGTACTACGTGACACAGAAATAGACAATGTCTGCTGCTGGTACTAAGAAATTTATCAATACCTCCTAGATTATTCATTAAATTAACCTTCTTTTCAATTACAGCTACTCAGCAGATAAGCCATCGCCTGAAACCCCTATTTGATAACTCTTTGGATCTTCCAACTGAGTTAATATTCAGTCTTGTTACAATCTCCTCTCATGTTTACCCTCTTTTGATTTGTCTCTCACTTCCAATTGTTCTTCAGTTCTGTAATGAAATTTGATAACCCTCCACTAAAAGCAAAATAATAAAATTTCTAAAACTTCCAAAATATTATTGGTTTTCACGGTGCTTGCTAATAATGAATTCTCTCAAAATCTTTTTTGTTTTCAAGAGGAAGACTCCTACAACTGCTCTTAGTTTTGTAGTGAAATTTGATCTCTCTCCACCAAAACCAAATGAAGAAACATTAAAAATTTATAGATCTCTCAAAATCTTATTGATTCAACATTGTCAGCTGTGTAATCGCACTATCACCTCATAAAGAAATGAGTGTGAGACCATTTACCTTTGAGTCATTATACTTCTATGTATCATATCTATTTATGAAAAAGATGAGAAATTAGGGTAAGGAAATCAAGGATGAGGTTCTTTATAGAGCACACAATAGATCACTAATGTTGTACATAAGAAATCTAAAATAAGAAATACTAAAATTAATATAAATTACAACCAATAAAAATATATTACTAAAATAAATTAAAATAACAAAATTTATTTATAAATGTTAAGAAGTCCTATTAAAATTTTAAAATGTATAAAATAAAGATAAGAAAAAGAGATAAATGGTTAAAAAATAGAAATGTACAAAAGAAATCTGAAACAAAAAATAATAAAATTATAATAAATCATATCTAATATAAAAAATAATAAAATTAATATAAATTATATCTAATAAAAAATATATAATTAAAATTAACTAAAATAACTAATTTTTTTTATAAATGCTAAATCTAAAAATGCATGAAATAGGGGTAAAAAAGAAGACAACTTAGATAAGGGGAAAAAATAGGAATAAAAGTTGACAAAACATATAAGAGGATAGTATTGAATTGAAAATATCTCATAAAATACAAGCTAAGAGACTTTGATTGTGAATTAATAAATTTTTTTTGTAGTATTAGAAAATAAGGACACATGGAAAGATTATAAATGAGCTCTACCATTTCATTTGTATTTTGGAAAGAGGAGCAAAGATTTGGAGAAGAGAGATTCTGAGGAGAGAGATTTAGAAAAGAGAGATTTGGAGAAGGAGAGAAATTTCAAGAGCAAGCACAAAGAAATCAAAATAAGTCATTTAGTTTTAAGAATTCATTTTTTCATTTACTTTTGAAATGTTCTATTTTATTTAGATATATATTAAAATGTTGCTTTTGGATTTAGGTTTGAATGCTATTTTTAGATTTAGATTTAAATATTCTTATCATATTTTGATTTAAATGTAGTATTAGATTTAGTTGTAGTATTGTATTTAGTTTTAAATGTAATATTTTAGTATTTAATTAATATTAAGTTTTAGATTTAGTATTTTTGACTTAATATTTTACATTTAGTATTTTAGATTTAGTATTCTAGTATTTAGTTAATAATGTTTTTAGTATTTTATTTTAGATTTAGTTTAAAATATTGTATTTTACTAGTTTAATATTTGGGTTTAATACAATAAGTGTACAAATATTTGAAATATTTTTTTTAAATATGGAGGGCAATGCCTCCTTATTAATGAACATCTTTAATATATTAATTTTGATCATTTTTATATTAAGTTTAATAATGAAACTTTATTTTATATTAGTGATTTGAATTTCTCATCAAATGAAATTGGTGTACCATATGCTGTTTTAGGATTATGGTTAATTGATAATTTAAAATTTTAGTTTTTGTGTAATCATACATAAGGCATATAAAAATGGAGGACATAATTGGCATGAAGGTTGAAGTATGTAGTGATGTGGGTTTGAAGGTACAATGATCGATATTGTAGAAAATGGTTAAAAACTAAAATATTATGTACTTTATGATCACTTCATCACAGATGAATGGAGTCGACAACCTCTTGTAGAGGAAATATTTTTAGAAAACATCAGACCCACTCCACCACTGCTTAGGTTGCCTCGCTATATACCACTTGGATTTGTTGTTTATGCTCTAGATAGTGACTGATGGTGGAGGGGTGTCACAAACGATATATTTCTTTGACCTCTCAATGGTGAAGAATGTTTTGAAATATACTTCCCTGATACTCGTACTTTGAAACCATATTCACGGTCCAAGTTACGTCCAGGGAAAGAATGGATAAGATGTGAATGGAGAACAACAAGATGGAATTGAGTATATGTGTATTTCTTTTTGTTTTGAAATCCACTACCTCTAAGAGGGGGATCACATGTTTTTGGGTATCATTGGTTTTGTATTGTAAATGAGAGATCAATAATTTTTTGTTTTTCTCAATATGGCCTTCTAGACAATATCATAAAACTAAATTGATCTCATTGTGTCTATGTAATCATTGTTTTTAAAAAATATTCTTTTTCATGTTATTACAACATTTTGGCTCTCATTGTCTCCATATATTTCTATAATTGTTATAATTTTTTCGCTCTCATTATCTTTACTTATTGTTATATATATATATATATATATATATATATATATATATATATATATATATATATATATATATATATCTATATATATATATATATATATATATATATATATATATATATATATATATATATATATATATATATATATATATATATATATATATATATATATATATAGATATATATATATATATATATATATATATATATATATATATATATATATCTATATATAGATATATATCTATATATAGATATATATATATATATATATATATATATATATATATATATATCTATATATAGATATATATATATATATATATATATATATATATATATATATATATATATATATATATATATATTCGTTATCTCCAAAGCAATGCAGCCATTTATACTTTTTTGGAATTTATATAAATATATATAGAAATGAATATACAAATTTTCAGGATATTTAAATCCTTATATCAAAGGCAATGTTGGTACATGTATATATACAATTGTACAAATTAATATTGAACACTCATTCTTTCTAAAGAATACAATACTATTAGATATTAAATGTACAAACTCGATTTAAATTTTTAACTTTACCAAACTCTCACGGTAGCTATGGTGAGACCAAGATTGAACTTTGAATCAGAGGAGCAGAGAAGACAATATTAAAGAGAGTATCATAGATGTAAACAAGAAAAAAGGCTAGAAAGTCAAAGAGAACTGTATCATCGAAAAATGGAAGCACTTCCATTTAGGACCGATTTATCCCTCTGAGTAAGTGGGTTGGGGTCATGTCAAATGCCTTGAATGGGTCTTTGATGTGGATCTAGCTTTTTCCCCCTATTCTTCTTCTCTTTCCACCTATTTCCAGCCTATTTTTGGCACCTGATTCTAAGAAATTGAGATTCTTGACCTCAGGGTCAAGGTTGACCTTTTGGGTCAAGGTCAACCTCAACCCTGACCTAGGTTAGAATTGACCTCGACCCTAACCCTGGGTCCAGATTTCATGTTTTGGAAGTTTTCAGATGTCGGGCCTCGGAAAGTTTATTTTCCCGCTTTCAGGTCAGTTGTTTCGGATTTCAGAATGGAAAACTCATAAATTATATTTAATCTAGGTCCATTTCTAGGGGTTAAGGTTTAAATGGGAATTTAATTCTCCTATGTAGGCCTCTCTAGAAGTTTGTGCCCTATACTAGTATAAAAGGAATCCTTCCTCTCTCATTTCAATCCATCTATCATATCTGTCTCAAGCAATCAAGAAGGAGAAGGAAAGCATTCAAGAATTCAAGCATTCAAGATCCAATTCATCAAGGAGATCCATTAGTAGCCATTGAAGGATTCAATCTCTATGGAGCCCTCTTGTTGAAGATTGCTTCATCCACATTTCCATGCAAACTTCTTCATATTCTAAGAACCATTCAAGATTGGTGTTGAAGATCTAATACAATTGATTTGAGACATCCTACATACAATTCTACATTCATTTGGAGCATCCATACTTGTGGATTCAAGGATTTGAATCCCCCACAAGGGTTTCAACATAAGCTCACCAAAACTAGGGTTTGACCAAGGAAAACCCCTTATCCAACAAACAGAACCCTTTTTCTTGTAGGTACAGGTGCGAGACAACGAATTGCAAATCAGATCTGAGTACCCTTTTCGGTGAACTTCTGAGATCCATGAATAGAATTTCTATTGTAATAGTGCAAGTCAAGGTTGACATTGAAGGGGTAAGATTGTGCCCCAAGCTAAGATCTTACCCCTATTTTGGGTCAAGGTTGACCTTTCTCAGAAAAGCAGAAGGTTTTTGGGTTTTCTCTATTTTTGTGTTTACAGGCCATATCCAGTTGCAGAATCTCCCAAAACTGAGTATAGACACCAGAAAATAATATTTTCCAGATCTATCATATTTTGAGGTTAGTACTTGTCTTCAATTCAATTAAGATTTTTGTATTTCCTTTCTATAACGGAATATAAGGTTTTCTCCTTTCTTCATATATTCCATCGATTGATTCATTTATGTATTGACCTTCTTCTTTTGTTAATAAATTTGGATATTTCCTTTGGGAATTTGGGGTTAAGAAGAAGATCTTACTTTTCCCACATACCTATACACATATTTTATATCTTACACATTATATTCCATTTTCTTATATTACATTTTGGTGAACCTGCAATAGACAACTCTTTCTTTTATGGTGTTAGATCTTCCTTTATATTATCTTGTGTGTTCACCTTCACATTACATTTTGGTGAACCCGTGATAGATAACTCTTTCTTTTATGGTGTTAAATCTTACATTTAGATTTCATATAAAGTAAAAATACAAAAACATTTGTTTGTTCATGCTTTGTGTTTTCCTAGTTTAGTTTATTTTGCATTGCATTGGTCACTACTACATTTGGGGCCAAATTTTGATAGAAGTTTCCAACGGGTAACTTTTTATTATGAATTTGGTGTTTTTTTTTTTTTTTAATAGGCCCCAATGATGTTGGTATTCCGATGGGTGTTTAATTGACCATCAAAATTCTGATAGATTTGGGGTATAGATTAAAAAAAAAAAGTGAAATGGCCTCATCATTTTTATTTCGATTGGATAGAGAAGGAGTGGGAGAAAAGGAGTGAAAGCTGAGTGCGGGAGAAGGTATATGATTTCTTCATCTTTTGAGCCTTTGGCATCATATTCAAATTCATTTCATTTTATTTGATCATGAATGCTCTGTGAAATGACCACATTCTACTAGTGGTGTGCCCTAGCTAGTGCTTTATCTCTATTATTTGATGTTATTGGTGCTTGTGCTCAAGGGTATCGATTCACTGTATTCAAATGTTTGGATTCACGTTTGTTGATATTACTAGCATATATGTTTAATGATTCCATTATATATTTTTGTCACTGAAATGACCGCATTCTACTAGTTTTGTGCCCTAGCCCATGCTTTAACTCCATTATTTGATGTTATTGGTGCTTGTGCTCAAGGATATCCATTTTTTTTAAATGTTGACTGTGGTTATCAAATGGATAGCCCGTGAGCTTCTAGCTAGGTGCCATTTGTATTGATAGCTTAGGGCATCAAATGTATTGTATCATTGATAGTTGAGACTTTGTTAAAAGGAAATAGGACAAAGAACGATTTTTATTTAGTTTCTCTAATTTGATCCCTAAGTGGCTTACAACCCTAGAGAAGTATATGTAGATTTACGGATGTAGTTGCAGGATACATAGCAGTCGATAATTCACAAGAAATCTATGCATCCAATTTGAATAGAAATTAATACAAAGAACTAGGGTCCTCCATTGGCCCAATCATCTGGACCTTGACTATCCCCTCAACCAGTGACCCTTCAAAACCAGGTTATCATGCAATCAGTGAGTGATCCTTCATTCTCTTGGTGAGCTTCTTTCTAGGTGCCATTTGTATATTTGATAGCTTAGGGCATCTAATATATATTGTATCATTGATAGTTGAGACTTTGTTAAAAGGAAATAGGACAAAGAATGATTTTGATTTAGTCTCTATATTTTGAGCCCTAAGTGGCTTACAACCCTAGAGAAGTATATGCAAATTTACGGATGTAGTTGCAAGATACATAGTAGCCAATAATTCACAAGAAATCTATGCATCCAATTTGAATAGAAATTAATACAAAGAAATAGGGTCCTCCAATGGTGCAATCATCCGAACCTTGACTATCCCCTCAACCAGTGACCCTTCAAAACTAGGTTATCATGCAATCAGTGAGTGATCCTTCATTCTCCTGGTCTGCCCTGCATCCAAACATATCATTTGCAATTGGACCCTCATAGCTCATCTTTTCCTTTCTCTTAGTTGAGGTCATTGAGCTAACTTGAGGAGGGTTTAGAGTAGCATTTAATGTTATTATAGGATCATCCATTTTGGTATCTTCAATGGTGGCTCTTTGAATGATTCCTTCCTGGTTATGTGGAATAAATAGCTCATGAAGGGGTTTGAGTGCATTGCAATATTGGAATGGGTTTGAATCCCCTCCAACCATGATTTCTTCACCCATGTATGGAAACTTGATGCATTGGTGGTACATGGATGGGACTGCTTGCATCTCGTGGATCCATGGTCTCCCCAACAAAATATTGTAAGTTAACTTCATGTCCAATACTTGGCAATTTATGTCCTTTTTGACAGGTCCCACTTGAATGGGCAATACAATCATGTCTTGAGAGGCCCTTTCAGCTTCATCATAAGCCTTTATGGTGATTCTTTTCATAGGGCCAATGCAAGACTCAAACAACCCTAAAGATTTAACAAGACTTAGAGTACAAATGTTGAGACTGACTCCTCCATCAATGAGAGCTCTTTTGAATCTATGGCATTCTATCGAAACCTCTATATGCAGTGGTAGGTTTTGGGGATGGGTAATAGACATGTCATCTTGATCAGAGAATGACAAGAAATAAGGTGCCACAAGATGACCTACCATGTTTTGAAACATCCCCTCTTCTAAGTTAGTAGGAACATTTGTCTCTACTAGAGATTTTTCTAAAATTTCCTTATGGTTAGGGGATAACTTCAATAGCTCCAAGATAGAGATTTGTGTTGGAGTTCTTTGCAACTGATCTACAAAGCTATAAGGTTTTTCTATTGTAGAAGATTGCTTGATCACAATGTTGGACTACGGAGTGTTAATAACTTTGGGAGTAACCCCTTGTAGGGTAATCTTTGAAGTCTTCCCTCTTATAATAATATTTGATGTCTCTTTATGGGGTTGTTCCTTGATTATTATAGCATTCACAATGTTATCATAAGGTGGTGCAAAGTTAATGTTATTGCTACTTTGTTTCTTACTATTAGATGACTCCCCTTTGTCATGTTTATAGAAGGGTTGTTTGAATTCCTTATTGTCCTCATTGTTTTGAGGTCCATCAATGGTGATCATGCCATTATCGATTAAGTCTTGCACTATATTCTTTAGCTACAAGAATTTGTTTGTTGTGTGCCCCCGAATTCTGTGGTACTCACAATGGTTATTGGCACTCCACCAACTAGGCTTTTTGTGTGGCTCATACAGCTGAATTCTAGGTAGAGTAATGACATTATTACTTATGAGGGTCTTTAGTGCCTTTTTGAGGGGTTCACCCAAGGGAGTGAAGTTCCTTTGAGGAGTTCACACCAAATACTTATCAAATTTACCACTCCTTTGATTATTTCCTTGGTTTCCACTACTAGCATTGTTGCTAGAAGGTGCATTGGAGGTCTAGTTGGCATTATTCACTTGATTGGGTGCTCTTGTAAGATAAAATTGAGTCACCTTCAAGTTTCTTGAGTCAACAACCCCATCATTGACTATTCCCTTATTGTTGTTTTTATACCGACTATTGCTATTGAACCAATTCTTATTTTGATTGGTGCCATTGTTGGAGTTATTGTTGTTATTGTTGTTCTTGTTATCTTTATACAATTTCAATTCTCCACTCTTAACCAACACTTCTTTTGTTTTTACTCCATTTTCTATGAGGTCTTGGAATGTCTTGGGACATTGCATTCTCAGTCGATAGTTTAGCTCGGTGCTCAAACTATTAATGAATATATCCATTTTTTCTTTCTCAGGCACACTCCTAGGATACCTTGCGAATACTATCCTCCATCTTTTTAAGAAAGTGAGAAATGCCTCTCCATCTTTTTGTTTAGTATTTCATAATGTTATCATCGTGACCTCATGCTTGATGTTGTATGAGTAATGGGCTAGGAATTTTGAAGCTAATTCTTCAAAGGTTTTTATGCTGGATGGTAATTTAGAAAACCACTCCATGGCCATACCTCCTAAGCTTATTGGGAATAGTCTCATTAAATATGTTGTATCATGCATGAACTCTAAACTCAATGCACAAAACTCTCGTAAGTGGTCTTATGGATTTGATGTTCCTTCATACTTGTCATATTTGGGAAATACTACATTGATCGGGAATGGTGTCATTACTATACTTCTATCAAATGGGAATGGGCACAATGCTTCAATGGAAAAGGGCTTCGGATCCCCGCTTTACTTGATGTTATCCAATTGCATTTGGAATATTTTGAACTATTTTTTCATGATGTCAATGGCTCTTTCTTCAACTTCGGGTGGTCTAAGTTGATTCACATCATAATCTCGTTGGAGTTTGAAACCCGCTTGGGCTAAGTCCATGAAATATTTCTCCTTATCTCTTGCCATTGCTTTTTCCATGAGTTTTAAGAAATAGGGGCATTGAACAGCTTTGTCCACTTTATCATCAGTGGCATCATTGGTCGTTGGTTCAATGTTAGTCTTTTGGTGGATGGTATCAATTCCTTGAGTATTTTGATCCATCCCTCCACCATTGGTATTGCCTTGGTTATTTATATCAATGCCCCCATTATTGGCATCACCTTGGTTATTTAGATCAATACCAATATTGCTTTTATGACACAAGCCCCCAAAGGACATCATGTTGTCTTCCACTTCTTGTTGAGGTGATGCTTGGGGTACTCTTGGAGTGGTGAAATCATCACCTGGGTAAGGGAGCTCTTGTCTCAAATAAGTCCCATCAGCTTGCAAGGTTTGCTTAACGTAGTATGATCGAGTAAGAGATGGCATGAACCTTGGAAAATAAGAGTCAATGTGACCAAATCCTTTGTGAAATTTGCAAAAATGGTGTATAACAGGATTTTTGACTGAGCTGAAAGTTGGAGTAGTAAAAGCACAGAAAAAGGTACTCAAATGTATGATCAACATTTTTTGACCCCCCCTGCAAGTGCTCTTTGTTTACCCTTTTAGATTTCTGGGTGTCATTGAACTGAGTGTAGGTGTGATTGAATTGTTCATACACATGCATTGGTATGTTATTAGATGGCACATTGCAAGGATGCAGGTGGCACTTTCCTATTGATAGGTGATTTTCCAGTTTTAGTAGGCATGATTCAACATGTTTTAGGCATGACTTTCTTATTGGTATGCTTTTTTATAAAAGTCACATGCATGATTGGATCTCTAATAGGTGGGATTATCTTGTGCACAGGAAGCACTTCTCTAACCAGGTTGTAAGATTTTGAATTTTTTAAACTTTTAAGATCAGGTCCTTTGAAATTTTCTTGTTTGAAAATAAAAAACAATCTCAACACGCACATCAATGTCTCTAAAATAATCTAACGTGTATATTCTCAATCATTTCCACAAGTATAACACAAGAAAGAATTCCAAGCAGCTTACCTAACATCAAATTTGGCTCTTAACATGGCTCTAAAAGGTAGTCTTGCTACTTTATCCAGGATTTATTGAAGATTTCGTTCAAATAGATCTTAAATTTTCATCCGCCAAGTATGTTAAGGGGTTTCCCACATGCACCAAGGTACAATTTTGTGTAATCCGTGAAGACTACTAGAGGAAATTTGAAAGATTTAAAATTTGTTTGTCACACACCCCATTAAGGATGCATGCATTTCATTTATAGTGGGTTGGATTCTTGTGGTAAAAGTAAGTGTATCCCACTTTGGGTTGTCCCTCTCACTGGCCTCGTTAAGGAAAACTCAGGAGGTGAGCCCATTAATTCTCTACTTTAACTAGCATGTTCACATAAAGCAAGGAAAATATAATTAAGGTTAAGCTTTTGGGAATTTGGTTCACCTAAAAGGTGAAGAGCATATCCCTAACTTTCCCTTTAGTTCCTCAAACACTCAAGTAATAAAGTTCTTTTTCAATCTCATAACAAAGAGATTCTTAGAAATTGAGGTGTTTGGTCAAATTCCTTATTTTAATTAGGCTAGATTTCAATGAATTCCACAATTTAAGCAATTGCAAGCTTGAATAGGAGAATACCTTTCCTTTGTAGCTAGCAATGGCTAGGCTCTTTTTTATGATTTTTGCCTTTTTTTCTTGCTTTTACTCACCTAGTGGTGATCGTTCCCGCTCCCTCCAACAAGTTAGTCCAACACAACCATTCAAAATGAGGGGAAACCAAAATCAAAAATTAATGAAGCAACCATTATATGAATTTTATAGAGCTTATTTGCAAATTTCTAAAGAAACTTGATCTAAGGACTAAAAATCCAATTCAGAGAGACAAACTTTGATTTATATGCTTGAACAATTGCAAGGTAACTCTAAAATACCTGATTGTCCTCTTCTTGTATAGTCTCAAGAACACCCTTAATGTGCTCAAAGTTCTCCTTCTTAATCTTCTTTTCTAGAGCCTTTCCCTATTGATTAAATCTTCTTTTCAGCTTCTGTACTTTCTTGTGATTGCTCATTTACTGTTAAATCATGTAAACAGGGATTTAGACAAATGATTTAATCAATTTAATAGAAAACAAAGACAATAGGTAGCAGGCGACATTGTCCAGCTAGTAGGCATGAACAAATTGTTAGCAAGCATAACTTTACTGATAGCGAGCGACACTTTGCAATGACACAAGCGATACTAAAAATTGCACAGGCGTGAACAATTTATCACAAAGCATGAATAGAACTTAAAATTGTGGAAAATGATTTATGCTAAGCAACAATTTGATAACAGTAAGCATGAATTGAAAGATTATAAGCATGAGTGTTATTTAAAATTGTGTAACAAAGCATAAAGATAGGCAACAATAAATTGTTGCAAAGTGATACTTCCTGAGTCACAGGCATGACTTTATGCACAAAGGCTGAACTATTTATCTCACAGGTGTGAGTGAATTATTTGTAGGTGGCTACTAAGTACTCAAAACCATGTAGAATTTGGATGCCAGGCGTGAATCTCCAAATAACAAGCATCAAGATAGAGATTGTAGGCGGCAGTAAAATGACTACAGGCGTGAACAAATCTCCCTTAAGCATGACTTCACTAGTTTCCTACAAAATATCCATGGAAAATAGATAATACAAGCATGCAAATTATGATGAAAAATGATAGAATGAGGCCTAGGGCCCCACGGTGGGCACCATTTGTGTGATGATGAATATCACCTTCATGAAATTAAGATCTAATTAGCAACAATTGAAAGTAAATACAATACAAATCTAATTAAAATTGAAACTAAGATATATAGCATCTCATGGCTCTCTAGAAAGAGGTGGTAAGTGAAGCTCTCAGCTCAAATCTCCACTAGTGACACTTCTAAAATGAGAATGTATGTTGCTAGCCTTCTACAATGCTCCTATGATCATGATGCTAGCTCAAATTGACAAGATATAAAGCAAATTACTCTAAAATGCTCTTAATTGCTCTTAGAATGCTCTTCAAATGCCTATAGTAACAATGCTTTGCAAATGAATTTCTAAGATATCTCAATTGCTCTCAAAATGCCTCATATTTATAGTAATTTCCCAAGGGTAGGGGGGTGGAGTGAAGTAATCATGATTAACCTTAGGTTGAGTCAAATACTTTGCTTTGTTCATAAATGGGGGGAAAATTTAAAGGGTTGTCTCAAAGCTTTGGACAAATGGACAAGATTGAGTGTTTGAGATTGAAACTTTCAAATGAGTGATTGAGATTCATCCTTTTCGAGTGATTTATGTCTTTTTGTCCTCAATTTTCATTGGTTGCTCAACTTTGTTGAAAGATATTAGGAATTATTAAATTCAATTAATTAATTAAATTTAGCCATGTAAGGGTAATAGGTTGGTTTTGATTTTTTATTTAAACAACTATACAACTAATTGATTGAATTCAATTATGTAGTGTTTTTCACCCCTTTTAGCTTTGATTTAATTATTTAACCTCATTATTTGATTTTTCCTTTGCTTTAATTGATTTTGTCCAACTTATTTTAATTATGTCCCTTTTAATAAATTTGATCCCTTTTTGATTGAATTAATGCATTTTGATGATTTCGAGCCATTTTATTGGTTTTTGCAATTAAAAAGCACTTGTCCATTTTTATGTGTCTACAATATGATTAGAGTCTCGTAGCATGTAGTTCCAATGACTTAGACCATGCTCTTGAGTCATACAAAATACTCACATCACTTTGTGCAGCATGACCCACCCATAGATCAATACATAGCTACAAAGGAGGAGATGTCATTTGATGATATCCTTATCACAAATTAGGGCCTAGAGACATTTGAGAAACAACTATAGGGGTTGGATAAAGTGGGTTAGATGGGATCATATATGGATATGCTACTGTGGTCAAACTCTACACCACTCCCCTCTCAGATACATAGCTCCCTAAAATCCTCATTACTAGAGAGGTTTGGGACCAAAGATGGTGCACGTGATGCAGTTTACATTATGGTAGTTGATGATCCTCCTCTACCTAACACCCAAGTATTTAATTTGATAAATAATTTTAACATCAATGTACACTTATTCCATTTTTAGTTAATATTGTACACATAATTCAATTATTTATAGTCACATGTATTGATTGGTATATATAATCTTTTGTAGGAACAATTATCCCACATAACCCCCACCCTAGGGTTAGAACATGTGCATAGGAGAGAGTTTGTGGATGTGACACCTTCTAGTAGCTAGGTGAGTTATAAATACTTAAACATGTGTATATGTATATAAATGTATATGTTTATATACATGTTGTATGCATACATGTTTTTTTTACTTGTCAAACTTTATATGATCATATATTTATATATAAGAAGTTGTTCTACTAAATTTGTAGGGGTCAATTGCAGCACATCCATTGGAGCAGGACACTCAGTCAGAGGGTCGCTCAGTTTGTATGTGTCATGATGACCTAGCTTAGGATGTTTCATATTTGATTCTACTAGACCTATACATTCACTATTATATGTTTGACATTTTTGTTAATGATTTAACATATATTTATATACTCCATATATAGACATAGATGATTTTTGTGTTAATGATTGACATCTAGATACATGCTTATTTATGTGTTGTTTATGATTTGACATATAGATTTATATACTCTGGATCTAGACATAGATGATTTATGTCTTTATGTTTGACATCTAAATACATGCTTATTTATGTGTTGTTTATAGTGGATTATAAGTGTATTTACATGTGTTTATTTGTGTATATGATGTTTAAATCTAGATGTTTTACACATGTAAATATTATGGGATTAAAATATACATGTGTTTATGATGTTTGACATATGTAACTAATACATAAATTTGTGATGGTTTACATGTGTAAATGTATAGATATGTATATTCTACATATTTTAGTTATGTTTTACATGTGTTTATCTATATATAAAATTGCATGTGTTTATTTGTATATTTGATATTTATCTACATGTTTTAGTGATGTTTTTCATGTGTTTAAGTTTGTATATATGATGTTTGCTTAGATTTTTTACATGCATTTATGATGATTCACATGTTTAAATATGAATACATCAATTAGTTAATGAATGAAATACTTTATGTCAAATAATACATCCCCTTAAGTCATCAAAATGTAAATAATACATCCCCTTAATGGAATTTAAGCAATTTAATCTTCTCCAATTGATTAAATGTAAATTATTCTATCATCAACAAAGCAACACATGTATAACATATCATAAGCATATTTACTACATCCCCTGAAGACATTGAAAAAACTAAATACATAAATTTAATACATCACCTTAAGACATATGTTTATTTCTATATTTTATGTTTATGTGCATGTTTTAGTGATGTTTTCCATGTGTTTAAGTTTGTATTTATGATGTTTTATTAGATTTTTTACACCCATTTATGATGATATTCACTTGTTTAAATAGCAATACATGAACTAGTCTATAAATGAAATACTTTATGTCAAATGATACTATTGGATTTGATGAGTAAACAACCCATAGCTCCCAAGAACACTTGCACATAAACACCTACCACAGAAAGAGAGAGAAACAAGAAGCTAGAGAGGCCTAAACACATGAATCCATGAGAGAGGAGAAATATTGATGTGAAATTCAATAATGAATAATCTGTTCCAAATTTACAAAGTTATTCTCTCTTATGAAAATAAGAGGAGATCAATCCTTATAAAAGGAGATCAA
This sequence comes from Chamaecyparis obtusa, assembly GCA_027943335.1. Classification (NCBI taxonomy): domain Eukaryota; kingdom Viridiplantae; phylum Streptophyta; class Pinopsida; order Cupressales; family Cupressaceae; genus Chamaecyparis; species Chamaecyparis obtusa. The sequence continues at coordinate 685,325 of BSBK01005063.1, read as the reverse complement.
AACCCTAAAAGGTTGAACAAACCTAGGTTGCATGATAATTAATAAAGCAATTAATTATTATATACCTAAAGTTTAGCTTAAGCATAAAGAGATAATAAGTGACTTAATAATTAAATTAATATGATTTAATTAATAAGTAAAGCGGTAACCGCGACCTGTCATGGTGACACCAACAGTCATCACGGTGTCACTGATGAGCACCACATGTGGTGACTGTGGCCCACTCACGGTGGTTGTGCAGTTCTTGTCGGGTGGCACACGGGTGCCCCCCACCAAAAATTTTTATTTTTATTTTTATTTTTTAACTTTTGTTGTATTGTGCCTCGATATGCATGTTAGGGTTGTATGATCCTAGTACATAAAATTTTTTTTCCTTAGAATGCAACGACATCTGAATCAAATGTTCCTTATATGGAAATGGGGGTTCTTGGCCATTGTGAGCTCAACGATGAGGTCCGTTTGAGAAAAAAATGCTCCCAAATACTAGTGACTGCCTCAAGATCCATGTTGGGGCCGATTGAAAAATTATTTTTTCCATAGATTCCAACTCTGTCCAAAATGGACAAACTTTATATGGATATAGGGGTTCTTGGATGCTCTAAATGTAATCATGAGGTTTGTTTGAAGCCAAGATGATTAGAAAGAGAGGCCCCCCCATATTCAATAGAAAACCCTCTAAAATAGATTTGACAAGCATGACCGAATCTCTCAGGAAGAGGACAGGAGCAAACAGAGCTAAAGCTCTGATACCATATTAGAGTTAATGAGTAAATAACCCACAACTAATAAGAAAACCTGATGAAAATGCTTGTCACTAAAAGAGAGAGAGAAACAAAATGCTAGAGAGGCTTGAACGCACGAATCCACGAGAGATGATAAATCTTGATGTGCAAAAATAAAGTTGCAATTCAATAATGAATAATGCATTAGAAAGTTACAAAGTTATTCTCTGTTATGAAAACAAGAGGAGATCAATCCTTATAAAAGGAGATCAAAACCCTAAAAGGGTGAACAAACCTAGGTTTCATGATAATAATTAATAACACAATTAATTATTATATGCCTAAAGTTTAGCTTAAGTAGAAAGAGATAATAAGTGACTTAATAATTAAATCAATGTGATTTAATTAATAAGTAAACACTTTATTACTCTAACAGATACATCCCCTTAAGTCATCAAAACATAAACAATACACCCCTTAAGGTCATTTAAGAGATTTAATATTCTCTAATTGATTTAAAATTATACTTGCCAATTTTGACCAATCTTGAAATATGGTCATAATCAGCATAAATCAAAGGAATGTCATTAAAGTTTTTGTCTTCATCTTCATCAACTATATCAGTAACAAAAAGTGGCACCAAGTTCTATGTACCTACATATCCACAGTCCTAATTTTTGAATTCCTTATAGTTTTTGGCAATCCAATGATGATAAAAACATGAGTAATCCCTAGTGTTCAATGTCTAATTGTGATAATTTGTACTCATAATTGAATGCAAAGATCATGTCTTCTCTATCCTCTTGCAACCATGCATAGTTCTTCTATCTGCACATGAACATATATATATATATATATAACATAAAAAGGAAACAAATAATGAATTTCAATTTTAAAATTTGAAAAAATGATGTAAAATAAAAAAGAATATATCACATGTACAATTTAGATATGCATACATGTTATGTCCTTAAATACTCTATGGCACCACTTGACTCATTCTTGATGATGTGCTAGCCTTGTTTGGTGAAAAATATGTCTTACACAATTCAATAACATCATTGAATCTTTTGTAGAGACTCATTAATAATTCATCTGATGCTTTCATAGAGCATGTTTGATGCAAGATCTAGCACCATCATGTTCACCCTTTCCATGTCCACTCTCAAATAAACTCCAAACACGTGGTATGTTTTCATTATGATGACATCTACATAATGCATAAAATAGCCTAGATGATTTGAATTGCACTGCACATATATCTAAAAAACAAAATGCTTATCAATTTTTACGCCCCTTTCTTTCAAATTTTCAAAAAACTTCTTGAAGCATGTTCTACATAATGAGTCTCATGCTCTTTATCATCACTAATATAAAAGTGATATGCTTTCCTAATGGAATGTGCTTAAAATGTACTGTCAACATCATCCAAATATAATTGTGCATGTTGATAACACACTTGTACCATAATATTAATCTTCTCTAAAAAATACTATTATGATTGAATGGCCTTTTGATGAACAAATGAATATTTTTTGCAAAATCAACAACTAATAGAATAGTTCCAAGTGAGAAATTTTTTATCAATGTTTGGAATTGTTGTGCTTTCCAATTAGAAAAAAGTCATGATGTACGTAGGGTTGAATCAATTTTTGAAATTTTTCCATATTCTCAATCTTTTCAATTTTTGAAATTTTTCTATATTCTCAATCTTTTTAATTCTTTTCCAAAAAAAATCACTCTTTACATACTTGTAACTCTTGTAATTTACCATCTTTTCCACATTAGTGTCTTCATTTTTTAAAGTGAAATCAGACAAATCACCACATGTTTCACCAATTCCTTTTATATAATTTATTTGACCAGTTTCATCATCTCTTTTGTCAAATAAAATATATGATATGAACTAACTTTTTATACTAGGAGAAACATTTTGAAAACCATAAGTGTCTTCTGATGAGTCCAATTATTGCCTCAATCTTGTTATGATCTTTATATTTTGTTGATACTTTGATAAACATTTCCAAGACATTTTATTACTTATACTTATGTGAACCTATGCCAAGTACAACTAAAGCCACAAAATCTATGGGTAGCTTGAGTGATATGTTTTGTTGACTATTATAAATATAATGTAGTATTTCATATAATTATTTCAAGCTATGTTCTAACATTTAAGTAGGGGTTGAAAATGTTGACTTGCATATGTGTACCGAATGATGCTAACCTTTCAAGTAAATATTGTATGCACCCTAAAATGGTCGCCTAGACTTTGGGCCCCCATTCAGTAATTTATCAAATCCCTGAATCAATATCTTAAAAAATCAGCATTTTCAATTATATCAATTTCCTTGATCAAATCATTTTCTATCTTTTTTTATTATTTTCCATGGGCTAACCATTTTATTCTAAAGTCTTTTATTTAAATAAAAGGAATTTCCTCTCCTTTTATTAAATAAAAAGCCCCCACTTTTCTTCTTATCCTAAGTTGCATAAATAAAGCATTATTTTTATTTTAAAAATAAAAGAAAAAGCACTTTTTGTCTCACATGGACACAAAAGTCAACTCTTATTTTCCTATTGGAGGATACTTGTGCACATGGATTGCTCCTCTTTTATGCTCCACCCTTGATTAAATCTTTTGCCTCTTAATCTCTACTGTTCGTCGTTCTATAAAAGAAGAGCTCTCTTCCTCATTTGCATATCTCAATATTTTATGCTAATGTTATGTTGCAGGTTTTCTAGGTCACTTTGGACCTTTTTGAAGATTTGGAGAATTCTTGGCTTTTGCATCTACATTTCATTCTTAGTTTCATTCTTGCATAGTAGCTTCATGTTTATTCTTTCATAGCTTAGTTTCCTTTATGCTTTAGATTAGCTCACATAGATTAACTAGGAAGGCTTGGTAATACTTATACTTTCCTTTTCATAGCATAGATTGCAGTTCTCATTTCCATAGATTATCTTGCATTTCCATTCTTAGCTTGCATTGCATTGCGTTTCATTTGATTCTTGGGGATGTTGGCATTCTTTCCCTTATCTTTATTTGAATCTCTCATTGTGTGGTTGACTAGCAAGGTCATAAGCTTTATAGCTCTAGATGAGAGCAAACTTAAAATAATCTTGCAACTCCATACATAGAGAGCTCTAGGTCGCTTTCTCAAGGTTTCCCTTTCATGGAGTCCCTTGGACATAATGACTTAGAGAAGTGCACTACTTGAGTGTGTACATTTTTGGCACCCACCGTGGGGTAGAACATTATTGTTTTTCTCTTCATTTTCTGCATTTCCATCATTTTTTTTCCATCAAAATTTCAGCAAGTTTTTAGCTTAATTTTGGCTCTCTATTTTCTTTGTCTTAGAATATCATGCGATACTTTGTCAGGTATCGCACGATACTTTATTATATAGCGGCGTGATACTTCACTAGTTCAAAGTATCACCCGGCTATTACAAGAAGTATCTCTCTTCTTGGAACATATTATTCCCTGGTGTAAGGTGAAGTATCACCAAGAGATATATTATCACCCCTGTATACTATAGAGTATTGCATGATATTCTTGGTGTTTGTACTATCACCTGTACCTGGCAGTGAGTTGTTTCTTGCATCTTTTTGGCCGAATTCGAGCTTAATTAGCTTGCTAGTTTAATTTGTTGTAGTTAGATAGATTTCATTTGGATTTTGAGATTTTGCTAGCCTTGTGGGCCTAACAAGTTGTGGTTGTAGGTACATTTTCTTGAGAGATTTTCCAAAATTGCATGCTAAAGGGCTACTAATAGTTTTTGTAGGGCTGCCCAAAAAGCATAAAAATACAAAAAAATTGCTTGTTGTTTATTTCATTTCAAGTGTGGAAATTACTAGTTGTTTCATTTCATAGGAACATAATATCTTGTGGAAGGAATTTTGAGGTGGTAGGAGAAGTATCCTCTTCACCCTTGTGGTGAACTAGAAAATCTTGACCCATCTTAGGATTTTGGAAGCAAGAGGGTAATTGAACTTTGTTTGGTGTGTTCGGGAGAAGTTTTTGAGATAGGGGAGTATGCTCTTCACCCTTGTGGTGAACCAAAAACCTTGAACCTCAAAGATTGATCCACTTTTTGTTTAGTTGTTAGAATCCTTTAGCGGGCCTACTCTTGAGCAATCAAGAGGAACGATCCAAGTGGGGACAAGCTAATACCGAGCTATTTCAACACACTATAAACTCAAGGCTATCGAGGACACAAAACCTTGGTAGACGTAGCACTTATCTTCACTTGATGTGAGTAACTTGTGGGATTGTGACCATGAGGAAAATGTTAAGCAAGAATGCTTAAGGTACTCTTCAGGCTGCGAGGTCCTAGCCCTTTATAAGGGGCAAGAGGGGTGTTGCAAACAAAAGCCCTTATTAAGAACCATAGATAGAAGCCACCCTATTTTTCCACTTAGCTTCTTAGTGCAAGGATCAATCCAAGTGGAACAACTTGGATCACCCCAAGATTACTCACCATATGTGCTCCTTTGGTTGTGTTTTTGACACCTCCATGATAAAGCCAATATCTATTGTGGGCAACCACTTTGTGTGAGGCAAGGGGGCATCAAGTGTGGGCCAATTTGTTAAGTATTGAGCCTTTTCTTTTAGGCTATTAAATGCTTGAAGTGTTCTCATTGTGCTATACCTGTGTAAACATTCTTGCATACTCAACATCTCGGTAGCATTCATAGGGTTTTTCAATTTTGATATCACAATTGTTTGTCTTGGAAAGGTTGCTTTTGCCCTTGTTTCAAGTGTTTGAAGACATGTTTGAACCCATACTATTTGCAAACCTATCAAATTACTACTGTCATTGTGATTGAAATAAAAAAATCAACCCTCAAATTGGAAATTTTGAGCAAACATTCCTGAAAACTAAAATTTTGCACTTCACAGGTCAAGAATCACCCAAATTGACTACAGTATCATGCCCTTTGAGGGAAAATATCGCATGATAGTTCACCCCTGCTGGACTATTGCTTGGCTTGCCTTGAAACTATCACTTAGGTATATTGGAAAGTATTGCCTATCTTAAGGCAAAGTATCACTCTACTAGAAACTATCGCCCTATTTGCCTGGAAAGTATTGCCCAGAATTTTTCTGTAGTCTATCTAGTTTTAGCCATTTTCAGTCCTTTCTTGGTTGACCAGATTTTAGTGAGTTTGATACCTTGCAACTGAAAGCCTATTTGTACTTCAAATTTTGGTTCTAGACACTTGGAATTAGTGGTCTTTGACTTCACCAAAGATTTTTCTTGTCATTAGTAAGTTAGAAATCATCCTTGTTGACAAGATTTACCTTTAGATTCTTTGATTGCACACTTGGAGAGTTTGAGTACTCTTTTGTCCAAATCTATTTTCACATAAATTCAGTTTCAATACATTTTGGTTAGAATCATCCTCCTGATCCATATGTACTAGGATACTAGAATCCTTTGTTATGCACCACTGTGGTAGTGTTGATCTGTCCCTCTTAGCAGCTTTCTATTCTCTTTTGGACAATTGAATATTTTTACTATCTTAGTTTGACAATTAGTGATTCATAAGGTTATCTTTTCACTAAGGGTCCTTTCTTTCATGCTGGTTACAACAAGATACCAAGTGGGTCAAGGAAAACAACCTCAAGTGGTTTTTGAACAATTACCTTTAGTCCAAACTCACCAAAAGTGAAAGGGGAAGGAACCCATCTTTGACCAGTCTCCCAAAAGTACTTCAGAAGTTTGGTTTGAGCCTAGGAGTAGCTTTAGTGAGTTGGGTACCTCTTTAGCACATTCTCGATCAAACATGGATATGAGTTACACCTTGACTAAGAAACAAAGAGAGGCAATGGAACAAACCCTTGATGACATTTTTCAAAGACATAGGGGCAACATGATGTTTGGGGAATCTTCTTATGACAATCAACCAAAGTCACCCCCTATCAACACAAGATATCTAGATGCTCACCAACGAGCTGAGAGACACTATAGACAAGAGCACCAAGATGCACGATCATCACATAAAGACCAAAACAATGAATCTGGTGATGTTCACATAAATGCAGCCAACTTGTTCAAACATTCGAGGTCTAACTCTCCATTAAGAACAACCTCAAGATATGCAAGTGAGAGGCTTAAATGAATTGAACGTGAAAAGAAAGCCTTCTTGGAAGAACAAGCCGCTAAAGAAGAGAAATTTAGACAACTTGAGACAGAACAACAAGCCTTATTAGAAATGGAGAGGAAAGCATTTCAAGAAGAACAAGATAGGATTTTAGCCCAACAACTTCATGCCCAATTCAACACTAGGGGTATCAATAGTGGAAACAACTCTCCACCATCTACTCCCTCGAGAACCCCACGACATAAAAGATATCCAAGGTCTCCATCAAGATCTCCTAGTCCTAGAGGAAGGACTTTACATAATGCTCATTATAGGAGATAGACACCTCCTAGGAACTTGAGACAGCCCTCCCAACGAGCTCATCATGGATCTCAACATGGAGGAAGAAATGTAAGTTTTGAGACTCAAGATTTTATGAGAATGCGACAAGAGCCTCTTTTCCAACAATATGTAGAAGATTATGTTGAGAAAAATAAAGATAAGTTCCTAGAGAGTCTAATCAACAAAGGTGCAAGGGTTCCTTATGATTTTGATGTGGACAAGAAAATCAAGAAATAGAATCCCTCACAAGATGAGGAAATGAAGTAGATCAAGAGAATGATTGAGAAGATGATGGCTCCCAAGAGCACTTTCAATCTTGATTCTATTTGTCCTAATCCCTTTGATAAAAGCGTCAGCATGAAGGATTTTCCTAGGAAGATTGAATTCCCCCAATATGACAAATATGATGGTAATGGTGACCCACATGATCATGTGTGTTAGTTCTACACTATGAGTTTTGAATTACACCATGAAGAATCTTATCTGATGAGGTTATTTCCAAGGAGTCTAAAAGGTCAAGCAATGGAGTGGTTTACCAACATAACCCCTCTCGTCAGAACTTTCAAAGAAATGGTCCACAGATTTGTGCTACATCTTGCCTACAACCTATCAAGATCAGTAACCATGCTTGATTTGTGTAATCTAAAACAAAACCAAGGGAAATCTTTTGTCACATTCTTGCAATGATGGAGAAGGCTATGCTCTCGGTATTCTAGACCAATCCCTGATCATGAAAGAATTGATATCATTGTGAGCAATGTAGTGCCAGAGATGTATGAAGTTTGGAAGATGGTCTTTGAATCATTCGACACTATGGTCGAAACCGCATGTAGAATAGAGGATGTCTTAAAAGATCAAGGTATTTTGACTAAACAAACTAGCAACAACAATAGTCAAAATAACAACAACTATAAGGAAAAAAGTAGGAATCCACACTGGAATAAAAATAAACAAGTAGTCAATGATAGAGTTGTTGACTCTAATCAACCCAAGGATCAAGGTGTCCTACATCTATCTAGTGCAGTTCAAGTGATGAAACTTAACACATCCTCTAATCAACAAGAGTCCAAACAAAGATATCAAAATAGACCTAAAAGGGAGAAAAGGGAATTTTCTAAACTTGGAGATTCTTATGAGGACATTTTCAAAACACTTATTGCAAACAACCTTGCACAACCACATGATCCAACAAAGTTTCACATACCTCAAATTAAGCCATATTGGTGGGATGAGAAAGCCTACTGCATATACCATAATGGCATTGGACATAATATTGAGAATTGCTGGAAGCTCAAGCATCTTATTCAGGATCTTATTGAAAATGGAAAGCTTGAAATTGATGGATTGAAGACCAATGTAGATCACAAAGCATTTAAAGAACCTTTTCCCAAATATGACAAGGGGGAAACCTCTAAACCCAAAGAGGGAAAAGTTGCAATCAACTATACCTATACATCTATAGAGAATGTCATCAACATGCTTGAGGTTGTGGATGAAAATGTCAATATGATGGGAAGAAGAGATCCATATGGTAATGATGTTGATTCCCCTCCTATGTTTGATAAGAAATCTATGATAGTGCTTAGAGGTCCTCACTCTAAAAGGCCATCCCAAGCTCTTAACATTGTCACTAGAAGTCAAAGTCAAGGACCTGTGGTTATTAGAGATCCTAATAGCAAGCCTAAGCAAGTGACATCCATGAATGTCACCACCAAGTTAGCAGTCAATCCTGAAATGAGATACAACCTTTTTGACCAATTGCAAAGAACACTAGCCCAAATTTATCTTTGAACTCCTAGAATTCTCTCTGAGACATAAGTGTGTCCTTAAGGATGCTTTACATGTAGCAAATGTCCCTAATAACATAGATGTTGATAAATTACAAAACATGGTGAATCACCTTGCTAGCCCTCATTACCTCACATTCTCAAAAGAAGATGACAAAGCCTTGACCCATTAGCATAATCTTGCCCTCCATATTGAAGTCATGATCCACAAGACCTGTGTTAGGTGTGTGTTGATTGATGGGGGTTCTAGGATCAACATATGTTCTTTGAGTCTTTTGAAAACCTTGGGATATTCAGAGAAAGTAATTGATGCAAGGAAGAAAATTACAATAAAGGCCTATGATGAGGTAGAGAGAAGCTCTAAGGGGTTGGCCATTCTTCGCATTAGGATTGGCCCAGTGGAGAAAGATATTTTGTTTTAGATTGTTGATGTTGGACCCCTTGCATACAATATCTTACTAGGTAGACCATGGATTCACAACATGCAAGCAGTGCCATCTACCTATCATCAATGTGGCAAGTTCCCATACAATGGCGTAGAAGTCTGCATACTAGGTGATAGTACCTTATCTATAAATTCCATTATAGTAGGCACCCATGTTCCTCTTAATAGAGCAGAAAAAAATTTTGATGCAACTTTGTCATAATGTCAGGATAAGTTCAAAACCATAGATCTTGGTGTGGGGGATTATCAAATGGACTCCCTCACAAAACTACCAATATCACCTAGGTCCTATGGAAAACCTTCATAGGAGATGTGACCTTCATCCTCAGCTATGACCTTGTTTGATACTTTTGTGGAGTCATCTGTACCTATTCAAGATGAAAAAGAGGAGGTAGCCATTAGAGATTGGATATACAAGGAAGAAAAATACAAGCACAATGATAATTTCTCTCCATCACCTAAGGTTTATGGGAGAGGATACACTTTGGTCACAAATATGGGTTACCCAGGTCATGGTCCCCTTAGTCACAGATCCGATGCTAAGGCTGAACCACTAGATCATGCTCTTTTTGGCTATAGATCTAAGACAATAGTTGGCCTAAGTTTTGAAAATCAGAATAAAAAAGTTACCACTATCCTAGCTGCGATGGATAGTGATGATGAATACACACCCAATTTACAAAATCAACAAGATAGGTGTGAAGAATGGGTCCCTTCCACCAATCTCCTCCAGGGAGATTTAGACACTACAGTTGACAATCCAACAATTTTAGACCTAGAACAAGAACAATCCACTATTGAGGATCATGTTGAGGATCCCATTCAAGAGATACCAGAAGGAGTTACCCTTGGTGACATTCAAGCTTCTACTTCAAGACTTAAGAAACATGGTTGGTGTAAGCATCCTAGCCGAGATTCAGATACAAATTCACATGAGTATGAGTGGGAGACTCTTTCTGATTGTTCTATAGTTGACATGGATGTTGTTGTTGTCCACACATATAGTTCCCAATCTGAGGTAGCTAATGAGTCTAGTGTAGGACTAGAAGATGGGAATCCATAGGTCGCTTTAGTGGATGATACTTCACTTAGTAGGATAAGTCCTGATTTGGATACATTAGAGGGATACTTGATGAATCCCAACTCTGCAATCACCAGAGATGATACCATTCACAGACACAATATTGAACCAGCCATAGATCTACCCCTTGCCAATCCTCACTTAATTGATTGGTCCCAGCGCTATCAAGAGCCTCAGTTCCTCACCTTTCAAAATGACTATGAAATAGCATGTTACCTAAATTCCCTTGAACCTGTAGTCTCTTCCACCAGCGAACTAGCTACAAGCATGACAAAACCTGACATCAAGTACCTTAGTCACAAAATAAAAAGAAAAGAAAAAAAGAAAAAGAATAATGATTCTGATGGTGAAAACCACTCTGTGGCAGTGTCAGAACCCAAAAAAGTAAAAATAAAGGATGTATCCAAAGGTGAAAACCTCTCTAAGGTGCCTAAGGATGAGGTACTTGATCATCTTCCAAGCTATTTTCAAGATAGGTCATCAATGCTTATCGAGCTGACACAACTGGTTAATCTAAATATAGAAGAGGCTCCACAAATTGTGCATTTGGCACAATCTCTATCCACACAAGAAAAAGAGGCATATACCAAGTTCCTACAAAGAAAAAAGATCAATTTTTCTTGGACTTACTCAAACATGCCAAGGTTGGACACTAGTCTCATTATGCATCATTTGTCCATAGCTCCTGGAATAAAACTAGTGAAACAAAAATTGAGGAAAATACATCCCCACATAGCTCTTCTTGTCAAGGCTGAATTAGAGAAACTCCTCAGTGCAGGATTTATAAGAGCCATCGATTATGCCAAATGGATATCCAATATTGTACCAGTTTCAAAACATGACAAGTCCATTCGTGTCTACACAGATTTTAGAGATCTTAACAAAGCTTGCCCAAAGGATGATTTTCCACTCCCAAATATAGACATGATAGTGGACATGACAGTGGGCTATGAAATATACTCTTTGATGGATGGATTCTTTGGTTATAACCAAATCAAGATAGCTCCTGAGGATTAAGAAAAGACAGCCTTCACTTGTGCATGGGGAACTTATTGTTGGAATGTCATGCGTTTTGGCCTAAAGAACATAGGAGCTACTTACCAAAGAGAAATGAACACTATTTTTCATGACATGATGCATAAGAACATGGAAGACTATGTGGATGACACCTTGGCAAAATCTAAAAAGAGAGATGCACACCTAGGAGATCTAGAAGTCATTTTAGATCGCATGGAATAGTTTCAATTGAGATTAAACCCCAAGAAATGTGCATTTGGCGTCACCTTAGGAAAATTGTTAGGGTTCATTATTTCAACCAAAGGAATTGAGGTAGATCCTTAAAAGGTACAAGCAATTATGGATATGCCACCTCCCAAAAACATCAGTCAGATGAGGAGTCTTCAAGGACACCTTCAATCTATAAGGAGGTTCATTTCCCAATTAGTAGATAGAGCTCAACCGTTCAAAAAAAACCTACATAAAGGAGTTTAATGTGTGTGGAATGATGAATGCTAGAAAAGCATGGATCAAATCAAATAGTACTTGGCTAATCCACTAATTTTAATGTCTCCTATTCCAAGGAAACCACTCATATTATATGTATCAACAACAGAATCTTCCCTAGGGGCATTATTGGCTCAACTTGATGACAATGGAAAAGAAAGAGCCATATATTACATCAGTCGTACTCTTGTCTCCTATGAGGTCAATTACACTAGCATTGAAAAGTCTTTCTTAGCGGTAGTGTTTTCTTCCCCAAATTTGTGACATTACATGCTTGTACATATGGTACACCTCATTGCAAAAATTGATCCTTTTAAGTGTTTTCTTAGTAAGGCTGCTCTCACAGGTAGACTTGCTAAGTGGATGATGATCCTATCAAAATTTGACATAGAGTATATTGAGCGTAAGGCTATAAAAGGACAAGCAATTGCAGATCAACTGGCTGATTTTCCAATCAAAGACAAAGCTCCTATTCAAGTTGAATTCCTAGATGAACACATAATGCACATGACTACAAGGACATGGAAGATGTTCTTGGATGGATCTTTTATGCAAAATGGCTCAGGAGCTAGAGTGCTATTTGTTTCTCCCCATGGATACAGAATTCCTAAGTCTTACAAACTATTGTTCCCATGTACAAATAATGTTGCTGAATATGAGGCTTTGACAAATGGATTAAAGATGGCAATAGAATGGGGGATTACAGAGCTACACATTTTTGGGGATTCACAATTGATAATCAACCAAGTTAATGAAGATTACCAAATAAAGGATGACAAACAGATACCCTATAAGAAGATGGTTGATTCATTGCATTGATATTTCACCTTTGTTACATTTCAACAAATCCCTAGGTCAGAAAACAAAGTAGTTGATGCTATGGCTACATTGGCTTCACTTCTTTAGCTAGAACAGCATGAGTCTAGATTCAAATTCCTGGTGGAAGAACTACATTACCCAATCTATGACTCCCATGAAAGCCAAGTTGTTTGTACCTTGGTTAGCCATGAATCCTCCTGCTATGGTGTCATTTACTCATACCTTCATGATGGTACTATCCTCGAAACCTTCAATCATTCTGAAAGAAGAAACCTTGTCCGTAATGCCTCTCACCACACCCTTATCTCTGGTGATTTGTATAGGAGGGGTTTAGATGGGACACTTCTTAGGTGCTTAGAAAAGGATGAGCCAACCAAGCGTTAGTTGACATTCACGAGGGCATTTGTGGAGGACATTCTAATGGTCTTGCCATGGCTCGAAGGTTGCTTAGGGTGGGGTACTATTGGCCTACCATGCAAACAGATGTAGTAGCTTTTGCTTAATCTTGTGAAAAGTGTCAAAAACATGGAAACCTGATCCATGCTCCAGGTAGGGAGCTTATTCCTTCTATTTCTCATTGGCAATTTCAGCGCTGGGCCTTTGACCTTGTTGGGCAAATTCATCCCAACTCATCAGGTGGACACAAATTCATTATTACTACTATTGACTACTTTACCAAATGGGTAGAAGCTGTCCCACTTTCTGTTACCTTAGGCAAGACAGTTTCTTTGTTCATCCTGAATCATATCATTTGTCAGTTTGGTGTGTCTTTGGAGATAATCAGTGATAATGGAGGTCAGTTTAAAAATAAGGACCTTAAACATCTCTGCAAGAAATTCAAGATAAAACAACATTGGTCCTCCATTTACTTCCCACAAGGAAATGGACAAGCAGAGGCTTCAAATAAGACCATTCTCAAAATCCTCCATAGAACAATTCATAAGAATGGTAGAGATTGGCATTTACAGATAAATCCAGCCTTATGGGCTTACAAAACATGTATTCATACTCCTACAGGGGCTACTCCTTTTTCCCTTACTTGTGGTGTTGAAGCAGTGTTATCTTTAGAGGTAGAGATTCCTTCACTTAGAGTCTCTCTCAAAGGTCTAGTGACAGATGAAGATTATTGTGCCATGAGACTACATGAACTAGAACTTCTAGATGAGAAGCATAAGACATCTTTTGATCACATGAGAGTCTACCAAAAGCATATGTCCAAAGCATTCAACAAGAAGGTTCACCCTAGAGAATTTCAAGTGGGGGATCTTGAACTATGAGAAAACCCTAAGAATCAAAAAAATAGAGAACAAAAAGGGAAGTTTGAACCTAATTGGCTTGGACCATATATCATTACTACTACTTTTGGGACAGGTGCCTATCTATTATCAGATGAGAAGGGAGAGCAGCTTCCTAACCCTATCAATATGTTGCACCTACAAAAGTTCTACCCATGATGCCTGTTCTGTTTGGGGGCATCCTTTGTACATATTTATTGATCCTGAAAAAAATCCTAAAAAGCATATAAAGTCCTAAAAAAATACAAAAAAATAAAAAAATAAGAAAAAGTTCCTTGGTGAAAACCTGGAAACATGCACCTTGGTAGAAATTTTTTTTTAAAAAAGTGAAAAATCAAAAAATTCTTCCAAGTGGTGAAAACCTAGAAACAGACGCTACTTGAGGCCTTTTACACCCTTGTCTTTTAGCATGTGTCCTCGACACTTAGCCTTTCTCCATTATGCCTTGACCTTGTTGCCTTGGTTTGGAATTGATCTTTTACTTTGTCTAGGGGGCATAACTGTATTAGCTTTGGTCTCTTGGATGCGTTGGTCTTTAGGACATTTTGCCCAAACAGTGTTTTTCAACACTACCCTAGTGTCAAGTGTTTTTCAACACTTATCAGATGTCCTACCCCACTGTCTAGCATGATATGATATTTTCCTACTAGCAGATGTGATACTCAAAGTTTGATTCTATGACCTACACACACGCACTTAAACATATGCCTCGCTGAGATGTGCTTGACTTTATTTCTTTGTGTGTTGTGTATGATGATTTCTTGGATGAGTGTTCTCTCCCTAAGAAGTTTTCAATGATGCATAGCTAGAAGACTGAGGGCATGAGAACATGTTTTATTTCTTTTTCCACTTGTGGGTATATCTTGTTAGTCCTTATTGTCATTAGCATATATGCTTGACCTACTTGACACTGAGGACCTACAAGGTATTATCCTTGACTATTTATGCAAGTGCATACTTCTAGCTATCTTGACTTTCCTTGTGTCTCGATGCGAGTATAATCTTTCCATATTAAACTTAGGTGATCTCACTGCACTAGTCATCTTAACCTACATGTCTTTGATGCCTAGGTGGGATTCCCACATCTCATCTGATATAGATCATATTCATATACCCATAGTCATACTAGTGAGTGTTGTATGATCTTATGACGCTACCAATAAAGCTCGATGATGATAATTGGATGTCTATAGGCATTGTGACCTTGCAAGTCAACCACTTTTCATAGTAGCTTGCATTCCTAGGTTCATGTTAGATTAGTCTTGCACTTTGCATGTGGAGAGAGCTCTTCTTTTTCATCTTTCATGGACTAGTCAGTCAGTTGTGCTCATCTTTTCCTTTCTCAATCATGTCTTTCGCTCCTTATCTTTCACATCAGGTCCTTTTCCTATCATCATAAGGGGTTAATCTCATCATCATTTCTATATCCTAAAAAGATCATTTTCAGAACATGAGTCTACATCATAACATGAGAATCAAACATACATCTATGAGAGAGAATATACATGAGTGTTTATAACATACATTTTGAGCAATATGACAAGACAATATAAAACTGATACATCCATCACAAGTGAGATGCAAACACAAGATATATCAAACATCCAATAAATCTCATATATAAATATCATGATACAATATACAAAATGAGATCCCAAAATTTGGATCAAAGTCTCAAGATATGTCAAAAACATCTAAGCCTAAACCCTAAACCTAGGACTCGCTACCACCATCTCATGGACCCAATGGTGGAGGAGGTGGTGCCACAACTACTACTACATCAGACTTGCCCACTACTACTGAGTATAATGGAGCTCTCTAATCTGTAGGGATTTCCTGCATGTATAGCCCATGATAATACACAGCTTATGTTGCCTCCCTCCGGCTCTCTGCTATGGCAGCATCTAGTGCTCACTTTCATCGCTCTATCTCTGCCTGGGCATTTGTGAGCTGCTACTTTCTAATAGCTATAGTAATCCTTAGTTGTTGCATCTCTACCTTAAGAGCCTGTATCCTGGCTCTCAAATCCTCTCCCCCTGCAAGCTGATCCTTCTTGACCTCTACCTGTTGATGAGCTGGTCTTGCCTCCTCATCCTCGTCTACTGAGCTCTGACCTCATGACCATTTCCAGCCACTAGATCTAGACCCCTCTCTAGTCTCCTTGACTCTCCCTCTCCCCCTCCCACCATCTCCTCCACCTCCTCTGTCTCCTCCATCATCATCATCCTCCCCCTATGCTAGTATCTGTGCATCAGGAACTGTGAACCGAGGGAATGGAACCCTCCACTGCTTCACCCTGTAAGATGCATCTAATCCTACATCAGCCATGTCTAGGAGGTAGTCCCAGGGCTCCCTTTGGATAGCAGCTATATCTTGTACTATCTACTGATAGTCTAGAATAGGTAGCCATCCATGTCCCTCCTCATCCCTGGCCCGAGCGTATGTCGTAGTTTCAATAGACACCTGATACTGGCACCCAAACTGCCACCAAACCTAAGTGATCATGAATCTCTCGACAATCTCCATATGTCAACCTACTAGTGGCTGAATGCATAGCATATAGCTAAGCTCATCATCAGCATTCCCCCAGACCTCAACTACCCTATATGGCCTCCATGTAAAGGAGGTTAGCTCATCTAGTATCCTGCGATAGTATGTCACATCACCTATGCGGGGCTGTGACAGGAATCCTCTATACCTATAGATGAATGGCTGTCTCCACTCTCTAGGCTATACTCAGGGGTGCACCATAGTGATGTGCTCCCATGCCCACACATGTGCCAGAATGGCACCACATGCCCAAGTCTGACTGTCTTGGTAGAAAATCTCATGTAGCTTGTGGTACATATCAGCCAATATGGTCGGGCCCCATGCCATCCATCATGGATGTGCCACCAAGTCTACTAGCAACCTCCCCCATCCCATTGGAAAGCCCTTCTAACTCCGTCAGTAATGAGGGCATGTGCAATGATAGATGCCACAATGCATGGTACTAGGTAATCCCTACCGTAGTCATCCATCAACCTGTCCCAGCTGACATGTATGTCCAAGATGGTGACATCCTGAAACAGACCCTGAATGGCCTATCACCCCTCAGTGGCATCCTAATCATAGTATACCTGTGACATCAAACAATCATGTCAGTTTCTATTCATATGGAAACTTTGCATCAATGACTATCTATAAGCATGATTATACTTACAGGATCCTCATGGCTAGGGACCCGCAATATGCGGTACACATCCTCTAAGGTGATAGTGGCCTCTCCTATTGGTAGGTGGAAGGTGTTGTGCTCACTATGCCATCTCTTGGCAAGTACAGTCAACAACTTGTGATCAGCTCTAATGTATGGAAGCTGCAACAAGTACCCAAACCCCATAGCTTGCAAGTCAGCCTTGCCCAAATCATCTAGATCTCGGACAAACTATAAGCCTGTCAGCTTCGGCTCTCTCATTAGCAGTGTTAGAAAGACCTCCTACAAACCATTTAACCAAGCTAGATGTTAGAACATGTCATGATGGATGTCTAAATATGAGCACAAAACATATTGAAAGTAAACATTGTCAGGACCCATGTCATTCTTTGCTCAAAAACATAAAAACATGTTAAAATTTTACTGGGCGATACTATTTTTTACTGAAGTATTGCGCGATACTTTCTCTAATAATAGTATGATACTTTATTTTCATATGATACTTTGTATAGGCTTGCGTGACCGTTCACCAATTATCGTGTGATACTGGCTTACATAGCTGCGCGATACTATCAGTACTCGTGAAGTATCGCACGATATTTAGTCTCAAAGGGGGCAATACTTGTAAAGTATCGTGTAACCCTTCACCTAAGTCTAATTTTTGAAAATTAAAAAATTCTAAAAACATGTTTTAAATGCTATAAATACTCATAATGACTCAAAAAGGGGCAAGTTTTTTTGAAAACATACCGGGGCACCATAGTGTGGAGGCCGATTATGCAACCGGGAGCGCTCAAATCGATGACGATGAACCGAGACACCTACTTGCTGAGCCATTTCTCTCTCTAAGCTCTTGAAATTCTCAAATTGATAATAGTCAAATGATTTTGAAAATGACCTTTTTACCCCTTATATAGCATTTTGACTTTTTGACTTAATTTTCAAACACCTCAGAATTGCGCAAAAATTATACCCCTACCTAATTTTGACATCCTGGATCCATTTTTAGACTCAAAATTGAAATATGAGTTCATCTTGATAGTCAAAATCACATTTTAAATTTTCATCTTCTTCTATGCAATTGGCTGATCTTCAGAGGCCTGATCCTTTGATCTTCGCTAGAGCATCTTCATTTCTTCATCCCCCATCTCTTTCAACCTTCTAATCTACCATTCACTTTTCATTCACTCAATCTCTTTGACATTTGACTGCATCTTTATCCTATATCTTTCTCAGTCAAACTGGGGCATATCTTCACTGCTTGATGGTTATCCTATCGTACTTTATCTCGTTGATTATGATTTCTAGTGATTTGATCAGATCTATCAATTTTCTGCTCTCCTTTACCTGATTTTGATTTTGACTCTGAGGGGGTAGTACCTATCAGCTTTCAGCTTCAATCCTTGATTTATCTTTATCATTCAACTCAGCTTGAGATTTCTATTTTGAGGCTTGATTATCACTTAACAGCAACAATGATGGTTTTGTCTGAGACTTGACTTTCTCTTGGCAGCAACGGTGTTAGTCTTGTCCTTTCAACTTATGTTTATGCTTGTCCTGACGTGTTCCTAGAATGAACACACATCTAGGTTGTTTTGTGATCCCAGATTGATCTCACATTTCAATTTATTCTTTGACCACATGTGATCCCAAATCGATCTCACATTAGTCAAAGAGGGGAAAATGTATGCACCCTAAAATGGCCGCCTAGACTTTGGGCCCCCATTCAATAATTTATCAAATCCCTGAATCAATATCTTCAAAAATTAGCATTTTCAATTATATCAATTTCCTTGATCAAATCATTTTCTATCATTTTCGATTATTTTCCATGGGCTAACCATTTTATTCTAAAGTCTTTTATTTAAATAAAAGGAATTCTCCCCTTTTATTAAATAAAAAGCCCCCACTTTTCTTCTTATCCTAAGTTGCACAAATAAAGCATTATTCTTATTTTAAAAATAAAAGAAAAAGCACTTTTTGTCGCACATGGACACAAAAGTCAACTGTTATTTTCCTATTGGAGGATACTTGTGCACATGGAGTGCTCCTCTTTTATGCTCCACCCTTGATTAAATCTTTTGCCTCTTAATCTCTACCATCCATTGTTCTATAAAAGAAGAGTTCTCTTCCTCATTTGCATATCTCAATCTTTTATACTAATGTTATGCTACAGGTTTTTTAGGTCACTTTGGAGCTTTTTGAAGATTTGGAGCATTCTTGGCTTTTGCATCTACATTTCATTCTTAGTTTCATTCTTGCATAGTAGCTTCACATTTATGCTTTCATAGCTTAGTTTCCTTTATGCTTTAGATTAGCTCATATAGATTAACTAGGAAGGCTTGGTAATACTTGTACTTTCCTTTTCATAGCATAGATTGCATTTCTCATTTCCATAGATTATCTTGCATTTCCATTCTTAGCTTGCATTGCATTGCATTTTATTTGATTCTTGAGGATATTGGCATTCTTGCCCTTGTCTTTATGTGAATCTCTCATTGTGTGGTTGACTAGCAAGGTCATAAGCTTTATAGCTCTAGCTGAGAGTAAACTTAAAATAATCTTGCAACTCCATACATAAAGAGCTCTAGATCGCTTCCTCAAGGTTTCCCTTTCATGGATTCCCTTGGATATAATGACTTAGATAAGTGCACTACTTGAGTGTGTACAAATACAGAGTGGTATGAAGAGTGGTGCATTTGCATTAAAGTAGGAACATTAGAAGACTAGCCATGGCAGGAAAATCTAGTACAATTCTGATGGATATGCCAAGCCTTGAAAGTGTTGTTGTTTTAGAGAATATAGGGAATTAGTCTTGCTATATTTGCTCAAAATTGTTATTTTGTTGTCAGCAGTAATTACATTATGTTATGGTTGTTTTATCTCCTCCATATTTGGTGAGGATTAATGAGACTTTTCCGGTATGTTTTCAATAAGTGTCAATCCTTGATATAAAGGAATTTTGACTGATTTGTTAGGTAATGAGGAAAGATATAAATATGTATTCAATGTAGTGAAAGTTGCTCTATTTTGTTCTCCATGAGTTGT